>CM073142.1:3858188-4393188 GCA_037039145.1 Fundulus diaphanus
TCATTTTGGCTGCTCTAATGCAAGTGGGTTGTCAAAAAAATGTAATGGTTATAATTCACTTCTCAAACCTCAGAAAGGCAGAAATTGGAAGCCAAATAGGCTGCACATTTTTTTATTAGCCCGGTCATTAGAAACAGCAGAACACTGTTTAAACTCAGTGAAATTCAAATTTAACATGTTTAAGACACTTTGTGCGCTAAAACAGAAGGGAGCTGTCCAAAAACTAGGGTGTTTGGAAACACTGCTAAAACCTTGTGGGGAGACCTTATTTGGTCCTTCTGACACCTAAATAAGTCATTTTGGCTGCTCTAATGCAAGTGGGTTGTCAAAAAAATGTAATGGTTATTATTCACTTCTCAAACCTCAGAAAGGCAGAAATTGGAAGCCAAATAGGCTGCAAATGAACATTCTATGAGCCCGGTCATTAGAAACAGCAGAACACTGTTTAAACCCAGTGAAATTCAAATTTAACATGTTTCAGACAATTTGTGCGCTAAAACAGAAGGGAGCTGTCCAAAAACTAAGGGGTTTGGAAACACTGCTAAAACCTTGTGGGGAGACCTTATTTGGTCCTTCTGACACCTAAATAAGTCATTTTGGCTGCTCTAATGTAAGTGGGTTGTCAAAAAAGGTAATGGTTAGAATTCACTTCTAAAACCTCAGAAAGGCAGAAATTGGAAGCCAAATAGGCTGCAAATGAACATTCTATGAGCCCGGTCATTAGAAACAGCAGAACACTGTTTAAACCCAATGAAATTCAGAATGTAACATGTTTAAGACAATTTGTGTGCTAAAACAGAAGGGAGCTGTCCAAAAACTAGGGTGTTTGGAAACACAGCTAAAACCTTGTGGGGAGACCTTATTTGGTCCTTCTGACACCTAAATAAGTCATTTTGGCTGCTCTAATGCAAGTGGGTTGTCAAAAAAGGTAATGGTTATAATTCACTTCTCAAACCTCAGAAAGGCAGAAATTGGAAGCCAAATAGGCTGCAAATGAATATTCTATGAGCCCGGTCATTAGAAACAGCAGAACACTGTTTAAACTCAGTGAAATTCATAATTTAACATGTTTAAGACAATTTGTGTGCTAAAACAAAGGGGAGCTATCCAAAAACTAGGGTGTTTGGAAACACTGCTTAAACCTTGTGGGGAGACCTTATTTGGTCCTTCTGACACCTAATTAAGTCATTTTGGCTGCTCTAATGCAAGTGGGTTGTCAAAAAAGGTAATGGTTATAATTCACTTCTCAAACCTCAGAAAGGCAGAAATTGGAAGCCAAATAGGCTGCAAATGAACATTCTATGAGCCCGGTCATTAGAAACAGCAGAACACTGTTTAAACCCAATGAAATTCAGAATGTAACATGTTTAAGACAATTTGTGTGCTAAAACAGAAGGGAGCTGTCCAAAAACTAGGGTGTTTGGAAACACTGCTAAAACCTTGTGGGGAGACCTTATTTGGTCCTTCTGACACCTAAATAAGTCATTTTGGCTGCTCAAATGCAAGTGGGTTGTCAAAAAAGGTAATGGTTATAATTCACTTCTCAAACCTCAGAAAAGCAGAAATTGGAAGCCAAACAGGCTGCAAATGAACATTCTATGAGCCCGGTCATTAGAAACAGCAGAACACTGTTTAAACCCAGTGAAATTCAAATTTAACATGTTTAAGACACTTTGTGCGCTAAAACAGAAGGGAGCTGTCCAAAAACTAGGGTGTTTGGAAACACTGCTAAAACCTTGTGGGGAGACCTTATTTGGTCCTTCTGACACCTAAATAAGTCATTTTGGCTGCTCTAATGCAAGTGGGTTGTCAAAAAAATGTAATGGTTATAATTCACTTCTCAAACCTCAGAAAGGCAGAAATTGGAAGCCAAATAGGCTGCAAATGAACATTTTATGAGCCCGGTCATTAGAAACAGCAGAACACTGTTTAAACCCAGTGAAATTCAAATTTAACATGTTTAAGACACTTTGTGCGCTAAAACAGAAGGGAGCTGTCCAAAAACTAGGGTGTTTGGAAACACAGCTAAAACCTTGTGGGGAGACCTTATTTGGTCCTTCTGACACCTAAATAAGTCATTTTGGCTGCTCTAATGCAAGTGGGTTGTCAAAAAAATGTAATGGTTATAATTCACTTCTCAAACCTCAGAAAGGCAGAAATTGGAAGCCAAATAGGCTGCAAATGAACATTTTATGAGCCCGGTCATTAGAAACAGCAGAACACTGTTTAAACCCAGTGAAATTCAAATTTAACATGTTTCAGACAATTTGTGCGCTAAAACAGAAGGGAGCTGTCCAAAAACTAGGGTGTTTGGAAACACTGCTAAAACCTTGTGGGGAGACCTTATTTGGTCCTTCTGACACCTAAATAAGTCATTTTGGCTGCTCTAATGCAAGTGGGTTGTCAAAAAAATGTAATGGTTATTATTCACTTCTCAAACCTCAGAAAAGCAGAAATTGGAAGCCAAACAGGCTGCAAATGAACATTCTATGAGCCCGGTCATTAGAAACAGCAGAACACTGTTTAAACCCAGTGAAATTCAAATTTAACATGTTTAAGACACTTTGTGCGCTAAAACAGAAGGGAGCTGTCCAAAAACTAGGGTGTTTGGAAACACTGCTAAAACCTTGTGGGGAGACCTTATTTGGTCCTTCTGACACCTAAATAAGTCATTTTGGCTGCTCAAATGCAAGTGGGTTGTCAAAAAAGGTAATGGTTATAATTCACTTCTCAAACCTCAGAAAGGCAGAAATTGGAAGCCAAATAGGCTGCAAATGAATATTCTATGAGCCCGGTCATTAGAAACAGCAGAACACTGTTTAAACCCAGTAAAATTCAAATTTAACATGTTTAAGACACTTTGTGCGCTAAAACAGAAGGGAGCTGTCCAAAAACTAGGGTGTTTGGAAACACTACTAAAACCTTGTGGGGAGACCTTATTTGGTCCTTCTGACACCTAAATAAGTCATTTTGGCTGCTCAAATGCAAGTGGGTTGTCAAAAAAGGTAATGGTTATAATTCACTTCTCAAACCTCAGAAAAGCAGAAATTGGAAGCCAAACAGGGTGCAAATGAACATTCTATGAGCCCGGTCATTAGAAACAGCAGAACACTGTTTAAACCCAGTGAAATTCAAAGTTAACATGTTTCAGACAATTTGTGCGCTAAAACAGAAGGGAGCTGTCCAAAAACTAGGGTGTTTGGAAACACTGCTAAAACCTTGTGGGGAGACCTTATTTGGTCCTTCTGACACCTAAATAAGTCATTTTGGCTGCTCAAATGCAAGTGGGTTGTCAAAAAAGGTAATGATTATAATTCACTTCTCAAACCTCAGAAAAGCAGAAATTGGAAGCCAAACAGGCTGCAAATGAACATTCTATGAGCCCGGTCATTAGAAACAGCAGAACACTGTTTAAACCCAGTGAAATTCAAATTTAACATGTTTAAGACACTTTGTGCGCTAAAACAGAAGGGAGCTGTCCAAAAACTAGGGTGTTTGGAAACACAGCTAAAACCTTGTGGGGAGACCTTATTTGGTCCTTCTGACACCTAAATAAGTCATTTTGGCTGCTCTAATGCAAGTGGGTTGTCAAAAAAATGTAATGGTTATAATTCACTTCTCAAACCTCAGAAAAGCAGAAATTGGAAGCCAAACAGGCTGCAAATGAACATTCTATGAGCCCGGTCATTAGAAACAGCAGAACACTGTTTAAACCCAGTGAAATTCAAATTTAACATGTTTAAGACACTTTGTGCGCTAAAACAGAAGGGAGCTGTCCAAAAACTAGGGTGTTTGGAAACACAGCTAAAACCTTGTGGGGAGACCTTATTTGGTCCTTCTGACACCTAAATAAGTCATTTTGGCTGCTCAAATGCAAGTGGGTTGTCAAAAAAGGTAATGGTTATAATTCACTTCTCAAACCTCAGAAAGGCAGAAATTGGAAGCCAAATAGGCTGCAAATGAATATTGTATGAGCCCGGTCATTAGAAACAGCAGAACACTGTTTAAACCCAGTAAAATTCAAATTTAACATGTTTAAGACACTTTGTGCGCTAAAACAGAAGGGAGCTGTCCAAAAACTAGGGTGTTTGGAAACACTGCTAAAACCTTGTGGGGAGACCTTATTTGGTCCTTCTGACACCTAAATAAGTCATTTTGGCTGCTCAAATGCAAGTGGGTTGTCAAAAAAGGTAATGGTTATAATTCACTTCTCAAACCTCAGAAAAGCAGAAATTGGAAGCCAAACAGGGTGCAAATGAACATTCTATGAGCCCGGTCATTAGAAACAGCAGAACACTGTTTAAACCCAGTGAAATTCAAAGTTAACATGTTTCAGACAATTTGTGCGCTAAAACAGAAGGGAGCTGTCCAAAAACTAGGGTGTTTGGAAACACTGCTAAAACCTTGTGGGGAGACCTTATTTGGTCCTTCTGACACCTAAATAAGTCATTTTGGCTGCTCAAATGCAAGTGGGTTGTCAAAAAAGGTAATGATTATAATTCACTTCTCAAACCTCAGAAAAGCAGAAATTGGAAGCCAAACAGGCTGCAAATGAACATTCTATGAGCCCGGTCATTAGAAACAGCAGAACACTGTTTAAACCCAGTGAAATTCAAATTTAACATGTTTAAGACACTTTGTGCGCTAAAACAGAAGGGAGCTGTCCAAAAACTAGGGTGTTTGGAAACACAGCTAAAACCTTGTGGGGAGACCTTATTTGGTCCTTCTGACACCTAAATAAGTCATTTTGGCTGCTCTAATGCAAGTGGGTTGTCAAAAAAATGTAATGGTTATAATTCACTTCTCAAACCTCAGAAAGGCAGAAATTGGAAGCCAAACAGGCTGCAAATGAACATTCTATGAGCCCGGTCATTAGAAACAGCAGAACACTGTTTAAACCCAGCAAAATTCAAATTTAACATGTTTCAGACAATTTGTGCGCTAAAACAGAAGGGAGATTTCCAAAAACTAGGGTGTTTGGAAACAATGCTAAAACCTTGTGGAGAGACCTTATTTGGTCCTTCTGACACCTAAATAAGTCATTTTGGCTGCTCTAATGCAAGTGGGTTGTCAAAAAAATGTAATGGTTATAATTCACTTCTCAAACCTCAGAAAGGCAGAAATTGGAAGCCAAATAGGCTGCAAATGAACATTTTATGAGCCCGGTCATTAGAAACAGCAGAACACTGTTTAAACCCAGTGAAATTCAAATTTAACATGTTTCAGACAATTTGTGCGCTAAAAAAGAAGGGAGCTGTCCAAAAACTAGGGTGTTTGGAAACACTGCTAAAACCTTGTGGGGAGACCTTATTTGGTCTTTCTGACACCTAAATAAGTCATTTTGGCTGCTCTAATGCAAGTGGGTTGTCAAAAAAATGTAATGGTTATTATTCACTTCTCAAACCTCAGAAAGGCAGAAATTGGAAGCCAAATAGGCTGCAAATGAACATTCTATGAGCCCGGTCATTAGAAAAGGCAGAACACTGTTTAAACCCAATGAAATTCAGAATGTAACATGTTTAAGACAATTTGTGTGCTAAAACAGAAGGGAGCTGTCCAAAAACTAGGGTGTTTTGAAACACAGCTAAAACCTTGTGGGGAGATCTTATTTGGTCCTTCTGACACCTAAATAAGTCATTTTGGCTGCTCTAATGCAAGTGGGTTGTCAAAAAGGTAATGGTTATAATTCACTTCTCAAACCTCAGAAAGGCAGAAATTGGAAGCCAAATAGGCTGCAAATGAATATTCTATGAGCCCGGTCATTAGAAACAGCAGAACACTGTTTAAACTCAGTGAAATTCAAATTTAACATGTTTAAGACACTTTGTGCGCTAAAACAGAAGGGAGCTGTCCAAAAACTAGGGTGTTTGGAAACACTGCTAAAACCTTGTGGGGAGACCTTATTTGGTCCTTCTGACACCTAAATAAGTCATTTTGGCTGCTCAAATGCAAGTGGGTTGTCAAAAAAGGTAATGGTTATAATTCACTTCTCAAACCTCAGAAAGGCAGAAATTGGAAGCCAAATAGGCTGCAAATCAATATTCTATGAGCCCGGTCTTTAGAAACAGCAGAAAACTGTTTAAACCCAGTAAAATTCAAATTTAACATGTTTCAGACAATTTGTGCGCTAAAACAGAAGGGAGCTTTCCAAAAACTAGGGTGTTTGGAAACACAGCTAAAACCTTGTGGGGAGACCTTATTTGGTCCTTCTGACACCTAAATAAGTCATTTTGGCTGCTCTAATGCAAGTGGGCTGTCAAAAAATGTAATGGTTATAATTCACTTCTAAAACCTCAGAAAGGCAGAAATTCAATTCAATTTCAATTCAATTTTATTTATATAGCGCCAAATCATGAAACATGTCATCTCAAGGCACTTTACAAAATCAAGTTCAATCATATTATACAGATTGGGTCAGATTATACAGATTGGTCAAAATGTCCTATATAAGGAAACCAGTTGATTGCATCAAAGTCCCGACAAGCAGCATTCACTCCTGGGGGACCGTAGAGCCACAGGGAGAGTCGTCTGCATTGTACATGGCTTTGCAGCAATCCCTCATACTGAGCAAGCATGAAGCGACAGTGGGAAGAAAAACCACCCATTAACGGGAAAAAAAAACCTCCGGCAGAACCGGGCTCAGTATGAACGGTCATCTGCCTCGACCGACTGGGGTTACAGAAGACAGAGCAGAGACACAACAAGAGAGACAAAAAAGCACAGAAGCACACATTGATCTAGTAATCTGTTCTACATTAGATGGTAATAGTCGGTGATCTGTCCTCCCTGGATGATTTCACAGTCAACAGAACGTCAGACCAGGTGTGCCTACTATGAAGAAAAAAAGAGAGAGAACAAAAAGTTAAAAGCTGAAATGACAACAGTCATTTCAATGTAATGCAATGCAAATCTGGAGAACAGTAGACTGGAGAACAGTAAAAATCAGTAGAGTGAGAAAAGTAGGCCCTGATGTCCTCCAGTAGCCTAAGCCTATAGCAGCAAAACTATAAAGGTAGCTCAGAGTAACATGAGCCACTCTAGTTATAAGCTTTGTCAAAAAGGAAAGTTTTAAGATTAGTCTTAAAAGTAGACAGGGTGTCTGCTTCACGGACCAAAACTGGGAGTTGGTTCCACAGGAGAGGAGCCTGATAGCTAAAGGATCTGCCTCCCATTCTACTTTTAGAGACTCTAGGAACCACCAGCAGACCTGCAGTCTGAGAGCGAAGTGCTCTGTTAGGAACATACGGAGTAATCAGAGCTCTGATATATGATGGAGCTTGATTATTAAGGGCTTTATACGTTAGAAGAAGAATTTTAAATTCTATTCTTGATTTAACAGGAAGCCAATGAAGGGAAGCTAAAATTGGAGAAATATGATCCCTCTTGTTGATTTTCATCAGAACTCTTGCTGCAGCATTTTGGACAAGCTGAAGACTTTGAATTGCATTTTGTGGACTTCCTGATAGTAAAGAATTACAATAGTCCAGCCTTGAAGTAACAAATGCATGGACTAGTTTTTCAGCATCACTCCTGGACAGAATGTTTCTAATTTTGGCGATATTCCGGAGGTGAAAAAAGGAAACTCTGGAAACCTGTTTAATATGGGATTTAAATGACATGTCTTGGTCAAAAATAACACCAAGGTTTTTTACTTTATTACCAGAGGCCAAGTTAATGTCATCCAGATTAAGTGATTGGTTAAGAAGTTTATTTTTTGAGGACTCTGGCCCAAAGATTACAACTTCGGTCTTGTCAGAATTTAGATGCAGGAAATTTAAAGTCATCCAGCTTTTGATGTCATCAAGACATGACTGCAGTCGAAGTAATTGATTGGATTCATCAGGATTTATGGATAGATATAGCTGAGTGTCATCAGCATAACAGTGGAAATTAATCCCATGCTGTCTGATAATTTTGCCGATCGGAAGCATATATATAGTAAAGAGAATTGGTCCAAGGACTGAACCCTGTGGTACTCCACAGGTGACCCTAGAGTTTGAGGAAGATTTATTATTAACATGAACAAACTGGAATCTGTCCGACAGATAAGATTTAAACCAGCCTAATGCTTTCCCCTTAATCCCTACAGTATGTTCAAGTCTTTGTAGGAGAATATTGTGATCAACTGTATCAAATGCAGCACTAAGATCTAACAGGACAAGTACAGACACAAGTCCATTATCTGAGGCCATGAGAATATCATTAGTGACCTTCACCAGAGCCGTTTCAGTGCTATGATGAGCTCTGAAGCCTGACTGAAACTCCTCAAGTAGGTCATTGCTTTGTAAATGTTCACAAAGTTGATTAGCAACTACTTTCTCAAGAATTTTAGATAAGAAAAGAAGATTAGATATAGGTCTGTAGTTTACTAGCTCATCTTGATCAAGAGAAGGTTTCTTAAGTAAAGGTTTAATAACAGCTACTTTAAAAACCTGTGGTACATATCCATTTACTAAGGATAGATTAATCATGTCTAAAATAGGACCACTGATCAAAGGGAATACCTCCTTAAACAACTTGGTTGGGATTGGGTCTAACATACAGGTAGAAGGTTTAGATGAAGCTAAGATTTTAGATAGCTCAGAAAGCTCTACTGCTTCTAAACAGTTCAGACACAGCGCAGGTTCTAAAGATTCCTCCAATGCTGCCTTACTTACTGGGGACGAGGTAATCATGTTTGGGAGGATGCCAATTATTTTATTTTTAATGGCATCAATTTTATTTATGAAGAATCCCATAAAATCATTACTACTAAGAGCTAAGGGAATGGTTGAATCAACAGAGCTGCAGCTCTGAGTAAGTTTGGCAACTGTACTAAAGAGAAATCTAGGATTATTTTTATTCTCTTCAATTAATGATGAAAAATATGCTGCTCTAACTCTGCGAAGGGTCTTGTTATACAACAATAGACTGTCCCTCCAGATTAAGTAGGATTCCTCTTGGTGTGTAGAGCGCCATTTTCTCTCCAATTTCCTAACATTGTGCTTCAAGGAACGCAGCTCTGAATTAAACCAGGGAGCCAGCTTCCTGTGAATTATCACCTTCTTTTTCAAGGGAGCTACATTATCTAATGCAGAACGCAATGAGGAAGTCACACTGTTAGCAAATGTATCTATTTGTGAATGGGAAGAAACAGCATTGCTGCCATCTACAGGGCATTTCTGCAATACTGAGGATATTAAGAGGGGGACAGACTCTTTAAGTTTTGATACAGCATTATCCGATAAAGATCTACTATAATGGAACCCTCTTTTGGGGGTGGAGAAATCGGTTAGATTAAACTCAAATGTTATTAAAAAATGATCAGATAGGACAGGGTTGTGAGAGAATACTGTTAATTCTTCACAATCAATGCCATATGTCAGCACAAGGTCCAAAGTATGGAGCCGAGAGTGCGTTGGCTTATGCACATTTTGAGCAAAACCAATTGAATCTAGGATAGTTTTAAAGGCTACACTAAGGTTATCACATTCAGTGTCAACATGGATGTTAAAATCACCCACTATAATAACCTTATCAGTATTTAACACCAAATCAGATAAGAAGTCTGACAGTTGATCCAAAAACTGAGTGTAAGGACCTGGTGGACGATACAAAACAATAAACAGAAGAGGTTTTATTGCTTTGCAGTTTGGATGAGGGAAACTGAGGGTTAAATGTTCAAAAGAACTGTAATTATTAATTGGCCTGGGACTAATTAATAAATCAGACTGAAAGATGGTTGCCACTCCTCCTCCTCTTCCCACAGATCTGGGAATGTGGAAATTTGAATAACTGGAGGGAGTTGACTCATTTATACTAACGTAGTCCTCTTGTAGCCAGGTTTCTGTGAGACAAAATAAATCAATCTGATTATCAGAAATCAATTCATTAACTAACAAAGTCTTTGGAGGGAGAGACCTTATATTTAATAGACCACATTTAATTCTTTTATTTTTTGGTTCAAAGTGATCCGTATGGATTTTTATTAGATTTTTATGATTTGTTCCCTTTAGATCAGTTTTTGATCTGTTAAGTTTTGGCCGTGGGAAAGACACCGTCTCAATAGGGTAATGGGTGGGTAACAGTACAGAAGCTGCAGAGAGGTGTGTTAAACTACGGCTCTGCTTCCTGGTCTGGACCCTGGGTTGTCAGCATTTAGGAGAACTAATAAATCCGGCCAGATTCCTAGAAAGAAGAGCTGCACCATCCAAAGTGGGATGAATGCCGTCTCTCCTGATCAGACCAGGTTTTCCCCAGAAAGTTTGCCAGTTATCAATGTAGCCCACGTCGTTTTCTGGACACCACCTAGACAACCAGCGGTTGAATGATGACATGCGGCTAAACTTGTCATCACTGGTCAGATCAGGCAGGGGACCAGAGAAAATTACAGAGTCCGATATTGTTTTAGCAAACTCACACACTGAAGCAACACCAACTTTGGTGACCTCTGATCGGCGTGACCGGGTGTCATTACCGCCAGCGTGAATAACAATTTTGCGGTATTTACGCTTATCCTTAGCCAGCAGTTTTAGGTAGGATTCTATGTCGCCCGTTCTGGCCCCTGGTAGGCATTTAACTATGGTTCCTGGTTTCTTTAGTGCCACGTTTCTTATTACAGAGCTGCCAATAATTAAGGTCGGCTCCTCGGCGAGACTGTCGCTCAGAGGGGAAAATTTATTAGAAACGCAGATGGGTTGGTGGTGATCTGGGGGCTGAAATCTAGAGCTATGCTTACTACGAACCGTCACCCAGCCGGCCTGCTTAACCGGCTGTTCGAGTGCGGCTGTTGGTTCGCTACGTGAAGTTACTCTTTGTGAAGTTACTCTTTGTGGCTCCGCGCTAGCAAAGGAGCGGCTATCAGCTGGTTTTTCAACAGCACGGAGCCGGGTCTCCAGTTCTGACACCCTCGCCTCCAAAGCTACAAAAATACTACATTTATGACATGTACCATTATCACTAAAGGAGGCAGAGGAATAACTGAACATCTGACACAGAGAGCAGTAGATAGGAGACTTAGTCAGAGACGGAGAAGCCATTATGAGGCTAAGGCTTGGCTAGCGCTAGGCTAAAGCTAGGCTAGCGCCCTGTTATCACGCCAAAGAACAAATCGTGTGAAACACGAGGAGTTCCCAAACGTGATGAGCAGCCACAGAAAATGTTTTAAAAGTGCTTATGTTTGGAAACAGGTGTTACAACAAAGAGGTTTAAAGATAAAAAGCGAGAGAGCCTGGAGCAAAAATCCGTCGTTCACACAGCAACAACAGGAAGTGACATAATACGCCTTACCGCAAACAGGAAGTCAGGAAGCAGTTAGACACACTTAGACAAGGTCCAACAGAACCAGCCAAATAGGCTGCAAATGAACATTCTATGAGCCCGGTCATTAGAAACAGCAGAACACTGTTTAAACCCAGTGAAATTCAAATTTAACATGTTTCAGACAATTTGTGCGCTAAAACAGAAGGGAGCTGTCCAAAAACTAGGGTGTTTGGAAACACTGCTAAAACCTTGTGGGGAGACCTTAATTGGTCCTTCTGACACCTAAATAAGTCATTTTGGCTGCTCTAATGCAAGTGGGTTGTCAAAAAAAAGGTAATGGTTATAATTCACTTCTCAAACCTCAGAAAAGCAGAAATTGGAAGCCAAAATAGGCTGCAAATGAATATTCTATGAGCCCGGTCATTAGAAACAGCAGAACACTGTTTAAACCCAGTGAAATTCATAATTTAACATGTTTCAGACAATTTGTGCGCTAAAACAGAAGGGAGCTGTCCAAAAACTAGGGTGTTTGGAAACACAGCTAAAACCTTGTGGGGAGACCTTATTTGGTCCTTCTGACACCTAAATAAGTCATTTTGGCTGCTCAAATGCAAGTGGGTTGTCAAAAAAGGTAATGGTTATAATTCACTTCTCAAACCTCAGAAAGGCAGAAATTGGAAGCCAAATAGGCTGCAAATGAATATTCTATGAGCCCGGTCTTCAGAAACAGCAGAAAACTGTTTAAACCCAGTAAAATTCAAATTTAACATGTTTCAGACAATTTGTGCGCTAAAACAGAAGGGAGCTGTCCAAAAACTAGGGTGTTTGGAAACACAGCTAAAACATTGTGGGGAGACCTTATTTGGTCCTTCTGACACCTAAATAAGTCATTTTGGCTGCTCTAATGCAAGTGGGCTGTCAAAAAATGTAATGGTTATAATTCACTTCTAAAACCTGAGAAAGGCAGAAATTGGAAGCCAAATAGGCTGCAAATGAACATTCTATGAGCCCGGTCATTAGAAACAGCAGAACACTGTTTAAACCCAGTGAAATTCAAATTTAACATGTTTCAGACAAATTGTGCGCTAAAACAGAAGGGAGCTGTCCAAAAACTAGGGTGTTTGGAAACACAGCTAAAACCTTGTGGGGAGACCTTATTTGGTCCTTCTGACACCTAAATAAGTCATTTTGGCTGCTCTAATGCAAGTGGGTTGTCAAAAAAGGTAATGGTTATAATTCACTTCTCAAACCTCAGAAAGGCAGAAATTGGAAGCCAAATAGGCTGCAAATGAATATTCTATGAGCCCGGTCATTAGAAACAGCAGAACACTGTTTAAACTCAGTGAAATTCAAATTTAACATGTTTAAGACACTTTGTGCGCTAAAACAGAAGGGAGCTGTCCAAAAACTAGGGTGTTTGGAAACACTGCTAAAACCTTGTGGGGAGACCTTATTTGGTCCTTCTGACACCTAAATAAGTCATTTTGGCTGCTCTAATGCAAGTGGGCTGTCAAAAAATGTAATGGTTATAATTCACTTCTAAAACCTCAGAAAGGCAGAAATTGGAAGCCAAATAGGCTGCAAATGAACATTCTATGAGCCCGGTCATTAGAAACAGCAGAACACTGTTTAAACCCAGTGAAATTCAAATTTAACATGTTTCAGACAATTTGTGCGCTAAAACAGAAGGGAGCTGTCCAAAAACTAGGGTGTTTGGAAACACTGCTAAAACCTTGTGGGGAGACCTTATTTGGTCCTTCTGACACCTAAATAAGTCATTTTGGCTGCTCAAATGCAAGTGGGTTGTCAAAAAAGGTAATGATTATAATTCACTTCTCAAACCTCAGAAAAGCAGAAATTGGAAGCCAAACAGGCTGCAAATGAACATTCTATGAGCCCGGTCATTAGAAACAGCAGAACACTGTTTAAACCCAGTGAAATTCAAATTTAACATGTTTAAGACACTTTGTGCGCTAAAACAGAAGGGAGCTGTCCAAAAACTAGGGTGTTTGGAAACACAGCTAAAACCTTGTGGGGAGACCTTATTTGGTCCTTCTGACACCTAAATAAGTCATTTTGGCTGCTCTAATGCAAGTGGGTTGTCAAAAAAATGTAATGGTTATAATTCACTTCTCAAACCTCAGAAAGGCAGAAATTGGAAGCCAAATAGGCTGCAAATGAACATTCTATGAGCCCGGTCATTAGAAACAGCAGAACACTGTTTAAACCCAGCGAAATTCAAATTTAACATGTTTCAGACAATTTGTGCGCTAAAACAGAAGGGAGATTTCCAAAAACTAGGGTGTTTGGAAAAAATGCTAAAACCTTGTGGAGAGACCTTATTTGGTCCTTCTGACACCTAAATAAGTCATTTTGGCTGCTCTAATGCAAGTGGGTTGTCAAAAAAATGTAATGGTTATAATTCACTTCTCAAACCTCAGAAAGGCAGAAATTGGAAGCCAAATAGGCTGCAAATGAACATTTTATGAGCCCGGTCATTAGAAACAGCAGAACACTGTTTAAACCCACTGAAATTCAAATTTAACATGTTTCAGACAATTTGTGCGCTAAAAAAGAAGGGAGCTGTCCAAAAACTAGGGTGTTTGGAAACACTGCTAAAACCTTGTGGGGAGACCTTATTTGGTCTTTCTGACACCTAAATAAGTCATTTTGGCTGCTCTAATGCAAGTGGGTTGTCAAAAAAATGTAATGGTTATTATTCACTTCTCAAACCTCAGAAAGGCAGAAATTGGAAGCCAAATAGGCTGCAAATGAACATTCTATGAGCCCGGTCATTAGAAACAGCAGAACACTGTTTAAACCCAATGAAATTCAGAATGTAACATGTTTAAGACAATTTGTGTGCTAAAACAGAAGGGAGCTGTCCAAAAACTAGGGTGTTTTGAAACACAGCTAAAACCTTGTGGGGAGATCTTATTTGGTCCTTCTGACACCTAAATAAGTCATTTTGGCTGCTCTAATGCAAGTGGGTTGTCAAAAAGGTAATGGTTATAATTCACTTCTCAAACCTCAGAAAGGCAGAAATTGGAAGCCAAATAGGCTGCAAATGAATATTCTATGAGCCCGGTCATTAGAAATAGCAGAACACTGTTTAAACTCAGTGAAATTCAAATTTAACATGTTTAAGACACTTTGTGCGCTAAAACAGAAGGGAGCTGTCCAAAAACTAGGGTGTTTGGAAACACTGCTAAGACCTTGTGGGGAGACCTTATTTGGTCCTTCTGACACCTAAATAAGTCATTTTGGCTGCTCAAATGCAAGTGGGTTGTCAAAAAAGGTAATGGTTATAATTCACTTCTCAAACCTCAGAAAGGCAGAAATTGGAAGCCAAATAGGCTGCAAATGAATATTCTATGAGCCCGGTCTTTAGAAACAGCAGAAAACTGTTTAAACCCAGTAAAATTCAAATTTAACATGTTTCAGACAATTTGTGCGCTAAAACAGAAGGGAGCTTTCCAAAAACTAGGGTGTTTGGAAACACAGCTAAAACCTTGTGGGGAGACCTTATTTGGTCCTTCTGACACCTAAATAAGTCATTTTGGCTGCTCTAATGCAAGTGGGCTGTCAAAAAATGTAATGGTTATAATTCACTTCTAAAACCTCAGAAAGGCAGAAATTGGAAGCCAAATAGGCTGCAAATGAACATTCTATGAGCCCGGTCATTAGAAACAGCAGAACACTGTTTAAACCCAGTGAAATTAAAATTTAACATGTTTCAGACAATTTGTGCGCTAAAACAGAAGGGAGCTGTCCAAAAACTAGGGTGTTTGGAAACACTGCTAAAACCTTGTGGGGAGACCTTAATTGGTCCTTCTGACACCTAAATAAGTCATTTTGGCTGCTCTAATGCAAGTGGGTTGTCAAAAAAAAGGTAATGGTTATAATTCACTTCTCAAACCTCAGAAAAGCAGAAATTGGAAGCCAAATAGGCTGCAAATGAATATTCTATGAGCCCGGTCATTAGAAACAGCAGAACACTGTTTAAACCCAGTGAAATTCATAATTTAACATGTTTCAGACAATTTGTGCGCTAAAACAGAAGGGAGCTGTCCAAAAACTAGGGTGTTTGGAAACACAGCTAAAACCTTGTGGGGAGACCTTATTTGGTCCTTCTGACACCTAAATAAGTCATTTTGGCTGCTCAAATGCAAGTGGGTTGTCAAAAAAGGTAATGGTTATAATTCACTTCTCAAACCTCAGAAAGGCAGAAATTGGAAGCCAAATAGGCTGCAAATGAATATTCTATGAGCCCGGTCTTCAGAAACAGCAGAAAACTGTTTAAACCCAGTAAAATTCAAATTTAACATGTTTCAGACAATTTGTGCGCTAAAACAGAAGGGAGCTGTCCAAAAACTAGGGTGTTTGGAAACACAGCTAAAACATTGTGGGGAGACCTTATTTGGTCCTTCTGACACCTAAATAAGTCATTTTGGCTGCTCTAATGCAAGTGGGCTGTCAAAAAATGTAATGGTTATAATTCACTTCTAAAACCTCAGAAAGGCAGAAATTGGAAGCCAAATAGGCTGCAAATGAACATTCTATGAGCCCGGTCATTAGAAACAGCAGAACACTGTTTAAACCCAGTGAAATTCAAATTTAACATGTTTCAGACAAATTGTGCGCTAAAACAGAAGGGAGCTGTCCAAAAACTAGGGTGTTTGGAAACACAGCTAAAACCTTGTTGGGAGACCTTATTTGGTCCTTCTGACACCTAAATAAGTCATTTTGGCTGCTCTAATGCAAGTGGGGTTGTCAAAAAAGGTAATGGTTATAATTCACTTCTCAAACCTCAGAAAGGCAGAAATTGGAAGCCAAATAGGCTGCAAATGAATATTCTATGAGCCCGGTCATTAGAAACAGCAGAACACTGTTTAAACTCAGTGAAATTCAAATTTAACATGTTTAAGACACTTTGTGCGCTAAAACAGAAGGGAGCTGTCCAAAAACTAGGGTGTTTGGAAACACTGCTAAAACCTTGTGGGGAGACCTTATTTGGTCCTTCTGACACCTAAATAAGTCATTTTGGCTGCTCTAATGCAAGTGGGCTGTCAAAAAATGTAATGGTTATAATTCACTTCTAAAACCTCAGAAAGGCAGAAATTGGAAGCCAAATAGGCTGCAAATGAACATTCTATGAGCCCGGTCATTAGAAACAGCAGAACACTGTTTAAACCCAGTGAAATTCAAATTTAACATGTTTCAGACAATTTGTGCGCTAAAACAGAAGGGAGCTGTCCAAAAACTAGGGTGTTTGGAAACACTGCTAAAACCTTGTGGGGAGACCTTAATTGGTCCTTCTGACACCTAAATAAGTCATTTTGGCTGCTCTAATGCAAGTGGGTTGTCAAAAAAAAGGTAATGGTTATAATTCACTTCTCAAACCTCAGAAAAGCAGAAATTGGAAGCCAAATAGGCTGCAAATGAATATTCTATGAGCCCGGTCATTAGAAACAGCAGAACACTGTTTAAACCCAGTGAAATTCATAATTTAACATGTTTCAGACAATTTGTGTGCTAAAACAGAAGGGAGCTGTCCAAAAACTAGGGTGTTTGGAAACACAGCTAAAACCTTGTGGGGAGACCTTATTTGGTCCTTCTGACACCTAAATAAGTCATTTTGGCTGCTCAAATGCAAGTGGGTTGTCAAAAAAGGTAATGGTTATAATTCACTTCTCAAACCTCAGAAAGGCAGAAATTGGAAGCCAAATAGGCTGCAAATGAATATTCTATGAGCCCGGTCTTTAGAAACAGCAGAAAACTGTTTAAACCCAGTAAAATTCAAATTTAACATGTTTCAGACAATTTGTGCGCTAAAACAGAAGGGAGCTGTCCAAAAACTAGGGTGTTTGGAAACACAGCTAAAACATTGTGGGGAGACCTTATTTGGTCCTTCTGACACCTAAATAAGTCATTTTCGCTGCTCTAATGCAAGTGGGCTGTCAAAAAATGTAATGGTTATAATTCACTTCTAAAACCTCAGAAAGGCAGAAATTGGAAGCCAAATAGGCTGCAAATGAACATTCTATGAGCCCGGTCATTAGAAACAGCAGAACACTGTTTAAACCCAGTGAAATTCAAATTTAACATGTTTCAGACAATTTGTGCGCTAAAACAGAAGGGAGCTGTCCAAAAACTAGGGTGTTTGGAAACACTGCTAAAACCTTGTGGGGAGACCTTATTTGGTCCTTCTGACACCTAAATAAGTCATTTTGGCTGCTCTAATGCAAGTGGGTTGTCAAAAAAGGTAATGGTTATAATTCACTTCTCAAACCTCAGAAAGGCAGAAATTGGAAGCCAAATAGGCTGCAAATGAAAATTCTATGAGCCCGGTCATTAGAAACAGCAGAACACTGTTTAAACTCAGTGAAATTCAAATTTAACATGTTTCAGACAATTTGTGCGCTAAAACAGAAGGGAGCTGTCCAAAAACTAGGGTGTTTGGAAACACTGCTAAAACCTTGTGGTGAGACCTTATTTGGTCCTTCTGACACCTAAATAAGTCATTTTGGCTGCTCAAATGCAAGTGGGTTGTCAAAAAAGGTAATGGTTATAATTCACTTCTCAAACCTCAGAAAAGCAGAAATTGGAAGCCAAATAGGCTGCAAATGAACATTCTATGAGCCCGGTCATTAGAAACAGCAGAACACTGTTTAAACCCAGTGAAATTCAAATTTAACATGTTTAAGACACTTTGTGCGCTAAAACAGAAGGGAGCTGTCCAAAAACGAGGGTGTTTGGAAACACTGCTAAAACCTTGTGGGGAGACCTTATTTGGTCCTTCTGACACCTAAATAAGTCATTTTGGCTGCTCAAATGCAAGTGGGTTGTCAAAAAAGGTAATGGTTATAATTCACTTCTCAAACCTCAGAAAAGCAGAAATTGGAAGCCAAATAGGCTGCAAATGAACATTCTATGAGCCCGGTCATTAGAAACAGCAGAACACTGTTTAAACCCAGTGAAATTCAAATTTAACATGTTTAAGACACTTTGTGCGCTAAAACAGAAGGGAGCTGTCCAAAAACTAGGGTGTTTGGAAACACTGCTAAAACCTTGTGGGGAGACCTTATTTGGTCCTTCTGACACCTAAATAAGTCATTTTGGCTGCTCAAATGCAAGTGGGTTGTCAAAAAAGGTAATGGTTATAATTCACTTCTCAAACCTCAGAAAGGCAGAAATTGGAAGCCAAATAGGCTGCAAATGAATATTCTATGAGCCCGGTCTTTAGAAACAGCAGAAAACTGTTTAAACCCATTAAAATTCAAATTTAACATGTTTCAGACAATTTGTGCGCTAAAACAGAAGGGAGCTGTCCAAAAACTAGGGTGTTTGGAAACACAGCTAAAACCTTGTGGGGAGACCTTATTTGGTCCTTCTGACACCTAAATAAGTCATTTTGGCTGCTCTAATGCAAGTGGGTTGTCAAAAAATGTAATGGTTATTATTCACTTCTCAAACCTCAGAAAGGCAGAAATTGGAAGCCAAATAGGCTGCAAATGAACATTCTATGAGCCCGGTCATTAGAAACAGCAGAACACTGTTTAAACCCAGTGAAATTCAAATTTAACATGTTTCAGACAATTTGTGCGCTAAAACAGAAGGGAGCTGTCCAAAAACTAGGGTGTTTGGAAACACTGCTAAAACCTTGTGGGGAGACCTTAATTGGTCCTTCTTGTCACGATTTGGGTTTTGTCTTGGTTTATGTTATCAGATTTATTAGTTAAGTTTCTGATTTTGGGGTCTTGTTTGGTTTTGATTTAGACATGTTTTTCTGTTTAGGTTACCTGTTTTCCACCTGTCACTTTATCAGCTCTGTTCGGTCTCCCCTCAGCAATCTGTCAGCTTTCTTGCCTTGATTAGATCCACCTGCTCACTTATAATTAGCCTTCACTCCTGTTCACCTGCTCACTCCCCTATATAGTCCTGCCACAAACCTCTGCTATCTGCCAGATCATTTAACGAGCCCACGGTGAGTTTTGTTTCCAGCGTTCCTTTATTGATTGACCTGTTGATGCTAACCCGAGAGCCTTTTTGATTCTGAGCCAGCCTGTTCCCTGATCTGTTTTTCCTGCCCTGTCTGACTGATTTACCGACTAGTTTCTGTCCCATGGTTATCCGAGCTTGCTTTGCCCTGTTTGTACCTCTGCCTATTTTGGACTGCCTTTTGTGTACCGGATTTTGTACTGCCATTTTGACCATTGAGCCTTGCCTGTCCCAGTTTTATTATTAAATACTGTTTTTTGCCTTCACCTCACTTGTTTGGCTTGAATACTGGGTTTGCCTGATTCACGTTCGTAACAGAATGATCTGGCCCACTAAAACCTATCGCCAAACAAGTTCTTAGAGGTTTTTTTTTTTTTCTCCCCTCCACACGCTATGGCTTGGGAGGGTTCCAGATTGGCGTTCTGTCCCCCTGGTATCGGTCCCAGACGCCATCTCTCCAGCAGCAGTAACCCGCTGCCTGCTCCGAGTTTACGATTGGGAGGGCTCTTTGTCACAAATTCAGATTCTGCTCAGAATAGAAGGGATCACTCACCCAGCGACACCGCTGTCGGCTCTGCCCATGGGTTTTATCCAGACCCAACTTTGTTTATGGAGGTCGAAGCGGAGGTGGTGCGGGATCTTCGCCCGGATCTTTTTCTCTCTCTCCCTCCAGAGGAGGAGATGCAGGGAACGCTGTGGGCTCCGCCGATCCCGGCTCTACCGACAGAATCAAACCTCCAGCAAGTCCTGCCGTCCCGCCGTCGGAGGAGGGGACGGAAACCTGTGGGTCGCTCCCTCACCCGTTCTGTTCGGCCGACAGGCGAGTCAGTACCGCGCCCGTCCGTTGCCACTTCCTGCCCAGTGGATTGGAGTCCGGTGCTCCCCAGAGCTGAGCAGCCCACAGCGCCTCCTGGTGGCGTCCGTGATGCTGAGGATCTGGCTCTGGAGGACCAGTTAAGAGCTTTTGCCCCTATTATTAAAGACCTTAGGGAGGCTCTTTTCAGCCAGTATTCAGAGGAGCTGGAGGCTAAATTAAAGGAGGTCGAGGGGCACTATAGAGCGGCTCTCCAGGGTTTCTATAGTGGACTCAATCCTGTCCCCAAGGGTCCAGCCGACGCCTCGGCACCTGCACCTGTCCCAGAGGACCCGCCCCCTACCTCAGCTCCAGTGCCGACCTCCGGCAGCTATAAAGCAGCACTGTCTGCGCAGCCGGTCCAAGAAGCTGCAACCCCGGAGGGTCCGCAGCCGGCCCAAGACGCTGCAACCCAGGAGGGTCCGCAGCCGGCCCAAGACGCTGCAACCCCGGAGGGTTCGCAGCCGGCCCAAGACGCTGCAACCCCGGAGGGTCCGCAGCCGGCCCAAGACGCTGCAACCCCGGAGGGTCCGCAGCCGGCCCAAGACGCTGCAACCCCGGAGGGTCCGCAGCCGGCCCAAGACGCTGCGACCCAGGAGGGTCCGCAGCCGGCCCGAGACGCTGCGACCCAGGAGGGTCCGCAGTCGGCCCGCGACGTGGGAACCCAGGAGGGTCCGCAGTCGGCCCGCGACGTGGGAACCCAGGAGGGTCCGCCGCCAGTCTGCGACGTGGGAACCCAGGAGGGTCCGCCGCCAGTCTGCGACGTGGGAACCCAGGAGGGTCCGCCGCCAGTCTGCGACGTGGGAACCCAGGAGGGTCCGCCGCCAGTCTGCGACGTGGGAACCCAGGAGGGTCCGCCGCCAGTCTGCGACGTGGGAACCCAGGAGGGTCTACCACTGGTCCACGATGAGGGGGTTCAGACGAGCCCTCTTTCAGGCCGCAACTCGGGGGCTCATCGGAACACTGGGCGCCGTGGCCCTCGCCCAGACGACAAGCGGCGCCGTGGCCCTCGCCCAGACGACAAGCGGCGCCGTGGCCCTCGCCCAGACGACAAGCGGCGCCGTGGCCCTCGCCCAGACGACAAGCGGCGCCGTGGCCCTCGCCCAGACGACAAGCGGCGCCGTGGCCCTCGCCCAGACGACAAGCGGCGTCGTGGCCCTCGCCCAGACGACAAGCGGCGTCGTGGCCCTCGCCCAGACGACAAGCGGCGTCGCGGCTCTCATCCAAACGACAAGCTCCGTCGGGGGTCTCGCCGAGAAGACAAGCACCCAGAGCCCCATGGAGGCTTAGAGGTCCCTGGACCTTTTCTGAAGCTCTTACCCCCTCATCTTTGGCTTGACAGCCAATTTCCCAAGTGGCTGACCAAGCTCTCTTTGTCGGAGGTTCTGGAAGGGTTACTGCTGAGGTTCTGGGTGTTAAAGGGTCTGGGAGCATCTGAAGTCTGTAGCCCGGGGCCTCCTGAACCTGAAGCCTGTAGTCCGGGGCCTCCTGAACCTGAAGCCTGTAGCCCGGGGCCTCCTGAACCGGAAGCCTGTAGCAAGGCCCCGTCTGAACCTGAAGCCTGTAGCCAGGCCCCGTCTGAACCTGAAGCCTGTAGCCAGGCCCCGTCTGAACCTGAAGCCTGTAGCCAGGCCCCGTCTGAACCTGAAGCCTGTAGCCAGGCCCCGTCTGAACCTGAAGCCTGTAGCCAGGGGCCGTCTGAACCTGAAGCCTGTAGCCAGGGGCCGTCTGAACCTGAAGCCAGTAGCCAGGGGCCGTCTGAACCTGAAGCCTGTAGCCAGGCTCCTCCTGAACTCTGTAGCCAGGCTCCTCCTGAACTCTGTAGCCAGGCTCCTCCTGAACTCTGTAGCCAGGCTCCTCCTGAACTCTATAGCAAGGCTCCTCCTGAACTCTGTAGCCAGGCTCCTCCTGAACTCTGTAGCCAGGCTCCTCCTGAACTCTGTAGCCAGGCTCCTCCTGAACTCTGTAGCCAGGCTCCTCCTGAACTCTGTAGCCAGGCTCCTCCTGAACTCTGTAGCCAGGCTCCTCCTGAACTCTGTAGCCAGGCTCCTCCTGAACTCTGTAGCCAGGCTCCTCCTGAACTCGGTAGCCAGACGCCTCCTGAACTCTTTAGCCAGGCGTCTCTTCTAGCTCTTAGTCCGGCGCTGTCTCCAGCCTTTAGTCCGGCGCCAGGTTCTGTTCTCTCTCTCTCCAGGCGTCGGTTCCTGAGGGTCCTGTTCTGCCGACGGTCCCCGAGGGTGCTGCTCTGCCGCCGGTCTCCGAGAGACCTGCTCCGCCGCCGGCCTATGAGAGACCTGCTCCGCCACCGGCCGCCGGACATCTTTGCTAACCGGGGCCGTCCTACAGGACACCCGCCGGATTACCTGTCTCACAGGGGTCGTCCTTCGGGACGTCCGCCGAACAACCTGACACACCGAGGCCGTCCTTCGGGACGTCCGCCGGACAACCTGACTCGTCGGGGCCGTCCTCCTGGACGACCGCCTGAGAACCTGACTCGTCGGGGCCGTCCTCCTGGACGACCGCCTGAGAACCTGACTCGTCGGGGCCGTCCTCCTGGACGACCGCCTGAGAACCTGACTCGTCGGGGCCGTCCTCCTGGACGACCGCCTGAGAACCTGACTCGTCGGGGCCGTCCTCCTGGACGACCGCCTGAGAACCTGACTCGTCGGGGCCGTCCTCCTGGACGCCCGCCTGAGAACTTGACTCGTCTTGTTTTGTTTGAGTTTTTATTTGGACATTTATTTGATTCTAGCCCTCCATCCTGTACCTCCCTCCACCCACCCGAGCTAGTCTGTTTTGTTTCTGAGGCCGTCTGGAATCCGGCCTTGAGGAGGGGGTTCTGTCACGATTTGGGTTTTGTCTTGGTTTATGTTATCAGATTTATTAGTTAAGTTTCTGATTTTGGGGTCTTGTTTGGTTTTGATTTAGACATGTTTTTCTGTTTAGGTTACCTGTTTTCCACCTGTCACTTTATCAGCTCTGTTCGGTCTCCCCTCAGCAATCTGTCAGCTTTCTTGCCTTGATTAGATCCACCTGCTCACTTATAATTAGCCTTCACTCCTGTTCACCTGCTCACTCCCCTATATAGTCCTGCCACAAACCTCTGCTATCTGCCAGATCATTTAACGAGCCCACGGTGAGTTTTGTTTCCAGCGTTCCTTTATTGATTGACCTGTTGATGCTAACCCGAGAGCCTTTTTGATTCTGAGCCAGCCTGTTCCCTGATCTGTTTTTCCTGCCCTGTCTGACTGATTTACCGACTAGTTTCTGTCCCATGGTTATCCGAGCTTGCTTTGCCCTGTTTGTACCTCTGCCTATTTTGGACTGCCTTTTGTGTACCGGATTTTGTACTGCCATTTTGACCATTGAGCCTTGCCTGTCCCAGTTTTATTATTAAATACTGTTTTTTGCCTTCACCTCACTTGTTTGGCTTGAATACTGGGTTTGCCTGATTCACGTTCGTAACACTTCTGACACCTAAATAAGTCATTTTGGCTGCTCTAATGCAAGTGGGTTGTCAAAAAAATGTAATGGTTATTATTCACTTCTCAAACCTCAGAAAGGCAGAAATTGGAAGCCAAATAGGCTGCAAATGAACATTCTATGAGCCCGGTCATTAGAAACAGCAGAACACTGTTTAAACCCAGTGAAATTCAAATTTAACATGTTTCAGACAATTTGTGCGCTAAAACAGAAGGGAGCTGTCCAAAAACTAAGGGGTTTGGAAACACTGCTAAAACCTTGTGGGGAGACCTTATTTGGTCCTTCTGACACCTAAATAAGTCATTTTGGCTGCTCTAATGCAAGTGGGTTGTCAAAAAAGGTAATGGTTATAATTCACTTCTCAAACCTCAGAAAAGCAGAAATTGGAAGCCAAATAGGCTGCAAATGAATATTCTATGAGCCCGGTCATTAGAAACAGCAGAACACTGTTTAAACCCAGTGAAATTCATAATTTAACATGTTTCAGACAATTTGTGCGCTAAAACAGAAGGGAGCTGTCCAAAAACTAGGGTGTTTGGAAACACAGCTAAAACCTTGTGGGGAGACCTTATTTGGTCCTTCTGACACCTAAATAAGTCATTTTGGCTGCTCCAATGCAAGTGGGTTGTCAAAAAAATGTAATGGTTATAATTCACTTCTCAAACCTCAGAAAAGCAGAAATTGGAAGCCAAATAGGCTGCAAATGAACATTCTATGAGCCCGGTCATTAGAAACAGCAGAACACTGTTTAAACCCAGTGAAATTCAAATTTAACATGTTTCAGACAATTTGTGCGCTAAAACAGAAGGGAGCTGTCCAAAAACTAGGGTGTTTGGAAACACTGCTGAAACCTTGTGGGGAGACCTTATTTGGTCCTTTTGACACCTAACTAAGTCATTTTGGCTGCTCTAATGCAAGTGGGTTGTCAAAAAAGGTAAAGGTTATAATTCACTTCTCAAACCTCAGAAAGGCAGAAATTGGAAGCCAAATAGGCTGCAAATGAATATTCTATGAGCCCGGTCTTTAGAAACAGCACAAAACTGTTTAAACCCAGTAAAATTCAAATTTAACATGTTTCAGACAATTTGTGCGCTAAAACAGAAGGGAGCTGTCCAAAAACTAGGGTGTTTGGAAACACTGCTAAAACCTTGTGGGGAGACCTTATTTGGTCCTTCTGACACCTAAATAAGTCATTTTGGCTGCTCTAATGCAAGTGGGTTGTCAAAAAATGTAATGGTTATTATTCACTTCTCAAACCTCAGAAAGGCAGAAATTGGAAGCCAAATAGGCTGCAAATGAACATTCTATGAGCCCGGTCATTAGAAACAGCAGAACACTGTTTAAACCCAATGAAATTCAGAATGTAACATGTTTAAGACAATTTGTGTGCTAAAACAGAAGGGAGCTGTCCAAAAACTAGGGTGTTTTGAAACACAGCTAAAACCTTGTGGGGAGATCTTATTTGGTCCTTCTGACACCTAAATAAGTCATTTTGGCTGCTCTAATGCAAGTGGGTTGTCAAAAAGGTAATGGTTATAATTCACTTCTCAAACCTCAGAAAGGCAGAAATTGGAAGCCAAATAGGCTGCAAATGAATATTCTATGAGCCCGGTCATTAGAAACAGCAGAACACTGTTTAAACTCAGTGAAATTCAAATTTAACATGTTTAAGACACTTTGTGCGCTAAAACAGAAGGGAGCTGTCCAAAAACTAGGGTGTTTGGAAACACTGCTAAAACCTTGTGGGGAGACCTTATTTGGTCCTTCTGACACCTAAATAAGTCATTTTGGCTGCTCAAATGCAAGTGGGTTGTCAAAAAAGGTAATGGTTATAATTCACTTCTCAAACCTCAGAAAGGCAGAAATTGGAAGCCAAATAGGCTGCAAATGAATATTCTATGAGCCCGGTCTTTAGAAACAGCAGAAAACTGTTTAAACCCAGTAAAATTCAAATTTAACATGTTTCAGACAATTTGTGCGCTAAAACAGAAGGGAGCTTTCCAAAAACTAGGGTGTTTGGAAACACAGCTAAAACCTTGTGGGGAGACCTTATTTGGTCCTTCTGACACCTAAATAAGTCATTTTGGCTGCTCTAATGCAAGTGGGCTGTCAAAAAATGTAATGGTTATAATTCACTTCTAAAACCTCAGAAAGGCAGAAATTGGAAGCCAAATAGGCTGCAAATGAACATTCTATGAGCCCGGTCATTAGAAACAGCAGAACACTGTTTAAACCCAGTGAAATTCAAATTTAACATGTTTCAGACAATTTGTGCGCTAAAACAGAAGGGAGCTGTCCAAAAACTAGGGTGTTTGGAAACACTGCTAAAACCTTGTGGGGAGACGTTAATTGGTCCTTCTGACACCTAAATAAGTCATTTTGGCTGCTCTAATGCAAGTGGGTTGTCAAAAAAAAGGTATTGGTTATAATTCACTTCTCAAACCTCAGAAAAGCAGAAATTGGAAGCCAAATAGGCTGCAAATGAATATTCTATGAGCCCGGTCATTAGAAACAGCAGAACACTGTTTAAACCCAGTGAAATTCATAATTTAACATGTTTCAGACAATTTGTGCGCTAAAACAGAAGGGAGCTGTCCAAAAACTAGGGTGTTTGGAAACACAGCTAAAACCTTGTGGGGAGACCTTATTTGGTCCTTCTGACACCTAAATAAGTCATTTTGGCTGCTCAAATGCAAGTGGGTTGTCAAAAAAGGTAATGGTTATAATTCACTTCTCAAACCTCAGAAAGGCAGAAATTGGAAGCCAAATAGGCTGCAAATGAATATTCTATGAGCCCGGTCTTTAGAAACAGCAGAAAACTGTTTAAACCCAGTAAAATTCAAATTTAACATGTTTCAGACAATTTGTGCGCTAAAACAGAAGGGAGCTGTCCAAAAACTAGGGTGTTTGGAAACACTGCTGAAACCTTGTGGGGAGACCTTATTTGGTCCTTTTGACACCTAACTAAGTCATTTTGGCTGCTCTAATGCAAGTGGGTTGTCAAAAAAGGTAAAGGTTATAATTCACTTCTCAAACCTCAGAAAGGCAGAAATTGGAAGCCAAATAGGCTGCAAATGAATATTCTATGAGCCCGGTCTTTAGAAACAGCACAAAACTGTTTAAACCCAGTGAAATTCATAATTTAACATGTTTCAGACAATTTGTGCGCTAAAACAGAAGGGAGCTGTCCAAAAACTAGGGTGTTTGGAAACACAGCTAAAACCTTGTGGGGAGACCTTATTTGGTCCTTCTGACACCTAAATAAGTCATTTTGGCTGCTCAAATGCAAGTGGGTTGTCAAAAAAGGTAATGGTTATAATTCACTTCTCAAACCTCAGAAAGGCAGAAATTGGAAGCCAAATAGGCTGCAAATGAATATTCTATGAGCCCGGTCTTTAGAAACAGCAGAAAACTGTTTAAACGCAGTAAAATTCAAATTTAACATGTTTCAGACAATTTGTGCGCTAAAACAGAAGGGAGCTGTCCAAAAACTAGGGTGTTTGGAAACACTGCTGAAACCTTGTGGGGAGACCTTATTTGGTCCTTTTGACACCTAACTAAGTCATTTTGGCTGCTCTAATGCAAGTGGGTTGTCAAAAAAGGTAAAGGTTATAATTCACTTCTCAAACCTCAGAAAGGCAGAAATTGGAAGCCAAATAGGCTGCAAATGAACATTCTATGAGCCCGGTCATTAGAAACAGCAGAACACTGTTTAAACCCAGTGAAATTCAAATTTAACATGTTTCAGACAATTTGTGCGCTAAAACAGAAGGGAGCTGTCCAAAACCTAGGGTGTTTGGAAACACTGCTAAAACCTTGTGGGGAGACCTTAATTGGTCCTTCTGACACCTAAATAAGTCATTTTGGCTGCTCTAATGCAAGTGGGTTGTCAAAAAAGGTAAAGGTTATAATTCACTTCTCAAACCTCAGAAAGGCAGAAATTGGAAGCCAAATAGGCTGCAAATGAATATTCTATGAGCCCGGTCTTTAGAAACAGCACAAAACTGTTTAAACCCAGTGAAATTCATAATTTAACATGTTTCAGACAATTTGTGCGCTAAAACAGAAGGGAGCTGTCCAAAAACTAGGGTGTTTGGAAACACAGCTAAAACCTTGTGGGGAGACCTTATTTGGTCCTTCTGACACCTAAATAAGTCATTTTGGCTGCTCAAATGCAAGTGGGTTGTCAAAAAAGGTAATGGTTATAATTCACTTCTCAAACCTCAGAAAGGCAGAAATTGGAAGCCAAATAGGCTGCAAATGAATATTCTATGAGCCCGGTCTTTAGAAACAGCAGAAAACTGTTTAAACGCAGTAAAATTCAAATTTAACATGTTTCAGACAATTTGTGCGCTAAAACAGAAGGGAGCTGTCCAAAAACTAGGGTGTTTGGAAACACTGCTGAAACCTTGTGGGGAGACCTTATTTGGTCCTTTTGACACCTAACTAAGTCATTTTGGCTGCTCTAATGCAAGTGGGTTGTCAAAAAAGGTAAAGGTTATAATTCACTTCTCAAACCTCAGAAAGGCAGAAATTGGAAGCCAAATAGGCTGCAAATGAACATTCTATGAGCCCGGTCATTAGAAACAGCAGAACACTGTTTAAACCCAGTGAAATTCAAATTTAACATGTTTCAGACAATTTGTGCGCTAAAACAGAAGGGAGCTGTCCAAAACCTAGGGTGTTTGGAAACACTGCTAAAACCTTGTGGGGAGACCTTAATTGGTCCTTCTGACACCTAAATAAGTCATTTTGGCTGCTCTAATGCAAGTGGGTTGTCAAAAAAAAGGTAATGGTTATAATTCACTTCTCAAACCTCAGAAAAGCAGAAATTGGAAGCCAAATAGGCTGCAAATGAATATTCTATGAGCCCGGTCATTAGAAACAGCAGAACACTGTTTAAACCCAGTGAAATTCATAATTTAACATGTTTCAGACAATTTGTGCGCTAAAACAGAAGGGAGCTGTCCAAAAACTAGGGTGTTTGGAAACACTGCTGAAACCTTGTGGGGAGACCTTATTTGGTCCTTTTGACACCTAACTAAGTCATTTTGGCTGCTCTAATGCAAGTGGGTTGTCAAAAAAGGTAAAGGTTATAATTCACTTCTCAAACCTCAGAAAGGCAGAAATTGGAAGCCAAATAGGCTGCAAATGAACATTCTATGAGCCCGGTCATTAGAAACAGCAGAACACTGTTTAAACCCAGTGAAATTCAAATTTAACATGTTTCAGACAATTTGTGCGCTAAAACAGAAGGGAGCTGTCCAAAACCTAGGGTGTTTGGAAACACTGCTAAAACCTTGTGGGGAGACCTTAATTGGTCCTTCTGACACCTAAATAAGTCATTTTGGCTGCTCTAATGCAAGTGGGTTGTCAAAAAAGGTAAAGGTTATAATTCACTTCTCAAACCTCAGAAAGGCAGAAATTGGAAGCCAAATAGGCTGCAAATGAATATTCTATGAGCCCGGTCTTTAGAAACAGCACAAAACTGTTTAAACCCAGTGAAATTCATAATTTAACATGTTTCAGACAATTTGTGCGCTAAAACAGAAGGGAGCTGTCCAAAAACTAGGGTGTTTGGAAACACAGCTAAAACCTTGTGGGGAGACCTTATTTGGTCCTTCTGACACCTAAATAAGTCATTTTGGCTGCTCAAATGCAAGTGGGTTGTCAAAAAAGGTAATGGTTATAATTCACTTCTCAAACCTCAGAAAGGCAGAAATTGGAAGCCAAATAGGCTGCAAATGAATATTCTATGAGCCCGGTCTTTAGAAACAGCAGAAAACTGTTTAAACGCAGTAAAATTCAAATTTAACATGTTTCAGACAATTTGTGCGCTAAAACAGAAGGGAGCTGTCCAAAAACTAGGGTGTTTGGAAACACTGCTGAAACCTTGTGGGGAGACCTTATTTGGTCCTTTTGACACCTAACTAAGTCATTTTGGCTGCTCTAATGCAAGTGGGTTGTCAAAAAAGGTAAAGGTTATAATTCACTTCTCAAACCTCAGAAAGGCAGAAATTGGAAGCCAAATAGGCTGCAAATGAACATTCTATGAGCCCGGTCATTAGAAACAGCAGAACACTGTTTAAACCCAGTGAAATTCAAATTTAACATGTTTCAGACAATTTGTGCGCTAAAACAGAAGGGAGCTGTCCAAAACCTAGGGTGTTTGGAAACACTGCTAAAACCTTGTGGGGAGACCTTAATTGGTCCTTCTGACACCTAAATAAGTCATTTTGGCTGCTCTAATGCAAGTGGGTTGTCAAAAAAAAGGTAATGGTTATAATTCACTTCTCAAACCTCAGAAAAGCAGAAATTGGAAGCCAAATAGGCTGCAAATGAATATTCTATGAGCCCGGTCATTAGAAACAGCAGAACACTGTTTAAACCCAGTGAAATTCATAATTTAACATGTTTCAGACAATTTGTGCGCTAAAACAGAAGGGAGCTGTCCAAAAACTAGGGTGTTTGGAAACACTGCTGAAACCTTGTGGGGAGACCTTATTTGGTCCTTTTGACACCTAACTAAGTCATTTTGGCTGCTCTAATGCAAGTGGGTTGTCAAAAAAGGTAAAGGTTATAATTCACTTCTCAAACCTCAGAAAGGCAGAAATTGGAAGCCAAATAGGCTGCAAATGAACATTCTATGAGCCCGGTCATTAGAAACAGCAGAACACTGTTTAAACCCAGTGAAATTCAAATTTAACATGTTTCAGACAATTTGTGCGCTAAAACAGAAGGGAGCTGTCCAAAACCTAGGGTGTTTGGAAACACTGCTAAAACCTTGTGGGGAGACCTTAATTGGTCCTTCTGACACCTAAATAAGTCATTTTGGCTGCTCTAATGCAAGTGGGTTGTCAAAAAAGGTAAAGGTTATAATTCACTTCTCAAACCTCAGAAAGGCAGAAATTGGAAGCCAAATAGGCTGCAAATGAATATTCTATGAGCCCGGTCTTTAGAAACAGCACAAAACTGTTTAAACCCAGTGAAATTCATAATTTAACATGTTTCAGACAATTTGTGCGCTAAAACAGAAGGGAGCTGTCCAAAAACTAGGGTGTTTGGAAACACAGCTAAAACCTTGTGGGGAGACCTTATTTGGTCCTTCTGACACCTAAATAAGTCATTTTGGCTGCTCAAATGCAAGTGGGTTGTCAAAAAAGGTAATGGTTATAATTCACTTCTCAAACCTCAGAAAGGCAGAAATTGGAAGCCAAATAGGCTGCAAATGAATATTCTATGAGCCCGGTCTTTAGAAACAGCAGAAAACTGTTTAAACGCAGTAAAATTCAAATTTAACATGTTTCAGACAATTTGTGCGCTAAAACAGAAGGGAGCTGTCCAAAAACTAGGGTGTTTGGAAACACTGCTGAAACCTTGTGGGGAGACCTTATTTGGTCCTTTTGACACCTAACTAAGTCATTTTGGCTGCTCTAATGCAAGTGGGTTGTCAAAAAAGGTAAAGGTTATAATTCACTTCTCAAACCTCAGAAAGGCAGAAATTGGAAGCCAAATAGGCTGCAAATGAACATTCTATGAGCCCGGTCATTAGAAACAGCAGAACACTGTTTAAACCCAGTGAAATTCAAATTTAACATGTTTCAGACAATTTGTGCGCTAAAACAGAAGGGAGCTGTCCAAAACCTAGGGTGTTTGGAAACACTGCTAAAACCTTGTGGGGAGACCTTAATTGGTCCTTCTGACACCTAAATAAGTCATTTTGGCTGCTCTAATGCAAGTGGGTTGTCAAAAAAAAGGTAATGGTTATAATTCACTTCTCAAACCTCAGAAAAGCAGAAATTGGAAGCCAAATAGGCTGCAAATGAATATTCTATGAGCCCGGTCATTAGAAACAGCAGAACACTGTTTAAACCCAGTGAAATTCATAATTTAACATGTTTCAGACAATTTGTGCGCTAAAACAGAAGGGAGCTGTCCAAAAACTAGGGTGTTTGGAAACACAGCTAAAACCTTGTGGGGAGACTTTATTTGGTCCTTCTGACACCTAAATAAGTCATTTTGGCTGCTCAAATGCAAGTGGGTTGTCAAAAAAGGTAATGGTTATAATTCACTTCTCAAACCTCAGAAAGGCAGAAATTGGAAGCCAAATAGGCTGCAAATGAATATTCTATGAGCCCGGTCTTTAGAAACAGCAGAAAACTGTTTAAACCCAGTAAAATTCAAATTTAACATGTTTCAGACAATTTGTGCGCTAAAACAGAAGGGAGCTGTCAAAAAACTAGGGTGTTTGGAAACACAGCTAAAACCTTGTGGGGAGACCTTATTTGGTCCTTCTGACACCTAAATAAGTCATTTTGGCTGCTCTAATGCAAGTGGGCTGTCAAAAAATGTAATGGTTATAATTCACTTCTAAAACCTCAGAAAGGCAGAAATTGGAAGCCAAATAGGCTGCAAATGAACATTCTATGAGCCCGGTCATTAGAAACAGCAGAACACTGTTTAAACCCAGTGAAATTCAAATTTAACATGTTTCAGACAATTTGTGCGCTAAAACAGAAGGGAGCTGTCCAAAAACTAGGGTGTTTGGAAACACTGCTAAAACCTTGTGGGGAGACCTTATTTGGTCCTTCTGACACCTAAATAAGTCATTTTGGCTGCTCTAATGCAAGTGGGTTGTCAAAAAAGGTAATGGTTATAATTCACTTCTCAAACCTCAGAAAGGCAGAAATTGGAAGCCAAATAGGCTGCAAATGAATATTCTATGAGCCCGGTCATTAGAAACAGCAGAACACTGTTTAAACTCAGTGAAATTCAAATTTAACATGTTTCAGACAATTTGTGCGCTAAAACAGAAGGGAGCTGTCCAAAAACTAGGGTGTTTGGAAACACTGCTAAAACCTTGTGGTGAGACCTTATTTGGTCCTTCTGACACCTAAATAAGTCATTTTGGCTGCTCAAATGCAAGTGGGTTGTCAAAAAAGGTAATGGTTATAATTCACTTCTCAAACCTCAGAAAAGCAGAAATTGGAAGCCAAATAGGCTGCAAATGAACATTCTATGAGCCCGGTCATTAGAAACAGCAGAACACTGTTTAAACCCAGTGAAATTCAAATTTAACATGTTTAAGACACTTTGTGCGCTAAAACAGAAGGGAGCTGTCCAAAAACTAGGGTGTTTGGAAACACTGCTAAAACCTTGTGGGGAGACCTTATTTGGTCCTTCTGACACCTAAATAAGTCATTTTGGCTGCTCAAATGCAAGTGGGTTGTCAAAAAAGGTAATGGTTATAATTCACTTCTCAAACCTCAGAAAAGCAGAAATTGGAAGCCAAATAGGCTGCAAATGAACATTCTATGAGCCCGGTCATTAGAAACAGCAGAACACTGTTTAAACCCAGTGAAATTCAAATTTAACATGTTTAACACACTTTGTGCGCTAAAACAGAAGGGAGCTGTCCAAAAACTAGGGTGTTTGGAAACACTGCTAAAACCTTGTGGGGAGACCTTATTTGGTCCTTCTGACACCTAAATAAGTCATTTTGGCTGCTCAAATGCAAGTGGGTTGTCAAAAAAGGTAATGGTTATAATTCACTTCTCAAACCTCAGAAAAGCAGAAATTGGAAGCCAAATAGGCTGCAAATGAATATTCTATGAGCCCGGTCATTAGAAACAGCAGAACACTGTTTAAACCCAGTGAAATTCATAATTTAACATGTTTCAGACAATTTGTGCGCTAAAACAGAAGGGAGCTGTCCAAAAACTAGGGTGTTTGGAAACACAGCTAAAACCTTGTGGGGAGACTTTATTTGGTCCTTCTGACACCTAAATAAGTCATTTTGGCTGCTCAAATGCAAGTGGGTTGTCAAAAAAGGTAATGGTTATAATTCACTTCTCAAACCTCAGAAAGGCAGAAATTGGAAGCCAAATAGGCTGCAAATGAATATTCTATGAGCCCGGTCTTTAGAAACAGCAGAAAACTGTTTAAACCCAGTAAAATTCAAATTTAACATGTTTCAGACAATTTGTGCGCTAAAACAGAAGGGAGCTGTCAAAAAACTAGGGTGTTTGGAAACACAGCTAAAACCTTGTGGGGAGACCTTATTTGGTCCTTCTGACACCTAAATAAGTCATTTTGGCTGCTCTAATGCAAGTGGGCTGTCAAAAAATGTAATGGTTATAATTCACTTCTAAAACCTCAGAAAGGCAGAAATTGGAAGCCAAATAGGCTGCAAATGAACATTCTATGAGCCCGGTCATTAGAAACAGCAGAACACTGTTTAAACCCAGTGAAATTCAAATTTAACATGTTTCAGACAATTTGTGCGCTAAAACAGAAGGGAGCTGTCCAAAAACTAGGGTGTTTGGAAACACTGCTAAAACCTTGTGGGGAGACCTTATTTGGTCCTTCTGAGACCTAAATAAGTCATTTTGGCTGCTCTAATGCAAGTGGGTTGTCAAAAAAGGTAATGGTTATAATTCACTTCTCAAACCTCAGAAAGGCAGAAATTGGAAGCCAAATAGGCTGCAAATGAATATTCTATGAGCCCGGTCATTAGAAACAGCAGAACACTGTTTAAACTCAGTGAAATTCAAATTTAACATGTTTCAGACAATTTGTGCGCTAAAACAGAAGGGAGCTGTCCAAAAACTAGGGTGTTTGGAAACACTGCTAAAACCTTGTGGTGAGACCTTATTTTGTCCTTCTGACACCTAAATAAGTCATTTTGGCTGCTCAAATGCAAGTGGGTTGTCAAAAAAGGTAATGGTTATAATTCACTTCTCAAACCTCAGAAAAGCAGAAATTGGAAGCCAAATAGGCTGCAAATGAACATTCTATGAGCCCGGTCATTAGAAACAGCAGAACACTGTTTAAACCCAGTGAAATTCAAATTTAACATGTTTAAGACACTTTGTGCGCTAAAACAGAAGGGAGCTGTCCAAAAACTAGGGTGTTTGGAAACACTGCTAAAACCTTGTGGGGAGACCTTATTTGGTCCTTCTGACACCTAAATAAGTCATTTTGGCTGCTCAAATGCAAGTGGGTTGTCAAAAAAGGTAATGGTTATAATTCACTTCTCAAACCTCAGAAAAGCAGAAATTGGAAGCCAAATAGGCTGCAAATGAACATTCTATGAGCCCGGTCATTAGAAACAGCAGAACACTGTTTAAACCCAGTGAAATTCAAATTTAACATGTTTAACATACTTTGTGCGCTAAAACAGAAGGGAGCTGTCCAAAAACTAGGGTGTTTGGAAACACTGCTAAAACCTTGTGGGGAGACCTTATTTGGTCCTTCTGACACCTAAATAAGTCATTTTGGCTGCTCAAATGCAAGTGGGTTGTCAAAAAAGGTAATGGTTATAATTCACTTCTCAAACCTCAGAAAGGCAGAAATTGGAAGCCAAATAGGCTGCAAATGAACATTCTATGAGCCCGGTCATTAGAAACAGCAGAACACTGTTTAAACCCAGTGAAATTCATAATTTAACATGTTTCAGACAATTTGTGCGCTAAAACAGAAGGGAGCTGTCCAAAAACTAGGGTGTTTGGAAACACTGCTAAAACCTTGTGGGGAGACCTTAATTTGTCCTTCTGACACCTAAATAAGTCATTTTGGCTGCTCTAATGCAAGTGGGTTGTCAAAAAAATGTAATGGTTATTATTCACTTCTCAAACCTCAGAAAGGCAGAAATTGGAAGCCAAATAGGCTGCAAATGAACATTCTATGAGCCCGGTCATTAGAAAGAGCAGAACACTGTTTAAACCCAGTGAAATTCAAATTTAACATGTTTCAGACAATTTGTGCGCTAAAACAGAAGGGAGCTGTCCAAAAACTAAGGGGTTTGGAAACACTGCTAAAACCTTGTGGGGAGACCTTATTTGGTCCTTCTGACACCTAAATAAGTCATTTTGGCTGCTCTAATGCAAGTGGGTTGTCAAAAAAGGTAATGGTTATAATTCACTTCTCAAACCTCAGAAAAGCAGAAATTGGAAGCCAAATAGGCTGCAAATGAATATTCTATGAGCCCGGTCATTAGAAACAGCAGAACACTGTTTAAACCCAGTGAAATTCATAATTTAACATGTTTCAGACAATTTGTGCGCTAAAACAGAAGGGAGCTGTCCAAAAACTAGGGTGTTTGGAAACACAGCTAAAACCTTGTGGGGAGACCTTATTTGGTCCTTCTGACACTAAAATAAGTCATTTTGGCTGCTCCAATGCAAGTGGGTTGTCAAAAAAATGTAATGGTTATAATTCACTTCTCAAACCTCAGAAAAGCAGAAATTGGAAGCCAAATAGGCTGCAAATGAACATTCTATGAGCCCGGTCATTAGAAACAGCAGAACACTGTTTAAACCCAGTGAAATTCAAATTTAACATGTTTCAGACAATTTGTGCGCTAAAACAGAAGGGAGCTGTCCAAAAACTAGGGTGTTTGGAAACACTGCTGAAACCTTGTGGGGAGACCTTATTTGGTCATTTTGACACCTAACTAAGTCATTTTGGCTGCTCTAATGCAAGTGGGTTGTCAAAAAAGGTAAAGGTTATAATTCACTTCTCAAACCTCAGAAAGGCAGAAATTGGAAGCCAAATAGGCTGCAAATGAATATTCTATGAGCCCGGTCTTTAGAAACAGCAGAAAACTGTTTAAACCCAGTAAAATTCAAATTTAACATGTTTCAGACAATTTGTGCGCTAAAACAGAAGGGAGCTGTCCAAAAACTAGGGTGTTTGGAAACACAGCTAAAACCTTGTGGGGAGACCTTATTTGGTCCTTCTGACACCTAAATAAGTCATTTTGGCTGCTCTAATGCAAGTGGGTTGTCAAAAAAATGTAATGGTTAAAATTCACTTCTCAAACCTCAGAAAGGCAGAAATTGGAAGCCAAATAGGCTGCAAATGAACATTCTATGAGCCCGGTCATTAGAAACAGCAGAACACTGTTTAAACCCAGTGAAATTCAAATTTAACATGTTTCAGACAATTTGTGCGCTAAAACAGAAGGGAGCTGTCCAAAAACTAGGGTGTTTGGAAACACTGCTGAAACCTTGTGGGGAGACCTTATTTGGTCCTTTTGACACCTAACTAAGTCATTTTGGCTGCTCTAATGCAAGTGGGTTGTCAAAAAAGGTAAAGGTTATAATTCACTTCTCAAACCTCAGAAAGGCAGAAATTGGAAGCCAAATAGGCTGCAAATGAATATTCTATGAGCCCGGTCTTTAGAAACAGCAGAAAACTGTTTAAACCCAGTAAAATTCAAATTTAACATGTTTCAGACAATTTGTGCGCTAAAACAGAAGGGAGCTGTCCAAAAACTAGGGTGTTTGGAAACACAGCTAAAACCTTGTGGGGAGACCTTATTTGGTCCTTCTGACACCTAAATAAGTAATTTTGGCTGCTCTAATGCAAGTGGGTTGTCAAAAAAATGTAATGGTTATAATTCACTTCTCAAACCTCAGAAAGGCAGAAATTGGAAGCCAAATAGGCTGCAAATGAACATTCTATGAGCCCAGTTATTAGAAACAGCAGAACACTGTTTAAACCCAGTGAAATTCAAATTTAACATGTTTCAGACAATTTGTGCGCTAAAACAGAAGGGAGTTGTCCAAAAACTAGGGTGTTTGGAAACACTGCTAAACATTGTGGGGAGACCTTATTTGGTCCTTCTGACACCTAAATAAGTCATTTTGGCTGCTCTAATGCAAGTGGGTTGTCAAAAAATGTAATGGTTATTATTCACTTCTCAAACCTCAGAAAAGCAGAAATTGGAAGCCAAATAGGCTGCAAATGAACATTCTATGAGCCCGGTCATTAGAAACAGCAGAACACTGTTTAAACCAAGTGAAATTCAAATTTAACATGTTTAAGACACTTTGTGCGCTAAAACAGAAGGGAGCTGTCCAAAAACTAGGGTGTTTGGAAACACTGCTAAAACCTTGTGGGGAGACCTTATTTGGTCCTTCTGACACCTAAATAAGTCATTTTGGCTGCTCAAATGCAAGTGGGTTGTCAAAAAAGGTAATGGTTATAATTCACTTCTCAAACCTCAGAAAGGCAGAAATTGGAAGCCAAATAGGCTGCAAATGAATATTCTATGAGCCCGGTCATTAGAAACAGCAGAACACTGTTTAAACCCAGTAAAATTCAAATTTAACATGTTTAAGACACTTTGTGCGCTAAAACAGAAGGGAGCTGTCCAAAAACTAGGGTGTTTGGAAACACTGCTAAAACCTTGTGGGGAGACCTTATTTGGTCCTCCTGACACCTAAATAAGTCATTTTGGCTGCTCAAATGCAAGTGGGTTGTCAAAAAAGGTAATGGTTATAATTCACTTCTCAAACCTCAGAAAGGCAGAAATTGGAAGCCAAATAGGCTGCAAATGAATATTCTATGAGCCCGGTCATTAGAAACAGCAGAACACTGTTTAAACCCAGTGAAATTCAAATTTAACATGTTTCAGACAATTTGTGCGCTAAAACAGAAGGGAGCTGTCCAAAAACTAGGGTGTTTGGAAACACTGCTGAAACCTTGTGGGGAGACCTTATTTGGTCCTTTTGACACCTAACTAAGTCATTTTGGCTGCTCTAATGCAAGTGGGTTGTCAAAAAAGGTAATGGTTATAATTCACTTCTCAAACCTCAGAAAGGCAGAAATTGGAAGCCAAATAGGCTGCAAATGAATATTCTATGAGCCCAGTCTTTATAAACAGCAGAAAACTGTTTAAACCCAGTAAAATTGAAATTTAACATGTTTCAGACAATTTGTGCGCTAAAACAGAAGGGAGCTGTCCAAAAACTAGGGTGTTTGGAAACACAGCTAAAACCTTGTGGGGAGACCTTATTTGGTCCTTCTGACACCTAAATAAGTCATTTTGGCTGCTCTAATGCAAGTGGGTTGTCAAAAAAATGTAATGGTTATAATTCACTTCTCAAACCTCAGAAAGGTAGAAATTGGAAGCCAAATAGGCTGCAAATGAACATTCTATGAGCCCGGTCATTAGAAACAGCAGAACACTGTTTAAACCCAGTGAAATTCAAATTTAACATGTTTCAGACAATTTGTGCGCTAAAACAGAAGGGAGCTGTCCAAAAACTAGGGTGTTTGGAAACACTGCTGAAACCTTGTGGGGAGACCTTATTTGGTCCTTTTGACACCTAACTAAGTCATTTTGGCTGCTCTAATGCAAGTGGGTTGTCAAAAAAGGTAAAGGTTATAATTCACTTCTCAAACCTCAGAAAGGCAGAAATTGGAAGCCAAATAGGCTGCAAATGAATATTCTATGAGCCCGGTCTTTAGAAACAGCAGAAAACTGTTTAAACCCAGTAAAATTCAAATTTAACATGTTTCAGACAATTTGTGCGCTAAAACAGAAGGGAGCTGTCCAAAAACTAGGGTGTTTGGAAACACAGCTAAAACCTTGTGGGGAGACCTTATTTGGTCCTTCTGACACCTAAATAAGTAATTTTGGCTGCTCTAATGCAAGTGGGTTGTCAAAAAAATGTAATGGTTATAATTCACTTCTCAAACCTCAGAAAGGCAGAAATTGGAAGCCAAATAGGCTGCAAATGAACATTCTATGAGCCCGGTTATTAGAAACAGCAGAACACTGTTTAAACCCAGTGAAATTCAAATTTAACATGTTTCAGACAATTTGTGCGCTAAAACAGAAGGGAGTTGTCCAAAAACTAGGGTGTTTGGAAACACTGCTAAACATTGTGGGGAGACCTTATTTGGTCCTTCTGACACCTAAATAAGTCATTTTGGCTGCTCTAATGCAAGTGGGTTGTCAAAAAATGTAATGGTTATTATTCACTTCTCAAACCTCAGAAAAGCAGAAATTGGAAGCCAAATAGGCTGCAAATGAACATTCTATGAGCCCGGTCATTAGAAACAGCAGAACACTGTTTAAACCAAGTGAAATTCAAATTTAACATGTTTAAGACACTTTGTGCGCTAAAACAGAAGGGAGCTGTCCAAAAACTAGGGTGTTTGGAAACACTGCTAAAACCTTGTGGGGAGACCTTATTTGGTCCTCCTGACACCTAAATAAGTCATTTTGGCTGCTCAAATGCAAGTGGGTTGTCAAAAAAGGTAATGGTTATAATTCACTTCTCAAACCTCAGAAAGGCAGAAATTGGAAGCCAAATAGGCTGCAAATGAATATTCTATGAGCCCGGTCATTAGAAACAGCAGAACACTGTTTAAACCCAGTGAAATTCAAATTTAACATGTTTCAGACAATTTGTGCGCTAAAACAGAAGGGAGCTGTCCAAAAACTAGGGTGTTTGGAAACACTGCTGAAACCTTGTGGGGAGACCTTATTTGGTCCTTTTGACACCTAACTAAGTCATTTTGGCTGCTCTAATGCAAGTGGGTTGTCAAAAAAGGTAATGGTTATAATTCACTTCTCAAACCTCAGAAAGGCAGAAATTGGAAGCCAAATAGGCTGCAAATGAATATTCTATGAGCCCAGTCTTTAGAAACAGCAGAAAACTGTTTAAACCCAGTAAAATTGAAATTTAACATGTTTCAGACAATTTGTGCGCTAAAACAGAAGGGAGCTGTCCAAAAACTAGGGTGTTTGGAAACACAGCTAAAACCTTGTGGGGAGACCTTATTTGGTCCTTCTGACACCTAAATAAGTCATTTTGGCTGCTCTAATGCAAGTGGGTTGTCAAAAAAATGTAATGGTTATAATTCACTTCTCAAACCTCAGAAAGGTAGAAATTGGAAGCCAAATAGGCTGCAAATGAACATTCTATGAGCCCGGTCATTAGAAACAGCAGAACACTGTTTAAACCCAGTGAAATTCAAATTTAACATGTTTCAGACAATTTGTGCGCTAAAACAGAAGGGAGCTGTCCAAAAACTAGGGTGTTTGGAAACACTGCTGAAACCTTGTGGGGAGACCTTATTTGGTCCTTTTGACACCTAACTAAGTCATTTTGGCTGCTCTAATGCAAGTGGGTTGTCAAAAAAGGTAAAGGTTATAATTCACTTCTCAAACCTCAGAAAGGCAGATATTGGAAGCCAAATAGGCTGCAAATGAATATTCTATGAGCCCGGTCTTTAGAAACAGCAGAAAACTGTTTAAACCCAGTAAAATTCAAATTTAACATGTTTCAGACAATTTGTGCGCTAAAACAGAAGGGAGCTGTCCAAAAACTAGGGTGTTTGGAAACACTGCTAAAACCTTGTGGGGAGACCTTATTTGGTCCTTCTGACACCTAAATAAGTCATTTTGGTTGCTCAAATGCAAGTGGGTTGTCAAAAAAGGTAATGGTTATAATTCACTTCTCAAACCTCAGAAAAGCAGAAATTGGAAGCCAAAAAGGGTGCAAATGAACATTCTATGAGCCCGGTCTTTAGAAACAGCAGAAAACTGTTTAAACCCAGTAAAATTCAAATTTAACATGTTTCAGACAATTTGTGCGCTAAAACAGAAGGGAGCTGTCCAAAAACTAGGGTGTTTGGAAACACAGCTAAAACCTTTTGGGGAGACCTTATTTGGTCCTTCTGACACCTAAATAAGTCATTTTGGCTGCTCCAATGCAAGTGGGTTGTCAAAAAAATGTAATGGTTATAATTCACTTCTCAAACCTCAGAAAAGCAGAAATTGGAAGCCAAATAGGCTGCAAATGAACATTCTATGAGCCCGGTCATTAGAAACAGCAGAACACTGTTTAAACCCAGTGAAATTCAAATTTAACATGTTTCAGACAATTTGTGCGCTAAAACAGAAGGGAGCTGTCCAAAAACTAGGGTGTTTGGAAACACTGCTGAAACCTTGTGGGGAGACCTTATTTGGTCCTTTTGACACCTAACTAAGTCATTTTGGCTGCTCTAATGCAAGTGGGTTGTCAAAAAAGGTAAAGGTTATAATTCACTTCTCAAACCTCAGAAAGGCAGAAATTGGAAGCCAAATAGGCTGCAAATGAATATTCTATGAGCCCGGTCTTTAGAAACAGCAGAAAACTGTTTAAACCCAGTAAAATTCAAATTTAACATGTTTCAGACAATTTGTGCGCTAAAACAGAAGGGAGCTGTCCAAAAACTAGGGTGTTTGGAAACACAGCTAAAACCTTGTGGGGAGACCTTATTTGGTCCTTCTGACACCTAAATAAGTCATTTTGGCTGCTCTAATGCAAGTGGGTTGTCAAAAAAATGTAATGGTTATAATTCACTTCTCAAACCTCAGAAAGGCAGAAATTGGAAGCCAAATAGGCTGCAAATGAACATTCTATGAGCCCGGTCATTAGAAACAGCAGAACACTGTTTAAACCCAGTGAAATTCAAATTTAACATGTTTAAGACACTTTGTGCGCTAAAACAGAAGGGAGCTGTCCAAAAACTAGGGTGTTTGGAAACACTGCTAAAACCTTGTGGGGAGACCTTATTTGGTCCTTCTGACACCTAAATAAGTCATTTTGGCTGCTCAAATGCAAGTGGGTTGTCAAAAAAGGTAATGGTTATAATTCACTTCTCAAACCTCAGAAAGGCAGAAATTGGAAGCCAAATAGGCTGCAAATGAATATTCTATGAGCCCGGTCATTAGAAACAGCAGAACACTGTTTAAACCCAGTAAAATTCAAATTTAACATGTTTAAGACACTTTGTGCGCTAAAACAGAAGGGAGCTGTCCAAAAACTAGGGTGTTTGGAAACACTGCTAAAACCTTGTGGGGAGACCTTATTTGGTCCTTCTGACACCTAAATAAGTCATTTTGGTTGCTCAAATGCAAGTGGGTTGTCAAAAAAGGTAATGGTTATAATTCACTTCTCAAACCTCAGAAAAGCAGAAATTGGAAGCCAAAAAGGGTGCAAATGAACATTCTATGAGCCCGGTCTTTAGAAACAGCAGAAAACTGTTTAAACCCAGTAAAATTCAAATTTAACATGTTTCAGACAATTTGTGCGCTAAAACAGAAGGGAGCTGTCCAAAAACTAGGGTGTTTGGAAACACAGCTAAAACCTTGTGGGGAGACCTTATTTGGTCCTTCTGACACCTAAATAAGTCATTTTGGCTGCTCTAATGCAAGTGGGTTGTCAAAAAAAATGTAATGGTTATAATTCACTTCTCAAACCTCAGAAAGGCAGAAATTGGAAGCCAAATAGGCTGCAAATGAACATTCTATGAGCCCGGTCATTAGAAACAGCAGAACACTGTTTAAACCCAGTGAAATTCAAATTTAACATGTTTCAGACAATTTGTGCGCTAAAACAGAAGGGAGTTGTCCAAAAACTAGGGTGTTTGGAAACACTGCTAAACATTGTGGGGAGACCTTATTTGGTCCTTCTGACACCTAAATAAGTCATTTTGGCTGCTCTAATGCAAGTGGGTTGTCAAAAAATGTAATGGTTATTATTCACTTCTCAAACCTCAGAAAAGCAGAAATTGGAAGCCAAATAGGCTGCAAATGAACATTCTATGAGCCCGGTCATTAGAAACAGCAGAACACTGTTTAAACCAAGTGAAATTCAAATTTAACATGTTTAAGACACTTTGTGCGCTAAAACAGAAGGGAGCTGTCCAAAAACTAGGGTGTTTGGAAACACTGCTAAAACCTTGTGGGGAGACCTTATTTGGTCCTTCTGACACCTAAATAAGTCATTTTGGCTGCTCAAATGCAAGTGGGTTGTCAAAAAAGGTAATGGTTATAATTCACTTCTCAAACCTCAGAAAGGCAGAAATTGGAAGCCAAATAGGCTGCAAATGAATATTCTATGAGCCCGGTCATTAGAAACAGCAGAACACTGTTTAAACCCAGTAAAATTCAAATTTAACATGTTTAAGACACTTTGTGCGCTAAAACAGAAGGGAGCTGTCCAAAAACTAGGGTGTTTGGAAACACTGCTAAAACCTTGTGGGGAGACCTTATTTGGTCCTCCTGACACCTAAATAAGTCATTTTGGCTGCTCAAATGCAAGTGGGTTGTCAAAAAAGGTAATGGTTATAATTCACTTCTCAAACCTCAGAAAGGCAGAAATTCGAAGCCAAATAGGCTGCAAATGAATATTCTATGAGCCCGGTCATTAGAAACAGCAGAACACTGTTTAAACCCAGTAAAATTCAAATTTAACATGTTTAAGACACTTTGTGCGCTAAAACAGAAGGGAGCTGTCCAAAAACTAGGGTGTTTGGAAACACTGCTAAAACCTTGTGGGGAGACCTTATTTGGTCCTTCTGACACCTAAATAAGTCATTTTGGTTGCTCAAATGCAAGTGGGTTGTCAAAAAAGGTAATGGTTATAATTCACTTCTCAAACCTCAGAAAAGCAGAAATTGGAAGCCAAAAAGGGTGCAAATGAACATTCTATGAGCCCGGTCTTTAGAAACAGCAGAAAACTGTTTAAACCCAGTAAAATTCAAATTTAACATGTTTCAGACAATTTGTGCGCTAAAACAGAATGGAGCTGTCCAAAAACTAGGGTGTTTGGAAACACAGCTAAAACCTTTTGGGGAGACCTTATTTGGTCCTTCTGACACCTAAATAAGTCATTTTGGCTGCTCCAATGCAAGTGGGTTGTCAAAAAAATGTAATGGTTATAATTCACTTCTCAAACCTCAGAAAAGCAGAAATTGGAAGCCAAATAGGCTGCAAATGAACATTCTATGAGCCCGGTCATTAGAAACAGCAGAACACTGTTTAAACCCAGTGAAATTCAAATTTAACATGTTTCAGACAATTTGTGCGCTAAAACAGAAGGGAGCTGTCCAAAAACTAGGGTGTTTGGAAACACTGCTGAAACCTTGTGGGGAGACCTTATTTGGTCCTTTTGACACCTAACTAAGTCATTTTGGCTGCTCTAATGCAAGTGGGTTGTCAAAAAAGGTAAAGGTTATAATTCACTTCTCAAACCTCAGAAAGGCAGAAATTGGAAGCCAAATAGGCTGCAAATGAATATTCTATGAGCCCGGTCTTTAGAAACAGCAGAAAACTGTTTAAACCCAGTAAAATTCAAATTTAACATGTTTCAGACAATTTGTGCGCTAAAACAGAAGGGAGCTGTCCAAAAACTAGGGTGTTTGGAAACACAGCTAAAACCTTGTGGGGAGACCTTATTTGGTCCTTCTGACACCTAAATAAGTCATTTTGGCTGCTCTAATGCAAGTGGGTTGTCAAAAAAATGTAATGGTTATAATTCACTTCTCAAACCTCAGAAAGGCAGAAATTGGAAGCCAAATAGGCTGCAAATGAACATTCTATGAGCCCGGTCATTAGAAACAGCAGAACACTGTTTAAACCCAGTGAAATTCAAATTTAACATGTTTCAGACAATTTGTGCGCTAAAACAGAAGGGAGTTGTCCAAAAACTAGGGTGTTTGGAAACACTGCTAAACATTGTGGGGAGACCATATCTGGTCCTTCTGACACCTAAATAAGTCATTTTGGCTGCTCTAATGCAAGTGGGTTGTCAAAAAATGTAATGGTTATTATTCACTTCTCAAACCTCAGAAAAGCAGAAATTGGAAGCCAAATAGGCTGCAAATGAACATTCTATGAGCCCGGTCATTAGAAACAGCAGAACACTGTTTAAACCCAGTGAAATTCAAATTTAACATGTTTAAGACACTTTGTGCGCTAAAACAGAAGGGAGCTGTCCAAAAACTAGGGTGTTTGGAAACACTGCTAAAACCTTGTGGGGACACCTTATTTGGTCCTTCTGACACCTAAATAAGTCATTTTGGCTGCTCAAATGCAAGTGGGTTGTCAAAAAAGGTAATGGTTATAATTCACTTCTCAAACCTCAGAAAGGCAGAAATTGGAAGCCAAATAGGCTGCAAATGAATATTCTATGAGCCCGGTCATTAGAAACAGCAGAACACTGTTTAAACCCAGTAAAATTCAAATTTAACATGTTTAAGACACTTTGTGCGCTAAAACAGAAGGGAGCTGTCCAAAAACTAGGGTGTTTGGAAACACTGCTAAAACCTTGTGGGGAGACCTTATTTGGTCCTCCTGACACCTAAAGAAGTCATTTTGGCTGCTCAAATGCAAGTGGGTTGTCAAAAAAGGTAATGGTTATAATTCACTTCTCAAACCTCAGAAAGGCAGAAATTGGAAGCCAAATAGGCTGCAAATGAATATTCTATGAGCCCGGTCATTAGAAACAGCAGAACACTGTTTAAACCCAGTAAAATTCAAATTTAACATGTTTAAGACACTTTGTGCGCTAAAACAGAAGGGAGCTGTCCAAAAACTAGGGTGTTTGGAAACACTGCTGAAACCTTGTGGGGAGACCTTATTTGGTCCTTTTGACACCTAACTAAGTCATTTTGGCTGCTCAAATGCAAGTGGGTTGTCAAAAAAGGTAATGGTTATAATTCACTTCTCAAACCTCAGAAAGGCAGAAATTGGAAGCCAAATAGGCTGCAAATGAATATTCTATGAGCCCGGTCTTTAGAAACAGCAGAAAACTGTTTAAACCCAGTAAAATTGAAATTTAACATGTTTCAGACAATTTGTGCGCTAAAACAGAAGGGAGCTGTCCAAAAACTAGGGTGTTTGGAAACACAGCTAAAACCTTGTGGTGAGACCTTATTTGGTCCTTCTGACACCTAAATAAGTCATTTTGGCTGCTCTAATGCAAGTGGGTTGTCAAAAAAATGTAATGGTTATAATTCACTTCTCAAACCTCAGAAAGGCAGAAATTGGAAGCCAAATAGGCTGCAAATGAACATTCTATGAGCCCGGTCATTAGAAACAGCAGAACACTGTTTAAACCCAGTGAAATTCAAATTTAACATGTTTTAGACAATTTGTGCGCTAAAAAGGAAGGAAGCTGTCTAAAAACTAGGGTGTTTGGAAACACTGCTAAAACATTGTGGGGAGACCTTATTTGGTCCTTCTGACACCTAAATAAGTCATTTTGGCTGCTCTAATGCAAGTGGGTTGTCAAAAAATGTAATGGTTATTATTCACTTCTCAAACCTCAGAAAAACAGAAATTGGAAGCCAAACAGGCTGCAAATGAACATTCTATGAGCCCGGTCATTAGAAACAGCAGAACACTGTTTAAACCCAGTGAAATTCAAATTTAACATGTTTAGACAAATTGTGCGCTAAAACAGAAGGGAGCTGTCCAAAAACTAGGGTGTTTGGAAACACAGCTAAAACCTTGTGGGGAGACCTTATTTGGTCCTTCTGACACCTAAATAAGTCATTTTGGCTGCTCTAATGCAAGTGGGTTGTCAAAAAAGGTAATGGTTATAATTCACTTCTCAAACCTCAGAAAGGCAGAAATTGGAAGCCAAATAGGCTGCAAATGAATATTCTATGAGCCCGGTCATTAGAAACAGCAGAACACTGTTTAAACTCAGTGAAATTCAAATTTAACATGTTTAAGACACTTTGTGCGCTAAAACAGAAGGGAGCTGTCCAAAAACTAGGGTGTTTGGAAACACTGCTAAAACCTTGTGGGGAGACCTTATTTGGTCCTTCTGACACCTAAATAAGTCATTTTGGCTGCTCAAATGCAAGTGGGTTGTCAAAAAAGGTAATGGTTATAATTCACTTCTCAAACCTCAGAAAAGCAGAAATTGGAAGCCAAACAGGCTGCAAATGAACATTCTATGAGCCCGGTCATTAGAAACAGCAGAACACTGTTTAAACCCAGTGAAATTCAAATTCAACATGTTTAAGACACTTTGTGCGCTAAAACAGAAGGGAGCTGTCCAAAAACTAGGGTGTTTGGAAACACTGCTAAAACCTTGTGGGGAGACCTTATTTGGTCCTTCTGACACCTAAATAAGTCATTTTGGCTGCTCAAATGCAAGTGGGTTGTCAAAAAAGGTAATGGTTATAATTCACTTCTCAAACCTCAGAAAGGCAGAAATTGGAAGCCAAATAGGCTGCAAATGAATATTCTATGAGCCCGGTCATTAGAAACAGCAGAACACTTTTTAAACTCAGTGAAATTCAAATTTAACATGTTTAAGACACTTTGTGCGCTAAAACAGAAGGGAGCTGTCCAAAAACTAGGGTGTTTGGAAACACTGCTAAAACCTTGTGGGGAGACCTTATTTGGTCCTTCTGACACCTAAATAAGTCATTTTGGCTGCTCAAATGCAAGTGGGTTGTCAAAAAAGGTAATGGTTATAATTCACTTCTCAAACCTCAGAAAAGCAGAAATTGGAAGCCAAACAGGCTGCAAATGAACATTCTATGAGCCCGGTCATTAGAAACAGCAGAACACTGTTTAAACCCAGTGAAATTCAAATTCAACATGTTTAAGACACTTTGTGCGCTAAAACAGAAGGGAGATGTCCAAAAACTAGGGTGTTTGGAAACACTGCTAAAACCTTGTGGGGAGACCTTATTTGGTCCTTCTGACACATAAATAAATCATTTTGGCTGCTCAAATGCAAGTGGGTTGTCAAAAAAGGTAATGGTTATAATTCACTTCTCAAACCTCAGAAAGGCAGAAATTGGAAGCCAAATAGGCTGCAAATGAATATTCTATGAGCCCGGTCTTTAGAAACAGCAGAAAACTGTTTAAACCCAGTAAAATTCAAATTTAACATGTTTCAGACAATTTGTGCGCTAAAACAGAAGGGAGTTGTCCAAAAACTAGGGTGTTTGGAAACACTGCTAAACATTGTGGGGAGACCTTATTTGGTCCTTCTGACACCTAAATAAGTCATTTTGGCTGCTCTAATGCAAGTGGGTTGTCAAAAAATGTAATGGTTATTATTCACTTCTCAAACCTCAGAAAAGCAGAAATTGGAAGCCAAATAGGCTGCAAATGAACATTCTATGAGCCCGGTCATTAGAAACAGCAGAACACTGTTTAAACCAAGTGAAATTCAAATTTAACATGTTTCAGACAATTTGTGCGCTAAAACAGAAGGGAGCTGTCCAAAAACTAAGGGGTTTGGAAACACTGCTAAAACCTTGTGGGGAGACCTTATTTGGTCCTTCTGACACCTAAATAAGTCATTTTGGCTGCTCAAATGCAAGTGGGTTGTCAAAAAAGGTAATGGTTATAATTCACTTCTCAAACCTCAGAAAGGCAGAAATTGGAAGCCAAATAGGCTGCAAATGAATATTCTATGAGCCCGGTCATTAGAAACAGCAGAACACTTTTTAAACTCAGTGAAATTCAAATTTAACATGTTTAAGACACTTTGTGCGCTAAAACAGAAGGGAGCTGTCCAAAAACTAGGGTGTTTGGAAACACTGCTAAAACCTTGTGGGGAGACCTTATTTGGTCCTTCTGACACCTAAATAAGTCATTTTGGCTGCTCAAATGCAAGTGGGTTGTCAAAAAAGGTAATGGTTATAATTCACTTCTCAAACCTCAGAAAGGCAGAAATTGGAAGCCAAATAGGCTGCAAATGAATATTCTATGAGCCCGGTCTTTAGAAACAGCAGAAAACTGTTTAAACCCAATAAAATTCAAATTTAACATGTTTCAGACAATTTGTGCGCTAAAACAGAAGGGAGTTGTCCAAAAACTAGGGTGTTTGGAAACACTGCTAAACATTGTGGGGAGACCTTATTTGGTCCTTCTGACACCTAAATAAGTCATTTTGGCTGCTCTAATGCAAGTGGGTTGTCAAAAAATGTAATGGTTATTATTCACTTCTCAAACCTCAGAAAAGCAGAAATTGGAAGCCAAATAGGCTGCAAATGAACATTCTATGAGCCCGGTCATTAGAAACAGCAGAACACTGTTTAAACCAAGTGAAATTAAAATTTAACATGTTTAAGACACTTTGTGCGCTAAAACAGAAGGGAGCTGTCCAAAAACTAGGGTGTTTGGAAACACTGCTAAAACCTTGTGGGGAGACCTTATTTGGTCCTTCTGACACCTAAATAAGTCATTTTGGCTGCTCCAATGCAAGTGGGTTGTCAAAAAAAATGTAATGGTTATAATTCACTTCTCAAACCTCAGAAAAGCAGAAATTGGAAGCCAAATAGGCTGCAAATGAACATTCTATGAGCCCGGTCATTAGAAACAGCAGAACACTGTTTAAACCCAGTGAAATTCAAATTTAACATGTTTCAGACAATTTGTGCGCTAAAACAGAAGGGAGCTGTCCAAAAACTAAGGGGTTTGGAAATACTGCTAAAACCTTGTGGGGAGACCTTATTTGGTCCTTCTGACACCTAAATAAGTCATTTTGGCTGCTCTAATGCAAGTGGGTTGTCAAAAAAGGTAATGGTTATAATTCACTTCTCAAACCTCAGAAAAGCAGAAATTGGAAGCCAAATAGGCTGCAAATGAACATTCTATGAGCCCGGTCATTAGAAACAGCAGAACACTGTTTAAACCCAGTGAAATTCAAATTTAACATGTTTCAGACAATTTGTGCGCTAAAACAGAAGGGAGCTGTCCAAAAACTAAGGGGTTTGGAAACACTGCTAAAACCTTGTGGGGAGACCTTATTTGGTCCTTCTGACACCTAAATAAGTCATTTTGGCTGCTCTAATGCAAGTGGGTTGTCAAAAAAGGTAATGGTTATAATTCACTTCTCAAACCTCAGAAAAGCAGAAATTGGAAGCCAAATAGGCTGCAAATGAACATTCTATGAGCCCGGTCATTAGAAACAGCAGAACACTGTTTAAACCCAGTGAAATTCATAATTTAACATGTTTCAGACAATTTGTGCGCTAAAACAGAAGGGAGCTGTCCAAAAACTAGGGTGTTTGGAAACACAGCTAAAACCTTGTGGGGAGACCTTATTTGGTCCTTCTGACACCTAAATAAGTCATTTTGGCTGCTCCAATGCAAGTGGGTTGTCAAAAAAGGTAATGGTTATAATTCACTTCTCAAACCTCAGAAAGGCAGAAATTGGAAGCCAAATAGGCTGCAAATGAATATTCTATGAGCCCGGTCTTTAGAAACAGCAGAAAACTGTTTAAACCCAGTAAAATTCAAATTTAATATGTTTCAGACAATTTGTGCGCTAAAACAGAAGGGAGCTGTCCAAAAACTAGGGTGTTTGGAAACACAGCTAAAACCTTGTGGGGAGACCTTATTTGGTCCTACTGACACCTAAATAAGTCATTTTGGCTGCTCTAATGCAAGTGGGTTGTCAAAAAAATGTAATGGTTATAATTCACTTCTCAAACCTCAGAAAGGCAGAAATTGGAAGCCAAATAGGCTGCAAATGAACATTCTATGAGCCCGGTCATTAGAAACAGCAGAACACTGTTTAAACCCAGTGAAATTCAAATTTAACATGTTTCAGACAATTTGTGCGCTAAAACAGAAGGGAGCTGTCCAAAAACTAGGGTGTTTGGAAACACTGCTAAAACATTGTGGGGAGACCTTATTTGGTCCTTCTGACACCTAAATAAGTCATTTTGGCTGCTCTAATGCAAGTGGGTTGTCAAAAAAGGTAATGGTTATAATTCACTTCTCAAACCTCAGAAAAGCAGAAATTGGAAGCCAAATAGGCTGCAAATGAACATTCTATGAGCCCGGTCATTAGAAACAGCAGAACACTGTTTAAACCCAGTGAAATTCATAATTTAACATGTTTCAGACAATTTGTGCGCTAAAACAGAAGGGAGCTGTCCAAAAACTAGGGTGTTTGGAAACACAGCTAAAACCTTGTGGGGAGACCTTATTTGGTCCTTCTGACACCTAAATAAGTCATTTTGGCTGCTCCAATGCAAGTGGGTTGTCAAAAAAGGTAATGGTTATAATTCACTTCTCAAACCTCAGAAAGGCAGAAATTGGAAGCCAAATAGGCTGCAAATGAATATTCTATGAGCCCGGTCTTTAGAAACAGCAGAAAACTGTTTAAACCCAGTAAAATTCAAATTTAACATGTTTCAGACAATTTGTGCGCTAAAACAGAAGGGAGCTGTCCAAAAACTAGGGTGTTTGGAAACACAGCTAAAACCTTGTGGGGAGACCTTATTTGGTCCTACTGACACCTAAATAAGTCATTTTGGCTGCTCTAATGCAAGTGGGTTGTCAAAAAAATGTAATGGTTATAATTCACTTCTCAAACCTCAGAAAGGCAGAAATTGGAAGCCAAATAGGCTGCAAATGAACATTCTATGAGCCCGGTCATTAGAAACAGCAGAACACTGTTTAAACCCAGTGAAATTCAAATTTAACATGTTTCAGACAATTTGTGCGCTAAAACAGAAGGGAGCTGTCCAAAAACTAGGGTGTTTGGAAACACTGCTAAAACATTGTGGGGAGACCTTATTTGGTCCTTCTGACACCTAAATAAGTCATTTTGGCTGCTCTAATGCAAGTGGGTTGTCAAAAAATGTAATGGTTATTATTCACTTCTCAAACCTCAGAAAAGCAGAAATTGGAAGCCAAATAGGCTGCAAATGAACATTCTATGAGCCCGGTCATTAGAAACAGCAGAACACTGTTTAAACCCAGTGAAATTCAAATTTAACATGTTTAAGACACTTTGTGCGCTAAAACAGAAGGGAGCTGTCCAAAAACTAGGGTGTTTGGAAACACAGCTAAAACCTTGTGGGGAGACCTTATTTGGTCCTTCTGACACCTAAATAAGTCATTTTGGCTGCTCAAATGCAAGTCGGTTGTCAAAAAAGGTAATGGTTATAATTCACTTCTCAAACCTCAGAAAAGCAGAAATTGGAAGCCAAACAGGGTGCAAATGAACATTCTATGAGCCCGGTCATTAGAAACAGCAGAACACTGTTTAAACCCAGTGAAATTCAAATTTAACATGTTTAAGACACTTTGTGCGCTAAAAAAGAAGGGAGCTGTCCAAAAACTAAGGGGTTTGGAAACACTGCTAAAACCTTGTGGGGAGACCTTATTTGGTCCTTCTGACACCTAAATAAGTCATTTTGGCTGCTCTAATGCAAGTGGGTTGTCAAAAAAGGTAATGGTTATAATTCACTAATTCACCCCAGGGGTGCCCCGTCCCCGCAGCGGGGGCCCCGGCCGAGCCCCGGGGGGCCAGGCCCCGCGAAGCAGCCACCAGGAATGGGCCGTCACTCACCCGGGAACCCGCCCCAAACCCGAGGGTCGGCAATGCGCCAGCGGGCCCAGGCGCCAGCCAGCGGAGGGGGGCAGGACGTGGGGGGATGGGCTCCGCGACTAGCGGGGACTTGAGATGTTCTTGGCAGAGGGAGCGGACCGGACCCGAACCTGGGGAGAAAAAAAAAAAAAAGAAAGAAACTCATTCATACCATCCCACCCTAGTGCCCCACTCACCACACGCATGCTTACAAAAAAAAAAAAACACACTACCACCTAACACTCACATCTAACAATCCCAAGTGGGGGGGCACCACAATCCAACTATCCGCCTGCCTGTGCCCGACCCCCAGTCCCGCCCCCGGACCAGACGCCCCCCGGACAAGGCCCCCCAAGGAGGGGGCCAACATGACCCCGTACGGACCACCCAACCAGAATCCCCCCTCTCCCCCTAAATACCTAATAAACCCAACTATGAGCAAATGACTCATCAACAAACTCAATTTCAGCGCCAGAGTCAATGAACACTGATATCAGGAAAGAACGTTCCTTTATTTGGATCGTAGCCAGTAAGGTGGAATCATTAGAGGACAGGTGACAACACTGGCTTAGTAGTAGTCTCTTATTTACTACAGATCCTGATCTTTTAACGGACAGCTGGCAATGTAATGTCCTTTACCTCCACAGTGTATGTCATAATCTCGGCACTAGTGCTGGTCTGATTAAAACCTGACACACCTGTGTAGCTCTGCCCCGTTCTCATTAACACTCATCAGATCCACCTTCTCCGCCTGACCAGACACTAGTGCCAGATTATTTCAAGCCTCCGGTGAGTCTAATCCAGAGTTTTCTGTCTGCCTGTGATCTGACCCGGTTTTGTCTCCTTATTCTCTGAGCCTGCCTGATCCCTGTCGGACCTGATTGCTTGCCTGTTACCGGACCTGTAACAGGCAGGCAATCAGGTGCTCTGGACCAGAGCTCTGACTCTGCCCTCGGATTCTGATTAGGACTGTCTTGGATTTCTGATCGCCTGGCTCTGACTCTGGACTTGCTCTCGGTTTTCGGACTCTGGTAATCCCCTCTGATGCTCCTGTATAACTCTATCATCCCGCTTTTGGTTCTGTGCTCGCATCTGTACATTCTGCAGTTTACCCCAAAATAAACTGTCTCTTACATCATCGTTTTTTTGTCTGGCTGAATTCTGGGTCCTCAGTTTCCATTCTTGACAGTATATATACAGCCAAAAATTCTTTTGCCATTCCCGTTCCTCTAGAGACAACCGGCTGTGACCCAGCTCCATGGATTCTTCAGAAGAGTTATTCTCTACTGGTTTCTTATTGCTGGAAGAAGAAGACAGGGAGTTAACAGAACTTCTGGGTGGGAATTATCTTTACTAATAAACCTCTCTCTCTGCACCTCTCAGACAATCGAAGGTCCACTCGGGTAGCCAGTTCCTCTAATCCTTTAAAGGTGCACAGCCACGTTATTTGACTTTTTTATGTATTTATATGTCAGTTGCTCCCTCTAGTTGCATACAAAGCTTTTATGAAAGATTATCATGTCCTACTGCCATATTATTATTTTGGCCTTTTACTGTTTGTTTTTGTTCAATTTGTTAGCAAATAAAGCCTTTCTTGTTTATTTTTAACAGACGAAGTACAACACTGCGCATGCGCAGCAAAGGATAAAACAAGGAAGCAGCTAACGGCTGTTAGCATCTCCCGGTGAAACAATGCGGATTGCTCCAAGATGCAGAGAAAAAACACCAAAAGAATTCCAAGTGCGAAAAGACTGGAATGTCGCTGGAAATACAGTGTGAACATTGGTGTTAACTGAAGCGGACGCTAAACCTGCTGATTGCTCAGATGTGACCGCAGAGTAGATTGACGTGAGTACATTTTCTGATATGAGGCTCTTAAAGTTGCTGTAGATGGGTGTATCTAATTAATAATGGTTGGTCTTCGATCAAGTCGAGCTGCCTCTTTACTGTGAGCATTGCAAAGAGTCAGGCTCGGTTCGGCATTATTTAATACTGTTTTATTAATTAAGCAAACCGGCATTATGATAGTTCAGCGATACTGTCTGTAGATAGTACCACGTCTGTTTATATCTGATCATCGCGCCGGGTGGTGGGGCTATTGTTATCCACAAAAAGGTCCAACAAAACATTATCAGGATGGAGTCTTAGTGTATATAAGCTTATTTTATCATGATCAAACGATTTCTGGTCTTTTTAAAGCATATAACGTGGCAATATACCTTTAAGAGAAGCAGGTAAGTCCCGAGTAGTCAGTTCATCTTTAATTCTTTCATTCAAGCCCTACATAAAAGTATCCATAAAAGCTTCCTCATTCAAGTTGCTGTGTGCAGTTGTGAGAGAATCCACAATCAAACCAGATCCAAGTAGGGAAACAACCAACTTCACCATCACAGATTTCTTAACTGTAACCTCTTTCGCTTTAGGAGGGCAAAAAGAAATAAAAAAGTTCCCTTACCTTTGACCATTAAGTCACATTTACTGCACACAAAAAAAGAAGAAAGCATAACATTCTTTAATAAATGGGTCTCTGCTTAAACTGCAGTGAGCCAACATGCACACAGTTCCACTCAGTCAAGTTTAGTACTCACAAGACCTCGAAGAGGGGGCAAAAGAAAAAAGAGTTGCAGGTCTGTTTAGATGATACATTTTTCCATCTTCAGTTCAAACTTCAACTACTATATATTCCTACCTGTAAATATCTGTCCAAACTTATGCTGGTTTATAAGTTCTCAAACTTTCTCTTTTTTTCAAACCTCTTCACTGCATCTGGATAGCTTATTGATTGTTTTAACTTGTTGAATTTCTACCACCCTTTTCCTTACTTCACAATCCCCATGTCACTCTATGCTTACCACCACAGTAACAGCACTTTTCTATGGAACCAGAAGGGTCTCGATATTCACAAATACACATATGTGATTCATACATGCACAGGACAAGATCCACGCATCCACAATTCAATTCATGCAAGCACAAAAAAATCCACAAATGCACAAAAAATCCACGTGCACACACAGGACAAGATCCACACATCCACAGCTCGATTCATGCAAGCACAAAAAAATCCACAAATGCAAAAAAAATCCACGCACACACAGGACAAGATCCACACATGCACAGCTCTGGTCTTTAAACTTCACTGCATTTGTGTGTGGATTTTTGAGACTCTTCCTGCCGTCTCAGGATTCACACAAGCATTTTTTTAAACAGAGAATGGTTTGCAACCAATCAGAAGCCTCCCTTGTATAAGCCAATCACAGGAAAGTACTCCACGTGGGGTGACTTACTCATAAGACAATCACATTCAACCTGTTCAGGAAGCGCGTACTGTGAGCATAATGCGCTTTCATACCGCTGACAACATCAGTGGAGCGGTAGGCAAAACATATAACTTGATATGCTTAGCTTGTTGTCTGCTTGGTATGATACTTTGTTTTATTATTAATTTTAATTGGTTTATTAGTGCAACTGCAGCATAATTCCTAAGGGATTCAGAGAAAGAGATAGCTTCATGTCAGGCTTCAGCGGGCAGCAGCCGTTTTTCTCCCTCTCTCTCCGCAGGTGGTTCCTCATGAGCGGAGGCGCCGAGCAGCAGGTGTCCGCCTCCACCCTCCGGCCTCGCAGCCGACGTCGAAAGCCCCCTCTCTGCTCCCTTCAAGTTGCTCCGGATCCACCCGCAGCGTTCCTTGGTCTCTGAGCTCCCAACTTCTAACTTCACGGGCTTCTTCCGTCTGATCTCCAGCCGGCCAGCAGTAATACCCCCCGAGCTCTCATCGGCTTCGCCGTTACCTGCTTCCCCTGTGCTCTGACGATTCACCTCTGGCGCCCATGTCCCGCAAGCCGCCACCCCTCTGGTGGATAGCGTGGTGAAGTTGGATATTAAAGCTCCGCGGAATGAGCGGGATCTCGCTCACGGTTTATCCGGCTGAGGGACCCCGATTTCGGCCAGCGTCTCTCAGCTGCTCCCTCCTCCCACACGCGGTGGGAACCAAGCACTCTTGAGAAATAAAAATCAATAAATTCCGTCTCTTGTGATCAGCTAAGATAAAACTAATATAAAACCATGCCAATAAATAACATCTGTAAGGCACACTTGTTTTTATTCCATTTTAGGCTATGTTAATTTTTTAAAGATATTTGTAAAGACAAAAGTTGGGACTTTTCTTCAATAGCTCCCTGGTCATGTGACTCACTGACTCAAAACCTGTGTTAAATTGTTCTATATTAGCATGATGGGCCATCATTTTTATTAAATATTAAGCCTTTTTATATTTTTGAGATTTTTACAATAAAAATTAAAGGTTTTTCTTCAATAGCTTCCAGGTCATGTGACCCACTGACTCCAAACCTGTGTGAAATTGTTCTACTATAGCCAGATGAGGCCCACTCATTTTTATTCCATTAAGTGTTTTTATATTTTAAGTTTATAATAAAAAAAAATTTCTTCAATAGCTTCCAGGTCATGTGACCCACTGACTCCAAATCTGTGTGAAATTGTTCTACTTTAGCAACTTTTTGTTGTTGAAACAAAGGACAGTTTCATTGACAACATATAACTCTAAAGTGTTTATTTTGAACATTGTTGAACTGAGTACAAAGTTTGCATATTAGTTGCACAATGGACAGTTCCAGCTGCCTTTCTTTACATTTTCATGTTCTGTGCTCTAAAACACACGGCATGGAACCATCTGTTCAAAGTTGTTGCACTGGATCTGTTAAAATACAACAGAAAAGATACCTGTTCAGTTTTATAGTAATACATTACATGCTCCTCTCACAGATTATGGTGTTTGCTTGTCATCTCTAAATTGCAACTTCAAGACTGCCAGGAGTTAGTCCATCTTTATGCTTTAAATTTACACATTGACAACTCATATATATATATATATATATATATATATATATATATATATATATATATATATATATATATATATATATATACTTGACTTGTCGGGGGCGTCCTCCGGAGCGCCCGCCAGACTCTATTTCTGTTATTTTAGTTCGCCCTGTCGGGTTGTTTTTGGTTTGGACAGTGTTTCTTTTTCCTGTTTCTGGCCCTCCATCCTGTACCTCCCTCCACCCACCCGGTCTAGTCTGTTTTGGTTATGAGGCCGTCTGGAATCCAGCCTTGAGGAGGGGGTTCTGTCACGATTTGGGTTTTGTCTTGTTTTATGTTATCAGATTTATTAGTTAAGTTTCTGCTTTTGGGTTCTTTCTTGTTTGGCTTTGATTTAGACGTGTTGTTCTGTTTAGGTTACCTTTTTTCCACCTGTCACTTTATCAGCTCTGTTTGGTCTCCCCTCAGCAATCTGTCAGCTCCCTTGCCCTGATTAGTTCCACCTGCCTTCTTGTAATTAGTTTCACTCTGTTTCACCTGTGCACTCCACTACATAGTTCTGCCTCGGTCTTCAGTTCTCCGCCAGATCATTTACGAGCCCATGGTGAGTTTTGTTCCAGCGTTCTTTTTTGACCTGTCGATGCAAACCCGATTGCCTCTTGATTCTGAGCCAGCCTGACCCCTGAACCTGTTTTTCCTGCCCTGTCTGACTGATTGACCGTTTTGCCGACCCGAATCTGCCTAAGGAATATCCGAGCTTGCTTTGTCCCTGTCTGTACTTCTGCCTGTTTTTGGACTGCTTTTCGTGTACCGGTTTTTGGACTGCTATTTTGACCATTGAGCCTGCTTGTCCCTGTCTTGCCAGTCTGAGAGCAATAAAACATCTTTAACACCTACATTCTGCTTGTTGGCCTGAATACTGAATCCACCTGTTCAGTTTCGTTCGTTACATAGAGTGTATTTCTTTAAAGTTAAGACTAGTTTAAAGTTATCTTCATTGAAAAGTACAGTGCTTTTCCTTCAAAAATAAGGACATTTCAATGTGACCCCAAACTTTTGAACGGTAGTGTATATATATATATATATATATATATATATATATATATATATATATATATATATATATATATATATATATATATATATCAGAATCAAGTTTAATCGCCAAGTAGGTTTGCACTTACAAGGAATTTGACTTGGTGTTGATGGTGTAGACAAAAAATAAAAATACAATAAAATAAAATGGATATATATACAGAAGCTATATACATTCAGTAAACTGTGCGTTAATAAACGCAGAAGCTTAAAAGTCCTGAACGGGGGAGAGAGACAGTGTCCAGTTTCACGGGCGGCTCTTGGCCTTGTTCATAAGGCCGGTAGCAGATGGGAAGAAACTGTACTTGTGGCGTGAGGTTTTGGTCCTGATGGACCGCAGCCTCTTGCCAGAGGGAAGTGACCGAAATAATCTGTGACTGGGGTGCGAGGGATCAGCCACAATCTTCCCTGCACACCTCAGAGTCCTGGAGGCGAACAGGTCCTGGAGAAATGGAAGATTGCAGCCAATCATCTTCTCTGCAGACCTGATGACATGCTGCAGTCTGCCCTTGTCCTTAGCGGTGGCATCAGCATACCAGATGGTGATGGAGGAGGTGAGGATGGACTCAATGATGGAGGAGTAGAACTGCACCATCATTGTCCTTGGCAGGTTGAATTTCTTCAGCTGCCGTAGAAAGTACATTCTCTGCTGGGCTTTCTTGGTGAGCGAGTTGATGTTCAGCTCCCACTTTAGGTCCTGGGAGATGATAGTTCCCAGGGAGCGGAAAGACTACACAGTGTCAATGGCGGAGTCACAGAGGGTGATGGGGGTAGCTGAAGTCCACAACCATCTCCACTGTTTTTACAGCGTTGAGCTCCAGGTTGTTCTCCCTGCACCAGGTCACCAGATGGTCAGCCTCCCACCTGTAGGCGGACTCGTCACCATCAGAGATGAGTCCGATGAGAGTGGTGTCGTCTGCGAACTTCAGGAGCTTGACAGACTGATGACTGGAGGTGCAGCTGTTGGTGTACAGGGAGAAGAGCAGAGGAGAAAAAACACAGCCCTGGGGGAACCAGTGCTGATGAGCTGTGAGGCAGAGTCGTGTTTTCCCAGCTTTACGTGCTGCTTCCTGTCAGACAGGAAGTCTGTAATCCACCTGCAGGTGGAGTCGGGCACATTCAGCTGGTAGAGCTTCTCCTGAAGCTCCTGGGATGATTGTATTGAAGGCAGAGCTGAAATCCACAAACAGGATCCTGGCGTAGGTTCCTGCAGAGTCCAGGTGCTGGAGGATGTAGTGAAGGGCCAAGTTGACAGCGTCGTCTGCAGACCTGTTGGCTCTGTAGGCAAACTGTAGGTGGTCCAGGAGAGGATCAGTGATTTCTTTAAGGTGTGAAAACACAAGGCGCTCAAAGGACTTCATAACCACAGAGGTCAGAGCGACGGGTCTAAAGTCATTAAGTCCTGTGGTCCTTGGCTTCTTGGGAACAGGGATAATGATGGAGGATTTGAAGCAGGCTGGCACGTGACATGTCGCCAGTGAGGTGTTAAAAATGTCTGTGAACACTGGAGACAGCTGATCAGCACAGTGCTTCAAGGTGGATGGAGAGACAGAGTCTGGTCCAGCAGCTTTCCTGGGGTTCTGTCTTCTGAAGAGTTTGTTAACATCTCTCTCATGTATGGAGAGAGTTGTCACTGAGGAGGAGGTGGAGGTGATCTGTTGGGTGGAGTCGTGGGGGGTGATTGCAGGACTGTCCTTTTGTCTGTCGAATCCACAGTAGTTGTTCAGGTTGTTTGCTAACTGTCGGTCGTTCATGGTGTGGGGGGCTTTAGGCTTGTAATTTGTTATCTGCCTGAGTCCTTTCCTGACAGAAGCAGTGTCGTTGGCTGAAAACTGGTTTTGCAGTTTCTCAGAGTACAGTCGTTTAGCGTCTTTCACCGCCTTGCTAAACTTGTATTTTGCATCTCTGAATCTGCATTTGTCCTCACTTTTGAAAGCATTTTCTTTCTCCAGCCTTAGCTTTCTGAGTGTTCTGTTCTGTCTTTCTTCGAGGTCGGTCGTGTCTTTCAGCTCTCCAGATCTCTTTATCTGCTCTCCTACCCTGCCCCCCTCTCTCCTGCTATTTGCTATGTCTTGCCTTTCTGAGCACTTTCTTCATAATACCCGGACTCTGAAAAATCATGGATCTGGTAAGCTGGTCTCTCAATGCTATTGATAAATTTTTTTCGACGGGTAGGCAGCGTAAGGGGGGACCCGTCCTGTCCCGATCTATTTTTGGAGGGTACACCCTATATTCTTGGATGGAAAACGGTGTGTCTTTCGACTTTGTCATTCCTGGACGTTTGAAACGTTTGCATGTTTGGATTCAGGATACTTGGATTTCTACGTATTGGATCTGGTGGATTTTTGATGTATCAGCAAATACAGCAGATGTTGGTAGCCATTTGGCCTTGATCAGTCTACCGGCTGCAAATGACGCGCTCACTAAGGCGGTGAATGGACAGACCTGGAAGGTGAAGGAGCATAGCCAAAAGCTGGCTGTGCTGGAACGCAGACTGGCTTCGGTGGTTGAACTCAAGGGCAGATGGGATAAAATTCTGGAAGTGTAATGCGGAAAAGCCCAACAATTTGAAATATTGGATTCGCTATTTGGAGTCAGCAAAAACTTAAAGCTGACAGGAAAGTCAGAGCAGCTTGCCTCATAAACAAATAAAGTATTTGGATTCTGCCTTCCCTTATCAATGTAACCCCTGGATTGTTATGGCTGAGACTGCTCAAAACTCTCCCCTGCCCCCTCCTTCCCCGCGGACACCTGTGGATGCTTTCTGAACGGATAACATCAAGGACAATGGCCTCTGGAGAGTGTTCACGGAAATATAAACACTTTCACCCAAACAGACACACATAACTGATGCTCACGTATACTGATGAACTTACACACGACAAATTTCCAATGTTATCCTTCTGCTATATGTGTCTCGTCTTATTTGTGCTTTTTGTGCAAGAGGTTTTTTTGATATCTCAAACTGTATACTGTTATAGGATAAAGTTTGAGTTATGTTTTTTTACCCTCCCACCTTCCCTTTTTTGTGGCCTCTATCTTTTCACAGAGTAATGGCAGCGCCCTGTGGGCACCGTGTAAGGCGGTTGTCCTTGGCAGCAAGGCCTCAGTAAATCGTCTCCCCCTGAAATGTTTGTGATGTTTGTTTTGTTTATGTCATGGCGATTGTACTGAAACAACAATTTCCCCCTGGGATTATTAAAGTATGTCTGAGTCTGACTCTGAGTTGCTGTGAACCAGGGTTTATCATTGTTGTAACTCACCCTGGTTCGTGATGGAACACAGCAGTCCTCACAGAAGCTGATATATGATGTCACAGCCTCTGTGAACTCATCCAGACTGGTGGTAGCAGCCCTGAAAACGTCCCAGTCAGTAAAATCCAAACACGCCTGAAGATCCTCCACAGCCTCACTGGTCCACTTCTTTGATGTCCTCACCACAGGTTTGCAGAACTTTAGTTTCTGCCTGTAAGCAGGAATCAGGTGAACCATGACGTGGTCAGATTGGCCCAGTGCAGCTCGGGGGACGGCGTGATAAGCATCTCTGACTGTGGTGTAACAGTGATCCAGAATGCTGTCCTCTCTGGTCGGGCATTTAATAAACTGTTTATATTTAGGAAGTTCATGAGTGAGGTTTCCTTTGTTAAAGTCACCAAGGACAATAACTAAGGAGTCCGGATTTCTGTGCTCCACATTCAGAATCTGGTCTGCGAGCGTGCGCCGAGCGACCTGCACGTTTGTGTTCGGTGCGATGTAAACACCGACCAGAATGAATGAAGCAAACTCGCGGGGTGAATAAAAAGGCTTACAGTTTATGATGGATTCCAGGTCAGGAGAATAGTGCTGCTGGATCACTGCCATATCGTTGGACCAGCCGCTGTTGATGTAAAAACAGATCCCTCCACCCTTCACTTTGCCGGAGAGATGTGTGTCGCGGTCAGCTCTGAGAAGTTGGAAGCAGTCCAGCTGCAGCGCGGCGTCCGGGATTTCTCCACACAGCAAAGTCTCCGTGAAGCAAAAAACAGCAGATGAAGAGAGGTCCCTGTTTTTGCCCAGCATCAGTTTCAGTTCGTGTAGTTTGTTAGACAGGGAACGCACGTTGGACAGGATTATGCCCGGTAGCGGTGAGCGGAGTCCACGCTGACGGTGACGCACGAGCGCACCAGCGCGTTTTCCTCTCCTCTGGCGTTTCGCTGCGTGAGCAAAGGTGAGCACACCTTTGACCAGAATGTCGAAAATTTCCAGCGTAGGGAGAAGAAAAGTAGGGAATAAATCCTCTGGTGATGTAGCCCTTATGTTCATGAGCTCTTCTCTGGTGAAAGAGCTCCGGGTATCATCGCAAAAACCAGAGTTAAATAGTAAAACAAAGCAAAAAACAACGCACCAACACACCGTGGCAGCCGTCCGCGGCGCCATCTTGATGACATGATCATGATCATTTCAGTGTCAATTTAGCATGAAATATTCCCTGCATGAATTCTAATAAAGCTTCTTCAATTCAATTCAATTCAATTTTATTTATATAGCGCCAATTCATGAAACATGTCATCTCAAGGCACTTTACAAAGTTAAGTTCAATCATATTATACAGATTGGGTCAGATTATACAGATTGGTCAAAAATGTTCCTATATAAGAAAACCAGTTGATTGCATCAAAGTCCCGACAAGCAGCATTCACTCCTGGAGAAGCGTAGAGCCACAGGGAGAGTCGTCTGCATTGTACATGGCTTTGCTGCAATCCCTCATACTGAGCAAGCATGAAGCGACAGTGGAAAGAAAATACACCCGTTAGCGGGAAGGAAAAACCTCTAGCAGAACCGGGCTCAGTATGAACGGTCATCTGCCTCGACCGACTGGGGGTTACAGAAGACAGAGCAGAGACACAACAAGACAGACAAAAAGCACAGAAGCACACATTGATCTAGTAATCTGTTCTACATTAGATGGTAATAGTCGGTGATCTGTCCTCCCTGGATGATTTCACAGTCAACAGAATGTCAGACCAGCTGTACCTACTATGAAGAAAAAAGAGAGAGAACAAAAAGTTAAAAGCTGAAATGACAACAGTCATTTCAATGTAATGCAATGCAAATCTGGAGAACAGTAGACTGGAGAACAGTAGAAATCAGTAGAGTGAGAAAAATAGGCCCAGATGTCCTCCAGTAGCCTAAGCCTATAGCAGCAAAACTATAAAGGTAGCTCAGAGTAACATGAGCCACTCTAGTTATAAGCTTTGTCATAAAGGAAGGTTTTAAGATTAGTCTTAAAAGTAGACAGGGTGTCTGCTTCACGGACCAAAACTGGGAGTTGGTTCCACAGGAGAGGAGCCTGATAGCTAAAGGATCTGCCTCCCATTCTACTTTTAGAGACTCTAGGAACCACCAGCAGACCTGCAGTCTGAGAGCGAAGTGCTCTGTTAGGAAAATACGGGGTAATCAGAGCTCTGATATATGATGGAGCTTGATTATTAAGGGCTTTATACGTTAGAAGAAGAATTTTAAATTCTATTCTTGATTTAACAGGAAGCCAATGAAGGGAAGCTAAAATTGGAGAAATATGATCCCGCTTGTTGATTTTCATCAGAACTCTTGCTGCAGCAATATAAATCAAGTGGAGAACTATGGCAAAAGCAATAAGGCTCCACTTGTGAAAGTAAAATCTGTTGGGGTCTTTTTAGAGACACTGCTACGCCTGCCAGAGACGCTGCTTCACCGGGGTCTTCCGCTAGAGACGCTGCTACACCTGTGCTGTGCGCCAGAGACGCTGCTACACCGGGGTCACCCACCAGAGATGCTGCTACGCTGGGGTCACCCGCCAGAGACGCTGCCACACCGGGGACTGCCACACCGGGGACTGCCTCCGGGACGTCCGCCTGAGATCCTGCCATGCCGAGGTCTGCCTCCGGGACGCCCGCCTGAGGGCTTAGTTTGCCTTTTTTGGGTTGCTTTTTGTTTGGATTTTTGGACTCTAGCCCTCAGTCCTAGGCCTCCCTTCGCCCGTCCAGTCTCGGTTGATTTTTTGTTTGGATTTTTGAGAGTTTTGAGATTTTATTTAGGGCGCCTGGTATCCGCCCTTGAGGAGGGGTACTGTCATAATTTAGGTTTTTGTTTGTTTTGTTTTAGACTCCCTAAAACAAAACAAACGTCACCTCAAAACCATCATCCAATCAGCTCAGTCTCCCTCCAGCCACCACTCTACTCTAGATCAGCTCCACCTGTTGCCACTAATTAGTTAACTCGGCTCACCTGTGCACCTGTCATCATATACCTACCTCAGCCAACTCATCTTTGCCAGAACATCTCTTCTCATTTGATCTGATCTGATCTTGCGTGATGTGCTTTGACTCTACCAGTTCCTGTGTGCTCAGCCAGCTGGACTCTTCTGTTCGCATGCTGCAGTTTTGCCTGTTTCCCCGTGAGTTCCAGCCGCTTGCTCTGGCTGTTCTATACGTTCCCCGGTCCTCATCGCCTGTTCTGGTCTGTTATTACCTGCATCTTCTAGTCCCCTGCTCATCCCTGCATGCCTGCACAATCAGCCATTATTCATCAGTCAGCTCACACTTGAGCAACCTACAGTTGGCGCACTGCTGTTTTTAAGGACATGGAGACCCATCCTCTTAGGCGCATTCTAAATCAGATGCAAATCAATGACCCACCCGGCACTCTCCTGGGTCATTAGAACCTATTGCTTGGTGAGAGTGGAGTACTTGGTCTGAATCATGATGAGACTGCTGATGTAATCTCTTTGAAATGTGTTGGAAGCTGTAAACACTGGGGAGATGGAAGCGCAATCCTCTCCCTCTGTTTAGTTATGGCTTTTTTCTTTTGACCAAAATGGCTTCTTTCACCCCTCTTTCAAACAAATTGTTCTCTCTGTCCAAAAATCTGGACATCATTGTCGTCAAAAGAGCCCCTTTGTTCTTGAGGTGCAAAAACAAAGGGGCTCTTTTGACGAGGAGTCAGTTTCCTGCAACAGCTGAGAATACAAAACAAGGTTGGTATAGATGGATTCTTTCACTTCAGCATCTGGTTACGCAGAAGCCTCAACAATAGAGGCGCGGAACATGGTCCACTCAGACTCAATGTCCCTCACTCCCCTTGGGACGTGTTCAAAGCTCTCCCGGAGGTGGGAGCTTCAAAGCTACGTCTCACGGGGGACTCTGCCAGACGTTCCCAACAAACCCTCACAATACATTTGGGCCTGCCAGGTCTGACCAGCTTCCTCCCCCACCATTGGAGTCAGCTCACCACCAGGTAGTGGTCAGTGGAGAGCTCTGCCCCTCTCTTCACCCGAGTGTCCAAGACATGTGGCCGCAGGTCAGATGAAACAACAACAAAGTCGATCATTGAACTACGGTGTCCTGGTGCCAAGAGCACATATGGACACCCTTATACTTGAACATGGTGTTCACTATGGACAATCCACTCGAGTTCAGATCAGGTGGGCCGTTCCTCCCAACCACGCCCATCCAGGTCTCACTGTCATTGCCCACGTGAGCGTTGAAGTCCCCCAGCAAAACAAGGGAGTCCCCAGGAGGAGCACTCTCCAGTACCCACTCCAAGGACTCCAAAAAGGGTGGGTCATCCAAACTGCTGTTTGGCGCATAAGCACAAACAGTCAGAACCTGTCCCCCCACACATATGCAGATGGAGGCCACCCTCTCGTTCACTGGGGTAAACCCCAATGTACAGGCACCAAGGTGAGGGGCAACAAGTATGCCCACTCCAGCTCGCGCCTCTAACCAGGGGCAACTCCAGAGTGGGAGAATGTCCAACCCCTCTCCAGGAGACTGGTTCCAGAGCCAGAGCCATGCGTCGAGGTAAGTCCGACTTTCTCTAGCCGGAATCTCTCAACCTCGCACACTAGGTCAGGCTCTTTCCCCACCTCTCTGGGGGAAAGGAGCCTAACCCCTCCCTGGGCTGCCACCTTACCGTGTTGGAGGGGTTTGAGTGTCCCAATGACCCTAGGAGCTATGCTTTATACCCCCTAGTAGGGTCACCCAAGGCAGAAAGGTCCTAGGTGAGGGACCAGACAAAGAGCAGCCCAAAGACCCCTTATGATGAGCAACATAAATGGATATCATGGTTCCTCGCACGGAAGTGGGTAACCGGGGCCCCACTCCGGAGCCAGGCCTGGAGGCGGGGCATGTTGGCGAGCCTCTGGTGGCCGAGCTTTTGCTCCTGGGGCCCGGCCAGGCGCAGCCCAAAGAGGAGACATGGGTCCCCCTTCCAATAGTTTCACCACCTGTAGGAGGGGCCAAAGGGGTCGGGTGCGTTGTGAAATGGGTGGCAGTTGAGGGCGAGGACCTTGGCGTTCCGATCCTCGGCTGTAGAAGCTGGCTCTTGGAACATGGAATAGTGCCAAAAGGACAGTGCTGACAAAGGAGCAGGAGCAGAACCAGAACCCAAACCTGGAGTATGGGTACCTGAGGCTTCCTGGGGAAACAAGCAAGGCTCAGCGGTTCATTGGATTCTGCATTCACTATACCTGTGACATTCCACACAACCCTACTTTAAAAGAATATACGTAACCCCCAAAAGTTTTAATCGTGCTTGCCCTCTTTAACTCAACACTAAACTCCTCACAGCTTCTGTTGGCACTGATTGAATGGAGCCATCTCCCAATTTTGTTTATATTTCTATCTTTTAATTGCTTCCTCAATGACTCTACACAGTATAGGACAGATAAATAGGAAATATATTAAGTTATTTGGATTTGAAGGTGCCCTGTGACAGACTGCTAACCTGTCGTCACATCACTGGAGATAAGCGTCAGATGGAAGCTTATATCTGGGCTGGTGCTTACATCTTTTCCCCATTTGGAATTTGGTAGTAAGGTTATAAAATCTGTTTTCAAAAGATTCTTTAAGTGTAATTTTGAGGACTGGAGTTTTAAATCACTAATCAATTGTGGAATTGTCATGGAACATAGTTTGTAAGAGAACCCATTTACAGTACAGATAGTGGTAGAGTTTAGCAGAGTTTAAACATAATAAAACAAGAATGACATACAGGTTTGGTGTGGGTAAATCAGGACATCAAACCAGAGGAGAGCCATAGAAGAATCCAGCAAAGAGCAATGAAAATTAAGTAACTTAAACACAGAGGAGGTGTGATTGCTGATGTGAAAACCAGGTAAGTCTAATCAGAGGAATGCTGAACAGCTAAGTGAGACTACAAAGAAGGGAAACTGAGGAAAGGAAACTATTAATCACAGAGAGCACAGTGGGATTTGACATAAAAAGAACTATAAAAATGATTGCCAATAAATGTCTAACACTAAAATAAGAAAATAAACTAAAATGCAAAGACTACAGAACACAAAATAAGTAAGAAACACAAAGGAATTAAGTGAATATGGCAAGACATAAAAACAAGGTTCTAAATCTTTCACTGATTGTTTAATAATTAATCTAGAACGGATCATTGATTTAAGTTGGAAAATTGCTGAAAATCTGTCAGGTGCTGTGTTTGGGATGTTGATGGACCATCATGCTGGCAAGAGTCCGGGAGATGCATGTTGAGTTTGAAGGTGATTTATAAATAAATAAACAATACTGTTGTTTATGTATTATATCAGCAGGATAACAGGAACTAGGAATGCAACAGAGCAGAATCCAGATTAAGGGTTGCATAGCAAAGGACTTAACAATGAGTGTGACTGAACTGGCCAACTATATAGAATAAAACAACATAAAACAACCCAACCAGGATAGTTGGCTGGAGCCTCCAAAGGTGGGCAGGAACAAAAAAACAAAGCAAAGAAGGAGTCGACCATCAGGTCATCCCCACGAGACACACGGTCCTAGATGCCGTTGGCGTAAGACGTGGTTAGGAGGCCGTCGGCACAGGACACGATCTGGGGGCCGTGGGCTCTGGAACCCATTGAGCTGCAGCCTGGAACCACAGTGCTGCAGGCTGGAACCAGGACCTTGATGCTGCAGGCTGGAACCCAAGGTTGGGCTCTGAGGACAGGACCCAAGTTGTTGAAGACTAGAATCCTGGAATCCATGGTAGAGGTCCAACTGGCGACGGCTGGTCCGATGGAATCCACAGCAGAGCTCAGATGGGCAGCGACCAGTCCACTGGAACCCATGGCGGAGCTCAGACTGACGGCAGGCAGACCGCTGGAACCCATGGAAACAGGAACAGGACCCAAGGCATCCCCGAGGCATCCACCAGACCCCTGGAGAGAGGAACAGGATCCGAGGCGTCTATCAGACCCTCTGAGACGGAGGCAGGAGCACTGACATTCTCAGGCGAGACAGGGTCACTAAAGACATCACACGAAATGGGGTCACAGTCGACCTTGGACGAGACTGGATAACTGACCTCGGGTGAGACGTCTGATGACTTCCAACAGGAACCACAGAAAGACACTCAGTATGATCTCAGGAGCAGGAAGGCTGGAACCCAGAGCTGGTGCTTGCTGGCTGGAAACCTGTAGGCTGGCACATGAGGTCGGTATGTTTGAGTGCTGCAGGCAGGAACTCAGGAAAACCTTGGGGAATGTTTGAGAAACGGCGATCAGGCCCCTGGAACCCACAACAGAATTCTGAAAGATGGCAACCAGCCCGCTTGAACCCATGACAGAGTTCTGAGAGACGGCACCCAGGCCGCTGGACTCCATGGCGGAGCTCTGAGGAGTTTAGTTTCTGGTGGCACTCTGAAGACTATAACTCATGGTGGCCCTCTGGGAACCTTGAGCCATAGTGGTAAGCAAGGAGGCTTGGAACCACTTAGGAGCTCCAACGAGAAACCAGTCAGGAACCCAAGTAAACGTTCTGAATCCCTGGGTATGTCTACCTGGACTCCCTCTTTGACAAACTCAGAAAATGGGCTAAGAGACAGAGCCATCTGAACCACATCACAGGAACCTGAATGTGTGGAGTGTCAGTCTGGATCCCCTCCTCAAGGAACTCTGGAGCAGGAGGAGCTTCCATCTGGACTCCTGTACCGTAGAAATGGATTGTGGAAGAACCACAGTTCTAGTATTATTGGACCTCAGTGCAGCATTTGATACTGTTGAACAATCCATTCTGTTAGAGTTCTTGGAACACTGGGTCAGCCTTTCTGGTACTACACTCGACTGGTTTAAATCCTAGTTAAAGGACAGGTACTTTTTTGTGTCAGTAGGTAACTTTACATCAGAGATGACAAAGATCACGTGGGGTTCCCCAAGGTTCCATCTTAGGTCCCCTCCAATTCAAAATGTACACGTTCCCTCTAGCTCAGATCATAAAAAACAATAACATTGTCAGGATTTGTGGAGTTTTGAACCCGAATTCAGCCACACACAGAGCCACGTTTAAAGAGTCTTTATTGAAAGGTTGAGTAGTGGAAGGAAGAACCAGAAGATTGTACCAGGCTGCAGCAGAGGGATGGTGGAGATGGCTGAACTGGACGGCGAAGCTGAAGCTGGCAGAAGCAGGGAGCAGAGGCTTGGCAGACGAAGGGAGTAGAGGCTTGGCAGACGATGGGTGCAGGCAGGCAGGTGAAGGGAGCAGGCAGGCAGACAAAGGGAGCACAGGCAGGTAAACGTGAGGCAAGGCAAGGATGAGGTACGAACGAAGACGATCCGGCGGGGAAGAGCAGACTGAGGGAGGTTTAAGTAGAGGTGTTGGCAGGTGCAGGTCCAGGCTTGATTAGACATGACAGGTGTAAATGATCAGATGAGTGGAGAACAGAGGCAACTGGGCTGGGTGAGAGGTGGAAAGTTCTAGAACTGTCCAAAGTCAGGGATGCCGAAAGCTGAACCCTGACAAACATCAGTTACTGTAACTACGCAAACTCAGAGTAGACTTTAAAATACTTCTCTTAGTCTGTAAATCGCTGAATGGCTTAGCACCTAAATACATCACAGACTTGTTATCACTGTATCAACCCTCCAGAACCAAACATGGAAAAACAGCATTTAGTTTTTAGGCTCCAGTTATCTGGAACAAACTCCCAGGACACTGTGAAAGTGCTGAAACCCTGACTTCCTTTAAATCAACGTTAAAAACCTATTAGTTTAGAGTTGCCTTTAAATGTTAATGTTGAAATTTGTTGTCCAAGTTGTCTTATACTGTATCTGACCTGTTGCTATTATTCCAAAGCAATGTGCTTGCCTCTGTAATGTTTTCCCTCGGTTTCTGTAATGCTTTCTTTCCTGTTTTTTTTTTGTTCGTCTTTGTTTTGTTTTATTTATGTACAGCACTTTGAATCATCTTGTTACTGAAAAGTGCTTTATAAATAAACTTGCCTTGCCTTTCTGACCTGCGCAGGAACTGGGACATGAGGCTGGATTGTGGAAGGTGACTGTTGGGACGGTGTAGGTGTTGCGGATGAAGAAGAAAGTGAATGAACCAGAATTGAAGAGGATCATGAAAACAAAAGTTCAGGAAGTGTTAATTGGAAGAATGAGGGAGGTGACAACTTGTTACCTTGTTTGTGCCATGGAAGGAGGAAGGAAGAACAGCTTATCCGGCTCTCTCTTGTTCTCATTTGATAGTTTTACCGGTTAAAGTTATTTAGTATACTCAGTTTTTATACTTACTCTTACATTATCCACCCTCATAACTTGATTACTTCAGACGTAAGGACTATGTGATTTTTTATTTTTACTTTTTGCCCTATTTTTGCTCCAAGATGAACAAAAGCAAGATCACCACCCAGGACATTAGTGTCATGGTTTTGACGTATTTGGCCCACATGCAGATCACACTCGGGAGACAGAAAGCAGTTTAAGGCGTTTATTTTAGCACACGAACGTACAGAGATCACGTGAGGGATTAATCACGGCGGGTCAGCCCCAAGGAGAGGAGAGGGGTTAGAGAGAGCACTGAGAACGGGAGATGCGTGAATGAGGGGGAGCTTACCACAAAGCACGGAAACCGGGCCGGGGGGAGTGGAGCAGAAGGGCGGACTCAGCAAGTGATTTCCCAGCGATGGAAGCAGGTGACTGAGCGGCTGATGGGTGGGCAGGTGGAACTCGAGCGGGGTCCGAGCAGCGCCGGTGGGAGTAGTGGTCCATGGACAGCTGGAGGAACCAGGGAGATCCAGTGGGGGCCTCAGCCCGGCTTGGTAATACCAAGTGAGCACGAGGGAGCACCTGGAGCGGGGTCCGGAGCAGTGAGAGCCAGAAGACTTAACTTGGGACGTCAGAGCTTGAGAGAGTGCTTGGAACGGAATCCAGCGTACAGAGAACCAGGATTATTAGCTCGGGACATCAGAACACAGGAAAACGCTTGGAGTGGGATCCAGAGCGTGAGCAACCTGGGAGACACAGGAAACAAGGATTACGTCTGAGAACGTGAAGCTGTCAGGAGACAGTGGCCAACTGAGGGGTACCACTCAAGGTTAACATTCTGGTGTCCTCCAGCTGTCTGAGCGCTGTCTTTATAGCACAGCCGCACGCTGCTGAACGAGCCGCAGGTGTGCGCGCCACGCCCACCTGCCAAATGTAGTCACCTGTGGAGAGAGCAGAGGAGGCAGAGCCGGCAGAAAACTGCCTGCTGAGTCCTGAAAATTAGCAGTATTATACAAAGACTTCAATCGACAGAACAGAGGATTTCTTGGCTGGAGGTAAATATTGAGATCAACACAGGCTCTGGAAATGAAACAACTCTAGTGATGTCTCAAAACAACCAAGAGCATTCAAGCACCTCAGCAAGCAGCTCACCCACCTGGAACTGTCTTGTAGCCAAGCCAAAAAATAAACCTCATCCTTTGGACCTGATCAAATGTCTAACGGGACAAACCCCTCACTTAGATGATACAGTGTGGCCAGCGTTGAGCCGAGACATCCCCTCGTCGGAACACCAGACCCAAAGAAAAAACAACAAGCAGTTGGAGTCGACAAAATTCCATCAACCTTAACTCTGTTACGAAGGACTAATCAGCCAGCTCAAGCCATAATACTTCCCGTCATGCCTCCAACTGGAAACCCACTAATCTTCGCTGGAATTGCTCTGAAAAACTGGTTTGCTTCTCTTCAGCAGGCGCCTGCGATGGACACCTCTCCTACAAACATCAACAAGAAGCATGAGACATGATCAACACAACCACCTCCTAAAGTGACCCAGAAACAAAATTTATGCCAAAAGCTGATATTGTCGGGGATGCAGCAGTTAATGGAACGGTCGCCTCTGCAGTACAAAGAGAACAAAGGTAACTGCTTCCCAAATGACACAGTGTCTGATTTAACAGAAAATTGCTCCCATTAACCACTGATCAGCTGAACATTGGGAATCTTATTATGCATATTGGAGCTAATGACCTGGCCAAGCCAAAATCTGAAATTCTGAAATTGACTTTATTCATCTTCTTCTTGACTCCTTTGAATATTTGGGAATTGAGATAAAAGGCCATAAACAAAGTGACACTAACTATTTTCAAAACCCCAAAATATGAAAAAATGTCTTCAATGATTTGAATGAGCTTTTATCTGTTTTATGCATTGATTATGACTGTTTATTAATTGTGGGAGATTTCAACATCCATGTTAACAAGCCAAAAGACAGAGACGCAAGTGATATACAATTTAAAAAGGATATACTCGATAACTTTGGTTTGACTCAGCATATCAAACAACCAACGCACAATTGAGGACACACTCTAGACTTGATTATCAGCAAGTCCAATGTCTCTGTAATTGATGTCGCCCTGTCAGATCATTTCTCTATTACTTTTCAAAGTACAGTCTACGTGTCACGATTTGGGTTTTGTCTTGGTTTATGTTATCAGATTTATTAGTTAAGTTTCTGATTTTGGGGTCTTGTTTGGTTTTGATTTAGACATGTTTTTCTGTTTAGGTTACCTGTTTTTCCACCTGTCACTTTATCAGTTCTGTTTGGTCTCCCCTCAGCAATCTGTCAGCTTTCTTGCCTTGATTAGATCCACCTGCTCACTTATAATTAGTCTTCACTCCTGTTCACCTGTTCACTCCCCTATATAGTCCTGCCACAAACCTCTGCAATCTGCCAGATCATTAACGAGCCACGGTGAGTTTAGTTCCAGCATTCTTTATTCTGATTGACCTGTTGACGATAACCCGAGAGCCTTTTTGATTCTGAGCCAGCCTGTTCCCTGATCTGTTTTTCCTGCCCTGTCTGACTGATTTACCGGTTTACCGACTAGTTTCTGTCCTATGGTTATCCGTGCTTGCTTTGCCCTGTCTGTACCTCTGCCTATTTTGGACTGCTTTTGTGTACCGGATTTTGGACTGCCCTTTTGACTATTGAGCCCGCCTGTTCCTGTTTTCATTATTAAAATCCTGTTTTTTGCCTTAACCTCACTTGTTGGGTTTGAATACTGGGTTTGCCTGATTCACGATCATAACAGAATGATCTGGCACACTAAAACCTATCGCCCAACAAGTTTTTAGAGGTTTTTTTTTTTCCCCTCCACACGCTATGGCTTGGGAGGGTTCCAGATTGGCGTTCTGTCCCCCTGGTGTCGGTCCCAGACGCCATCTCTCCAGCAGCCGCAGCAGCAGTAACCCGCTGCCTGCTCCGAGTTTACGATTGGGAGGGCTCTTTGTCACAAATTCAGATTCAACTCAGAATAGAAGGGATCACTCACCCAGCGACACCGCTGTCGGCTCTGCCCATGGGTTTTATCCAGAACCAACTTTGTTTATGGAGGTCGAAGCGGAGGTGGTTCGGGATCTTCGCCCGGATTTTTTTTTCTCTCTCCCTCCAGAGGAGGAGATGCAGGGAACGCTGTGGGCTCCACCGATCCCGGCTCTACCGACAGGATCAAACCTCCAGCAAGTCCTGCCGTCCCGCCGTCGGAGGAGGGGACGGAAACCTGTGGGTCGCTCCTTCACCCGTTCTGTTCGGCCGACAGGCGAGTCAGTACCGCGCCCGTCCGTTGCCACTTCCTGCCCAGTGGATCGGAGTCCGGTGCTTCCCAGAGCTGAGCAGCCCACAGCGCCTCCTGTTGGCGCCCGTGATGCTGAGGATCTGGCTCTGGAGGACCAGTTAAGAGTTTTTGCCCCTATTATTAAAGACCTTAGGGAGGCTCTTTTCTGCCAGTATTCAGAGGAGCTGGAGGCAAAATTAAAGGAGGTCGAGGGGCACTATAGAGCGGCTCTCCAAGGTTTCTATAGTGGACTCAATCCTGTCCCCAAGGGTCCAGCCGACGCCCCGGCACCTGCACCTGTCCCAGAGGACCCGCCTCCTACCTCAGCTCCAGTGCCGGCCTCCGGCAGCTATAAGGCAGCACTGTCTGCGCAGCCGGCCCAAGACGCTGCAACCCCGGAGGGTCCGCAGCCGGTCCGAGACGCTGCAACCCAGGAGGGTCCGCAGTCGGCCCGAGACGCTGCAACCCAGGAGGGTCCGCAGCCGGCCCGAGACGCTGCAACCCAGGGGGGTCCGCCGCCGGCCCGCGACGTGGGAACCCAGGAGGGTTCGCCGCCGGTCTGCGACGTGGGAACCCAGGAGGGTCCGCCGCCAGTCTGCGACGTGGGAACCCAGGAGGGTCCGCCGCCAGTCTGCGACGTGGGAACCCAGGAGGGTCCGCCGCCAGTCTGCGACGTGGGAACCCAGGAGGGTCCGCCGCCAGTCTGCGACGTGGGAACCCAGGAGGGTCCGCCGCCAGTATGCGACGTGGGAACCCAGGAGGGTCTACCACAGGCCCACGATGAGGGGGTTCAGACGAGCCCTCTTTCAGGCCGCAACTCGGGGGCTCATCGGGACACTGGGCGCCGTGGCCCTCGCCCAGACGACAAGCGGCGCCGTGGCCCTCACCCAGACGACAAGCGGCGCCGTGGCCCTCGCCCAGACGACAAGCGGCGCCGTGGCCCTCGCCCAGACGACAAGCGGCGTCGTGGCCCTCGCCCGAACGACAAGCTCCGTCGGGGGCCTCGCCGAGAAGACAAGCACCCAGAGCCCCATGGAGACTTAGAGGCCCTTGGACCTCTTCGGAAGCTCTTACCCCCTCATCTTTGGCTTGACAGCCAATTTCCCAAGTGGCTGACCAAACTGTCTTTGTCGGAGGTTCTGGAAGGGTTATTGATGAGGTTCTGGGTGTTAAAGGGTCTGGGAGCATCTGAAGTCTGTAGTCCGGGGCCTCCTGAACCTGAAGCCTGTAGCCCGGGGTCTCCTGAACCGGAAGCCTGTAGCCAGGCCCCGTCTGAACCTGAAGCCTGTAGCCAGGTCCCGTCTGAACCTGTAGCCTGTAGCCAGGCCCCGTCTGAACCTGTAGCCTGTAGCCAGGCCCTGTCTGAACCTGTAGCCTGTAGCCAGGTCCCGTCTGAACCTGTAGCCTGTAGCCAGGCCCCGTCTGAACCTGTAGCCTGTAGCCAGGGGCCGTCTGAATCTGAAGCCGGTAGCCAGGGGCCGACTGAACCTGAACTCTGTAGTCAGGCTCCTCCTGAACTCTGTAGCCAGGCTCCTCCTGAACTCTGTAGCCAAGCGCCTCCTGAACTCTGTAGCCAGGCGCCTCCTGAACTCTGTAGCCAGACGCCTCCTGAACTCTTTAACCAGGCCTCTCTTCTAGCTCTTAGTCCGGCGTTGTCTCCAGCCTTTAGTCCGGCGGCAGGTTCTGTTCTTTCTCTCTCCAGACGTCGGTTCCTGAGGGTCCGGTTCTACCGACGGTCCCCGAGGTTGCTGCTCGGCCGCCGGCCTATGAGAGACCTGCTCCGCCGCCGGCCTATGAGAGACCTGCTCCGCCACCGGCCGCCGGACATCGTTGCTAACCGGGGCCGTCCTTCAGGACACCCGCCGGATTACCTGTCTCACAGAGGTCGTCCGCCGGAGAACCTGACACGCCTAGGACGTCCGCCGGAGAACCTGACACGCCTAGGACGTCCGCCGGAGAACCTGACACGCCTAGGACGTCCGCCGGAGAACCTGACACGCCGAGGACGTCCGCCGGAGAACCTGACACGTCGAGGACGTCCGCCGGAGAACCTGACACGCCGAGGACGTTCGCCGGAGAACCTGACACGCCGAGACCGTCCTTCGGGACGTCCGCCGGAGAACCTGACACGCCGAGACCGTCCTTCGGGACATCCGCCGGACAACCTGACACGCCGAGGCCGTCCTTCGGGACGTCCGCCGAACAACCTGACACACCGAGGCCGTCCTTCGGGACGTCCGCCGGACAACCTGACTCGTCGGGGCCGTCCTCCTGGACGACCGCCTGAGAACCTGACTCGTCGGGGCCGTCCTCCTGGACGACCGCCTGAGAACCTGACTCGTCGGGGCCGTCCTCCTGGACGACCGCCTGAGAACCTGACTCGTCGGGGCCGTCCTCCTGGACGACCGCCTGAGAACCTGACTCGTCGGGGCCGTCCTCCTGGACGCCCGCCTGAGAACTTGACTCGTCTTGTTTTGTTTGAGTTTTTATTTGGACATTTATTTGATTCTAGCCCTCCATCCTGTACCTCCCTCCACCCACCCGAGCTAGTCTGTTTTGTTTCTGAGGCCGTCTGGAATCCGGCCTTGAGGAGGGGGTTCTGTCACGATTTGGGTTTTGTCTTGGTTTATGTTATCAGATTTATTAGTTAAGTTTCTGATTTTGGGGTCTTGTTTGGTTTTGATTTAGACATGTTTTTCTGTTTAGGTTACCTGTTTTTCCACCTGTCACTTTATCAGTTCTGTTTGGTCTCCCCTCAGCAATCTGTCAGCTTTCTTGCCTTGATTAGATCCACCTGCTCACTTATAATTAGTCTTCACTCCTGTTCACCTGTTCACTCCCCTATATAGTCCTGCCACAAACCTCTGCAATCTGCCAGATCATTAACGAGCCACGGTGAGTTTAGTTCCAGCATTCTTTATTCTGATTGACCTGTTGACGATAACCCGAGAGCCTTTTTGATTCTGAGCCAGCCTGTTCCCTGATCTGTTTTTCCTGCCCTGTCTGACTGATTTACCGGTTTACCGACTAGTTTCTGTCCTATGGTTATCCGTGCTTGCTTTGCCCTGTCTGTACCTCTGCCTATTTTGGACTGCTTTTGTGTACCGGATTTTGGACTGCCCTTTTGACTATTGAGCCCGCCTGTTCCTGTTTTCATTATTAAAATCCTGTTTTTTGCCTTAACCTCACTTGTTGGGTTTGAATACTGGGTTTGCCTGATTCACGATCATAACACTACGTTGACTCACTTAGCAAAACAGATATTGTAACAAAACGTTCTTTTACAGACAATCAAATCTTCTCCACCTCTATAACATAATAGATGAGTTAGTAGATAATTTCCATTCTAAGATTTCAGACATTATTGATTCCATTTCTCCCATTAAAGTGAAGGTTGTCTCTGGGAGGAAGAAATCTCCATGGAAAAATGCCCCATTAGTGAGTTGTGAAAGAAAATGATGTTGTAGGGCTGAACGTAAATGGTATATAACTCGACTTCACGTTTATAAAGAAATCTGCAAAGAGAGGCTGCAAAGCAATCATTCATCACTAAAACAGCAAGAGAGATATTCTTTTGGGGAAATTATAAACAAAAACATCAATAATGCTTGCACTTTATTCACTACAGTTGAAAGACCCATAAACCCTCCTGTTATTTTACCACCGGAGCTCCACTCTACCAGGGCCTGCAATGAATTTGCTGACTTTTTTGCAGAGAAAATTAAAAAAATTAGGAGGGTTAATCTGCACATCCACACCAAATCCAGTACCAATGACATGCTTAAACATAAATGCAGAAAAAATTACTACATTTTCGCTACTCAACTATAAAGGCTTAGAAGAAGTTATAAATCTGTTAAGCTCCTCCTCCTGCTGTCTTGATATCCTACCTACAACCTTCCTTAAAAAGTCCAGCCAGTCATTGCATCTGACCTGATCCAAATAGTAAATTCATCCCTCTCATCAGGTGTTTTCCCCCAGGCTTTAAAACAGCAGTTATTAAACCACTGATAAAAAAGAGAAATCTGGACGAATCACATCTGCAGAATTACAACCTGCCATTTATCAGTAGTTGTGTTTCAACAGTTAAATAGCTTCCTTACTATGACCAACCACTTTGATGTTTTTCCGTGCTCACCACGGTACTGAGACCACCCTTGTCAAAGTGTTCAATGACATTCACATAAATAGAGACTGTGGAAGAACCTCGGTGTTAGTTCTGTTAGACCTCGGTGCAGAATTTGACACTGTTGACCATGATGTATTATTAAACCGATTGGAGAGCTGGTTTGGACTCTTTGGTACAGCACTCAATTGGTTAAAATCCTACCTAAAAAACAGGGACTTCTTTGTGTCAGTAGGTAACGAAAGTACCATTTTTACAGTTTCAAGTACAAATGGAGGCCATTTCCTGCAACTTTAGCTTTCAGTCCACTCTAAACATACAATTTAAGTTACAGAAAATATACAACACCAAGTTCTTAAGGTCAAATAAAATGTTGTTTATCGCTAACAATGTGTATGAATAGATTGCGGTAGACTGTGGCTTGATGGGTTGAGTAGTTGTCTTGCAATCGGAAGGTTGTGGGTTTGATTCCAGCTTCCCCTTGTCACGTGTTGATGTGCCCATCGGCAAGGCACTTAACCCCAAGTTGCCTACTGAGTTGCCTATCGGTGTATAAATGTGTGCGCATTAATGAGTGCGATTGGTTGGTTCTAGTGTACAGTGCTTTGAATGGTCAGTATGACTGGAAAAAGCGCTATATAAGTTCAGTCCATTTACAAATACCAATAGAAAGGTAACACTGGTAAACACAATGTTTACCTTCATATGGTCTAGCCCATGGGTCACCAACCTTTTAGAAATTGAGAGCTACTTCACTGGTACTGTGTCATACAAATAGCTACCTGTACTGACCTGTGAACTAGAAGAGCCAGAGCTCACCTGGACTTTATGTAATATAAATATTGTCATGTTTTGTTTTAAATGTTTGACCCACATGCAGATCACACTCGGTAAGCAGGAGGCAGGTAAAGGATGTTTGTTGAAAACCAGAGAGTAATATACGGGAGTAAATGGATCTGGCACGACGAAGGTGTGAAGCACGGACGGGACACGCTCAAATCTGGGAGAGAAAGGGGAAGATAATTAGACAGGGAAACTGAACCGAGTGATGAGACGGTAAAACGTAGGCTTACCACTTGAGCACAGGAACCGGACCAGGGGAAGCGGAGCGGACTCAGCAGTTGCCTGACGATGGTAGGAGCAGGTGACTGAGTAACTGACGGGCGGGGCTGTGAGCGGGGTCCGAGCAGCGCCGGCGGGTCCAGGTCTCCAGAAACAGCAGGAGGAACCAGGGGAATCTGAGCGGGCACAAGAGGCGGACGAGAGCGGGTATCCAGAACCAGGATTGTTGGAGGGCTTGGGTCTGTCAGTGTGAGTGAAGACTCCAGCACGAGAAAGAAACCAGGAGGCACGAGTGAGGACCTGGGAGACACAGAGAGCAGCATTAAGCACAGGAACGAGGTAAGATGTCAGAAGACAGTGGCCACCTAATCATACCACAACGGTCAACACTCTGGCGTCCTCCTGCTGTCAGGGTGCAGTTCTTATAGTGCCACCAAGCGCTGCTCAACGAGCCACAGGTGTGCGCGCCCCACCCATCTGTCAGCTACAGCCACCTGCGGAGAGAGCAGAGAGGGCAGAACCGGCAGGAACTGCACGGTTCTGCCTGCTGAGTCCTGACAAATATGTTTTTTCTTTTTTGCCTTGGTACAGCCCGGAACCTTGTTAGGGCACTCGTTTCTACCCAGGCCTCTTTTAGGTGACAGACGTGGACACAAGGACAAGGTAAGTACAAACATATTTCACTAAAACACATTTCACTAAGATGGTTAACCCTAACCCACAAACACTAAGGACTAAATGTCATTCCAAAAAAAGTAAAAAACAAGGCAACTGGACTTGTTATCCATAGTAGAAGACGTTTCGCTTCCTCTCCAGGAAGCTTTCTCAATTCAAAAAGTCTGGAGTAATGTGGAGTAACCAGCTTTATACCAATGCCAAACAAAGGCCTTGTAATGGCTTAGATAACATGCAAATTCAACCGAAACAGGTCCACCCCTTAGTAATGGGCGGTCGTTAAAGCCATTAAGCCAGCAGATTGGACCGAAACTGGTCCACTCCTCTGTAACGAGGAGTCGTTAGGGTTGTTATTGGCCTGGCTTAAAGGAACAATGTTTTGATCACCCGAATGAGGGTGAGAGTTAAGGTGAAGATTGGCCGGAATTAATCCTATTGCTGTATTTAGTAAGGACTAAATGGCAATATTGCACAAATATTGCCTTTGTTGATACTCTATTTTCTGTCACCCTTCTCCAAGGTCCAACCACTCTATTAAAGTGCTGCAGTGCCACTGGATCTAAAACCAGGAAAAAGGAAAGACAATCAATAAACACTTATACAATCAACTGTGTACAATTATTTCTGTATGCTATCTAAAGTGCTAAATATGCAAAGTTAAAGTGCTCAAGTGAAAAGTTAAAGATGTTCATTCTTAGACGTGACAAACGGCTGTTTGTTACAGGGTCGCTGCAAGACTCAGTGGGACAGAAACCTGCGCAGCTTACTGTCATATGGCAATCCTAGAGGGACATTGAACCAGCATATGTAAAATAGGAAAACATGTTTGTTCTACACAGCAATGATGAAGCAGATCTTTACTTATGCTTTTCTAGTCAAAAATAATCCACATTAAATATATATCACTTATGTTACAATAATAAGTAACCTAAACGTCATGATTTATTTCACGTTTGTTAAAGAATGATGACAGAGGGGAAACACAACCTTTAGAAACACTTAGCACTGTGTTCCAGACTTCCAGCAGTGTTGCAAGTCCGCCTATGATCAATAACTTCTGGCTTGTTCATCTATACTGTATACAAGGTAATAGGGCTGGTTTCTTGCTTCTACCGCAATAACTGACAACACTGGAGTGGCTTCCCGATTCGCAAGCAATGTATTTTTTTTTCTAAATGCTGCACTCTGAGCAGAGGGATAGAATATTCTTCTTATATGCTTCCATTGCCGTTTAAAAGTCATTTATCCTGAACTGAAACAACTATCCCCTCAAAAATGCAGGACTGTGCATGTTCACAACACCTTTTGTCTGAAGATGTGTGACACAGACTGAGTGGCAGCCATTTAACGGCAGCCATTTAACGGCTGCCATTTAACGGCTGTGTACAGAATGTGAGCTTACGAAGCTAACTTTTTGGTTAGCTGTGCCCACCACTGGTCTTGAGTGTCTAACTAAATGCACACATCTAATCCACATAGTACAAATATTCCAATAATCAAACCCACAGTTCTGCTTTTAATTCCATTCAGCCACATATTCTTCAAAAAACTCTGTAATCATTCTTCAATTACAAAACAATAAAACTTGTTTTACTCTTTCTCTATTATGCCATAATTCAATGTTCAAACAATCTATTCCAGCCTCGTGTAATCTTATTCAATCGTTCTACGTAGAACACGTAAAATCTCTGACCTCATTTGGTTCTGAAGAGAAACTAGACGGAGAGGGGTCATTTTGCTACCTTTCCCACCCCTACTCAGTAGATGGCGGTAAACTATATTCAAGCTTGTTTCCCACCCACCAATGGATGGAAAAGAAGCTGTCAATCACTTCCTGTTTACGTTTGGCAAAGTGACGTCACGCTAGAACTGATGAACAAAGTGGTTCGTTATTGACACATCTTATAACGTGAGAAACAACGCCCTGCTGATTTGATAAGAAACTGTATATCTGTTCAATCTCCGGAGCCGCTACCGAGAGGAAGACCCCGCTGTTGGTGCATCTTCCACAGGAAGCAAGCTAGCCAGCCAGGGTTCTTCAACTTAGCTTTGGTAAGCGAGTATTTGCTCTAAGTTATTGGGTTGGAACGAAGTGGCCGCAGAGACTCTGACTTCCTGATTCAAGCAGCGTCTGGTGCCATGGAAAACAAATATAACCTTAAAAGTCCAGGTAAGGTCATTGTCAAATGTTCACCCATTCATCTCCGTTTGTAATAAGATGATCTAACCAACCAAGTCTCTACACGCATGATTACCGCATAATAGCTGCGTATTGTAGAACTGAAACTGCCACGCTGACAAGCACATCCACAGCTTCTTTTAGAAACTGTATTTGCGGGGTCCCGATAATTCTTGGAACTTCATATAAAACTACGTTGGGTTCTTTCTGATTAGCTGTCAGATTGAACCCGCTGATCATTGGTTCAAACAGATGTTACTGCGATTGATTCATGAAATCTGTCTTTGAACGCGATGATTGAGAGGAGCCGTGAGCGGAAATCCAAAGGAAAGCTGATGTTTCTGGCGTGCTAGTGCAGTTTACTGTTGTAAGGTGAATGGTGGGAGTAAGGCAGATGTTTCTATGGCTCTACAGAGAGGATCCCGGGGCCCTGCACGCTGCCCAACAGCTGTTAGGTTGAGCTTTTTTTCCCCTTTCTTTTTTAGTTTTCTTTCTTTTGGTTAATTGAGACAACATTAAAACGATTTGGAGGTAAGGATGGGGTCTGTAGGTCAATAGTTGGCAGATTTGGGGGCAGCTAAATTAAGTTTAGGTGTCTTTCGTGTGGAGCACGGAGCCATTCTCGTGGCAGGTCTGAAGGGTTGCAGATATGTTGGAAATGATACCGTTTTATTTGCCTCAGCTGGGAATGAGTAACACCCCAGTGAACAGCACAGCGTCCCGGTTAACAGAGTTGGAGAAGTCAGGATTCAAAAATAAAAAAATGTCAGGTTCCCAATATGGCAACGGCCAGGAAAGCTGTTGTTTAGTTTGTAGTACCTCTTAAAAGCAATGTTTTAAGATGTACTTTCCACCCAACATTGATTTTAGGCGCACTCTTACAACCGTTTGTTGTAAAATAAACATGTTTTCATCACAGCTTACTGCTCTTGATGTGAGGAGCTGCCATACTAGAGCTGACAATCGGCCTTAAAAAACCTCTCCGACTTTCTGAGGGGGGAGTCCGACTTTAGCGGCCGTTCCAGTTAATTCTTCTGATCGGAAGTGAGAATTTCCAAGTTCCGACTGGAACTGGAGTGCAGCATGAGTTCTCATGTTCATGTGTATAAACTTGTGAACTGTAATGTGGGTTTAGTGCAGCTGGTGGGACAAACAGGTGTTTTAAAGTTAAATATGTTTTACTGTTATTTGGAAGACATTTGAAGTTGCTAGCTTTACATATAAATTTGCACGTTTCTCATTTACACTCTAATTTCTGGATAGAAATCTTAACATTTAAAACCACTACTACTTATTCCACTGTACAGTAGAAAATTTTAATGTTTCAGCAGACTGATAAAAATTCCAGTAGATCTCCTTTAATATCCACACCATTGCTCCCTTAATCTTTTTATGCACATTTGATTACAGGATAAATACTTATTTGGAAAAAAAAACCCTTCATATTCACTAATATAATGTATAGAAAAATCTAAAGATTTTGTCATACATCAAGGATGAATCAGAAGGTTTAACTTTAATAATCGCTGTTCTAAATAATTATTGCATTTCCACTGTTTTTGTGTTTCCCAACTTTGAGTCCAAATCTTAATCTTCATGTAAAACGTATCCTTTATATCCAGTGGATAGTGATGCATTGCGTGCAGGTCGGTTTTAAACATATTAAACAACTAGCTCTTGCAGCTGTTACCAGACTCCGTCAGCTCTTTCAGAATAGAACTGAAATCGAGAATGAAACTTTCCGATTCACTGAGTTTTTGTGCACATCAGCAAGAACACTACAGCATATGTATGTCAGCAGATTATTTGCTCTTCTTGTGTCCAGCTCATGTTCACACGACAGGTGTCAGACTTTAGTTCACGGGAGGGCAAAACTAAAAACTTTGTCTAAATAAATGTTTAAAAAGATATAAATCAATTTATCTGACAACACAAAGAAGGCTAAAGCAACCCAAACACCAACGCTCTCTTCCCAAGATCTTTGTTTAAATATGTGGAAGGATGATACAAAACTGGTTCAGAAGGTATGCGTCCAGTTTCATCGGGTGTAAAGCTAACCCAGGATTTCAGAAAAAGATGGTCATTCCCACAGACAAGCATGGTAGTGGCCGTGGGATGATTCGGGCTGTTTTTTTTTACTTTTGGACCTTGAAGACTTACTGTTGCTGATTGAAATGTTAATTCTGTGTTCTACCTGTGTAATTGTAGAGAGATTTTTCTTTGTGGCTGTTATAAACAGACAAACACATCATTTAACAGTGGCTTTTAAAAAGAGGAAAAAGTGGTGTTAGAGCCATAAATAGAAAATATTTAAATTATTTATATGATGGTTTGCTTTTTATTTTTATCATATTCAGTAAGAAGATTTGTTCAAGCCATTTTATTGTGAAGTTTAGTTTTACTTTGAAAGGCTTGCTTCCTGTCGAGCCGTATATTGTATTACAAAAAAGTATGGACGGATTATCTAGACACGGAGCAATACAGTTTTTACCATGTAAGTTAAGCTGTGTATGATTTGGAAAAGGAAAAACTTCATTTTTTATAGATAAAGAATTTTTAGTTAAAATTCCCGGTTTGCACGTGTCCTTTACTTCCAGTGTCTAAGGAATGACACCGATATTGGATCTGTTGCCATAACAAGTGGCTTTTTAAAATAAAGTATAATAATTAAAGGCTACCATTTTGTAGAATATTCTTGTATTTCACTTTTACTTGTCCCCGTGTTCTAATGGGTCCCGTGGAGGCTCTGACATAAAAGAACGAAGTAAATATGAAATTATTAAAATGCAAAAATCCATACTGTAGAAAGTGATCGAAACATCTAACATGGACAGCACGTATGCATTTAATTTGTCTGCTACTTTTTGCCAGCCCTCTCTCCTGGTTTTAGCAGACTTTGAGGTGTTACCTGTCGCTTTAATTAATGACTCAAATTCGGCATAACCTTCCATTAAAAGCTCTTGTTCTGCTTGGGAGAAAAACTGTGCGCATTCTTTGGCCATGCTGAACAGCCAATAGCAGCGTTGCTGATCATTGTTTCTACTATCGACACATTTCCCCTTTTAAACCGATGCATGAACACGCAGTTATCTCAGATAACTCAACCCAGCCATACTAATCATAAACAACAGGTGTGTTCGAAGAACCCAATTAGCCGGATCATGGTTAGCCGGATGAAGTCATCTTGGATGTCTCATTTGATCTCGGATGTTTTAAGCAACATACGAAGAATGGGGCCCTGGACGGAACACACTGCACTGAATAAATAAACAATGTAACGAAGCTTCGAGGCAGATAATTTTGCTTCTGAATTTTATGATTCGAGGTCCTTGAATCATTTGATGAATCGAGACAGCCCTAAAATGCATAGACTACAGAACTGGATGAGTGTAATAAGAATATTCTAAAACATTTCCAATTTATTGTGGCATTTAGAAAACATAGTTTTGGAAATTCTAACGGACCAAAACAGGAATAACAGGGGGATTCGATGTCGGACAGTGACAAAATATCGATAATATATAAACATAAACGAATAAGCAGCCAGTTAAGGGGCTTGTTCTACATGTAGGATTTTATTTGTTTGATTAAATAAATGCTTTGATTAAACTCTCCTCAAAGGGGGAAAAGACATTCAGTTAAGAGTTCGTATTTGAATGTTCAGAGGATTGCAGGACATAGAATGGGTGATTGAATTTTGTCAGTGGGTGGTAGTTTGGCATGTGCAATGTGCTTGGTGAATGATGGGTAGAGCAGCTATATTGAGTGTATTGTGATGGTGTGATTGACACCATTGTTGCTGTTTGTGATCTTGCTTAGCAGTTTTCACTGTAATCAGGTATACAGTATTTCATCCCTGCTGTGGATGTGGTGATAGCAGAGGCATTGCAAGCAATTATGAGAGCTTATACTTTTGAGGAGGTTTGCTCCCTCCCTCCTTTGGGCCTTCTACATCTCTGATTTTGACCTGTTATTATGCAATAGAATCTCCTCTTTCCCCTCTGGACCTTCTGTGAATCATTCCCAGTGGCAGACACTCAAAATGTGTGTTACATAAAATGATTTGGCATGCAGGGATTATCAAGCCATCGCCTTGGGCCAGTGGCCTGACCTCATAGGCAGATTTGTGGAAAAAGCCTTTTCCTTGTTCACTCTGCTTACCATCAAATGAAGGAATGTGTGGGATATGAAACTAAGCATGGGATACCACGTGCTGTAACTCAGATTATTGAGGGGTTTTTTTTCAACAAAAGCCTTAGTATTAAAAGAAACAACACTTGACTGTTTACTGCTTCTTGACATTTCCCTTTTTAGTGTAGATAAAGTTAAGACCAAAAAGATTTAAGCCCCTGGCAGACTTTGATTTAACATAATAATTTGATGCAGAGAAGAATTTCATGTGAGAAACCTTTGAGCGTTAAAATGCAATTCCTTTCGAACTCTACTAAAAACACTCATATTAGCACATTTTATTTTCCTTTTAACATCTTAAATAAAATTTAAGATTTATATTTTATCATTATTTGTCCTCTACTGCTCATCTTCAGTGTGGGCTCCCGTAGGGGTCATTGTTAGGCCCTTTGCTTATTTCTCTTTTACCTACTTCCCCTTGGTTCTATCTTCAGGAAACATGGGGTTTCCTTCCACTTGCCTGTGCAAATTCTCAGTTAACAGGGTCATCGCAACAGCAAACAGGCCTAAAATCTGAGGCAACCAAACTTTCATTCAGTTCTTTCTGAAAACGTTTTGACACCTATCCAGGAGCCTTTGTCAGTTATGATGGCTTGTACTTGAGCCAACCTGTAGTTGGTGCACTGCTGTTTTTAAAGGACATGGTGGCTCATCCTCCTTGGCGCATTCTAAACCAGATGTAATCAATGACCCACCTGTCAGTGTCCTGGGTTGTTAGAAACTATTGCTTGGTGTGAGTGAAGTACTTGGTCACCTGAATCATGATGAGACTGCTGATATCTCTTTGGAATGTGTTGGAGGACCAACCTGTAAACAATAGCTACATAAACGCATGGCACAGCACAGCACAGGAGGGCCAGCAGCTCGGGGCAAGATTCAGGAGTCCACTTGTGCCTCAAGAACAAAGGGCACTCTTTTGATGACAAAGGTTTCCAAATCTTGGACAGGGAGAACAGATGGTTCGAAAGAGGGGTGAAAGAACCCATTCTGCAAATGTGTGTTTGTGTGTGTGTGTATATATATATATATATATATATATATATATATATATATATATATATATATATATATATATATATATATATATATATATATATATATATATTAGGGCTGGGCAACGATTAAAATATTTAATCGCGATTAATCGCATAATTTGCCTGATTAATCATGATTAATCGCATTGTATTTACAAACTCCAAGAATGAATTCAAAAGTAGTGTAAAGAGCACTTTTATTTTAATGTTCTGCTGCCATATGAACAAAAGTGTTGTAACATTTGTAGCACTTATCAGTAACACATATTTAGTGTAAAGCTCAACTTAAAGCTTATTGCCACTGACAGGGAATTCTCTTTATGGGGAAAAAAATCTACCAAAAACAGGCAATTTCTGAGGTAAGTTTAACTTGGCAGTGGTTACAACTAACTTGTTTCTGTCATATTCGTTGCTGGAAGAACTTTAAACTGAAATGCTTGCTAACTCGATATGCTTGCATGTTTATTTGACGTTAACACGCGTTTTTTTGTTGTTGCTTTCTCGCGTGCATATAGTGAATGGCAGGGAAAAAACAGGCAAAAACACATGGATACTTTGAAACGAGAAGCGACTTCACCGACGGCCTCGATGCAGACCCCCCCGCTCCGCTCCGCACAAAACTTGTTCCGGCCGGCAACTCATCGCCTCGCCTAAGCAAATTCCTGCGGGAAACACCCCCTTCCCCATGTCGGCTTTGTTTTTTTCCGGCCATCACCTTTCTTCCTCTTTGAATCCGAGAATATTGGCGCATTATCGCCACCTACTGTTCTGATTCACACCCCTACACCGCAGCAACAGACCTTCACAAAATAAAAGCATGTGAGCAACATGCGTTAACGCGCGTTAAAGTAAATATGGCCGTTAATAGTCTAATGAATTAACGCGAAATTAACGCGTTAACTTGCCCAGCCCTAATATATATATATATATATATATATATATATATATATATATATATATATATATATATATATATATATATATATATATATATATATATATATATATATATATACAGGGGTTGGACAATGAAACTGAAACACCTCTCATTTTAGTGTGGAGGTTTCATGGCTAAATTGGACCAGCCTGGTGGCCAATCTTCATTAATTGCACATTGAACCAATAAGAGCAGAGTGTGAAGGTCCAATTAGCAGGGTAAGAGCACAGTTTTGCTCAAAATATTGCAATGCACACAACATTATGGGTGACATACCAGAGTTCAAAAGAGGACAAATTGTTGGTGCACGTCTTGCTGGCGCATCTGTGACCAAGACAGCAAGTCTTTGTGATGTATCAAGAGCCACGGTATCCATGGTAATGTCAGCATACCACCAAGAAGGACGAACCACATCCAACAGGATTAACTGTGGACGCAAGAGGAAGCTGTCTGAAAGGGATGTTCAGGTGCTAACCCGGATTGTATCCAAAAAACATAAAACCACGGCTCCCCAAATCACGGCAGAATTAAATGTGCACCTCAACTCTCCTGTTTCCACCAAAACTGTCCGTCGGGAGCTCCACAGGGTCAATATCCACGGCCGGACTGCTATAGCCAAACCTTTGGTCACTTGTGCCAATGCCAAACGTCGGTTTCAATGGTGCAAGGAGCGCAAATCTTGGGCTGTGGACAATTTGAAACATGTATTGTTCTCTGATGAGTCCACCTTTACTGTTTTCCCCACATCCGGGAGAGTTACGGTGTGGAGAAGCCCCAAAGAAGCGTACCACCTAGACTGTTGCATGCCCAGAGTGAAGCATGGGGGTGGCTCAGTGATGGTTTGGGCTGCCATATCATGGCATTCCCTTTGCCCCATACTTGCGCTAGATGGGCGCGTCACTGCCAAGGACTACCGAACCATTCTGGAGGACCATGTGCATCCAATGGTTCAAACATTGTATCCTGAAGGAGGTGCCGTGTATCAGGATGACAATGCACCCATACACACAGCAAGACTGGTGAAAGATTGGTTTGATGAACATGAAAGTGAAGTTGAACATCTCCCATGACCTGCACCGTCACCAGATCTAAATATTATTGAGCAAATTTGGGGTGTTTTGGAGGAGCGAGTCAGGAAACATTTTCCTCCACCAGCATCACGTCGTGACCTGGCCACTATCCTGCAAGAAGAATGGTTTAAAATCCCTCTGACCACTGTGCAGGACTTGTATATGTCATTTCCAAGACGAATTGACGCTGTATTGGCCGCAAAAGGAGGCCCTACACCATACTAATAAATTATTGTGGTCTAAAACCAGGTGTTTCAGTTTCATTGTCCAACCCCTGTGTATATATATATATATATATATATATATATATATATATATATATATATATATATATATATATATATTTCTCTTAGTATTAGCTGCAATTTACATGGATTTAGCGGGTTTCTTACTCGTGTTTGATCCATTGGGCGACAGGAGAGGACAGCCTCTCCTACCTTTCTATTAATACTGCTCGTTTTGAGGCCTCTATATTTGAACCAATGTTTAAGCTGTTGTATAGTTTAATCCGTATATCTGGTTTGAATAGCAATAGTGTAGTTAGTAATCATTTATTTAATGACAGATTAGACTTTACATCACAGTTGTGCAATTCCTCTTTATCCAAAATGTGAAATACTGTAAATTGTTCTACAAAAAAACTTCAGACCTTGCTCCAGTTGCAGTGAGATTTGTCTTTATCATTGTACACATAATTCTACAAATGTTTTTGTATTGATGCAATTTAGAAAAAAAATTTTATATTTATGTATTTTGTGTTTTTTATTTATATACAGTAATTTTGTATTTAAATTTAATACTACTATATTAAGTATTAATATTTGTTTGTCTTGATGCGCTTGTTTATGGCATTATTTCAATGTCTTCCATGTTTGTCTGTGACGCATCGTGTGTGTGTGTGTGTGCGTGTGCGTGTGCGTGTGCGTGTGCGTGTGTGTGTGTGTGTGTGTGTGTGTGTGTGTGTGTGTGTGTGTGTGTGTGAGAGAGAGAGAGAGAGAGGGGGAAGGGGAGGGGGGTTTTCGCCCCAGGCGCCAAACAGACTAGGACTCCTGCTTTCTATGATATATGGTAATGCCAGATGATCTGCCTCCCCTGGATGGTGTCACAGCTAACAGAACACCAGCAGATGTACCTACTATGAAGAGCAAAAAAAGACACAGAGAACTAAAAGTTGTAATAACAACAAACAATGCAAATTGGAGAACAGTAGAAGAACTCAGCAGAGTGAGAAAAATAGACCTCATGTCCTTCAGCAGCTTAAGCTTATAGCTTAAGCTGTAGGGTTGTTCGGTATACCGGTACTAATTTGGTACCGGGTACTGCGGCATTTAAAATGGTACTATACTGCTTTTGGATGGGACCGGTACTTGCAGCGCTGCCGACAGTGCCCGCAACAGCGCGGCGGCATCGCTGTGAGGATGAGGAACAAGTCAGGCCCAGAGAGAGAGAGAGAGAACGATCTTTCCCCAGCGTTAAAATGTTCGGCTCAGGCTGTGTCTGCAGTTTGTTTGAGCTGATCACATCACGTCAAATCTTGATAACTACGACGCTTTCTTCTCATTATAGAAGCTTTATTTTCTGGTAATATCACAACTTTACTCTCATATTATCGCTGCTTTATTCTGGCAGTATTATGAGTTTCACCTCCTTATTAAAAATTGTCTATGTATGGCCCATGATAGTTCTGCGGTACTGCTGGCAGATGGTGCCACGTCTGTTTACATCTGCTCATCGCGCCAGGTTCTGGGGTTCTATTTAGGCTCAAAGAGGACTATCAACACATCTGGATGGACGCTTGGTGTATATAACCTTAATTTATTATAATCAACTGGATTTTGGTTGATTTGGTTTTTTATAAGCATATAGCATGGCTTTCTGACTTTAATAATCAAGCGCCATCATGTATCAAAGGTTTGATTACCCTGTATGTTCCTAACAGAGCACTTCACTCTCAGACTGCAGGTCTACAGGTGGTTCGTAGAGTCTCTAAAAGTAAAATGGGAGGCAGATCCTTTAGTTATCAGGCTCCTCTCCTGTGGAACCAACTCCTAGTTTTGGTCCGTGAGGCAGACACACTCTAGTTTTACGATTAGGCTTAAAACTTTCCTTTTTGACAAAGATTATAGTTATAGTAGCTTAGGTTATCCTGAGCTATCTTTGTAGTAGTGTTGTCATGATACGAGCATTTTAGTATCTGTACCAACATGTATTTTAATCCTTTTCGATACTTTTTCAAATAAAAAGATAACAAATTAAAATATCATTACTGAGTCAAAAGTGTATGGATCAAAACCATTTGGCGACAAACAAATCAAAATTAAATAATGCCGAACCAAGCCAGGCCCTCTGAAATGCCTCGCAGTAAAGCGGCAGCTCTGTGAGATCAAAGACAAACCATTATTAATTAAATAAATCAATGTACAGCAACTCGAAGAGCCTCATATCAGAACATCATGGAGAAATGAATTTCCCGTTTATAAACGGAAACACAGACATAGCATCAAGGTAAGAACCAATCAATCTACTTATAATGTTGTTTGTACTTAAGGCTGTAGAGGCTAAGAAGAACATTGCTATTACTATTATCAAAGTATTAAGGACATTTACTCATTTCAAACAACTCTGCAGTCACATCCCGGCTGGCAGCTTAGTTTAACTTCTGCCTCCAATGTTCATGCTGTGTTTCCAGCGCTATTCCAGTCTTTTCAGTCTTGGAATCATATATTTTTGTTTTTCTTTTTCACAGGATCTTGGACCATTCTTTATGGTGCTAATAGCCGTTATCGGCTTCCTGGTTTATACCCTGCTGCCCATGTGCACTTCCCTTGTACTTCAATTTGTATTATAAATAAACACGAAAGGCTTTATTTACTAACAAAATGAGCAAAAGCAAAGCATAAAACGGCAAAAATAATAACTAATAAGCCAGCAGGACGTGATAATCTTTCATAAAAACTTTGTATGCAAGCAGAGTGAGTTACTGACGTATACATTTAAAAAATGTCAAATAATGTGGCTATGCACCTTTAAGGGCTTTATACGTCAGGAGAATTTTAAATTCTATTCTTGATTTAACAGGAAGCCAATGAAGGGAAGCTTAAATAGGAGAAATATGATCTCTCTTGTTAATTTTCATCAGAACTCTTGATACTGCATTTTGTGGACTTGCTGATAGTAAAGAATTACAACAGTCCATCCTTGAAGTAACAAATGCATTGACTAGTTTTTCAGCATCACTCCTGGACAGAATATTTAGAATTTTGGTAATATTCCAGAGGTGAAAAAAGGAAACCCTGGAAACCAGTTTGATGTGGTATTTAAATGACATGTCTTGGTAAAAAAAAATAACACACAGGTTTTTTACTTTATTACCAGAGGCCAATTTAATGCCATCCATATTAAGTGATTGATTAAGAAGTTTATTTTTTGAGGACTCCAATTTGCATTGCTTGATTGTTATTTCATTTTTTGCTCTCTGTCATTTTTTTTCCTTCACAGTAGGTACACCTGGTCTGGCGTTCTGTTAGCTGTGACATCATCAAGGGAAGACGGATCACCCGCTATTACCATATAATGTAGAAAAGATTCCTGGATCAATGTGTGCTTCTATGCTTTTTGTGTCTCTCTTATTGTGTCTCTGCTCTGTCTTCTCTAACCCCAAATCGGCCGAGGCAGATGACCGTTTACACTGAGCCTGGTACTGCTGGATGTTTTTCCTTCCCGTTAAAGGGGAGTTTTCCTCTCCACTGTTGCTTCATGCTTGCTCAGTATGAGGGATGGCTGCAAAGCCATGGACAATGCAGACGACTGTCCCCGTGGCTCTACGCTCTTTCAGGAGGAGTGAATGCTGCTTGTCAAGACGATGCAATCTACTGGGTTTCCTTAGATGGGAAACTTTTTGACCAATCTGTATTATCTGATTGAATTTGACTTTGGAAGGTGTCTTGAGATGACATGTATTATGAATTGGTGCAATGTAAATAAAATTGAATTTAATTAAATTGAAGTAATCCTGACGTCCTCATTGACTCTCGACATTACATTTTCTATAATACAGAGAACATTGAGATGTACGGGGCAATGCACAGACTCATCATTCTGCAGTGTAGGATGAATGTGCTAAATGCACTTTTTGGCTGAAGAGTGACTAGCCCTGAGCTAAATCAGATGACCACGTGCCCTAAAAGAATTATGTGCTATGAGGGGATCTCTGCTCCACTGCTTTGCTTCTCCCTACAGCTTCAGGATCCTCTCACTTCGCCTCACCATCATCACTCTTTAATGACCCTCCTGTCCATCCTTATAGCTAACCCATATATTCACCTTCTATTTTCAGTTTTAATGATTTTATATTAAATTTAACATCCCAGACATTTTTACTTGATTGGAATCCAAAGAAAAATCTGATTCCCTGAACAGCCTCCAAATTCTTACTCAGCCATTTGTAATTCCTTTCTAACTTTCACCCCCATCCTGTTTTCTCCCACACTGGCACTGGGGTTTGCCTGGATGACCTTGCTGCCTGGAAGCTTAACCTCCTTTTGAACTTGATGTATACATTTTTTTCACATGAGCCAGAAAAGTAACATCAGCACGTGTTATTACTCATGTCCTTGTTCTAAGAACAATGTGACATATTTCTCCAGGCATTTTCCCAAGAGCACTGTCACTTCACTGTTTAGACTACACGAGCTGTTGCCTTACAGTCAGCATTACAGCAGGGGGCTCACTTTCTGTCCTTTGCCTGTGCAGGAAGTAACCCCACCCTCTCAGACAGTTTTAATCATCAGTGTTCACAGCAAGACTTGTGTAACCTTCCTAGGATGCTGATGTTTGGTGTACTGAGATTCATGCAGCAGATGTGAGTGTTGCAGGCCAATTGGTGAATACTAGCAGATACCTCGTTCTCAGAGCTGGGATGCATCTGAAATTCAACTTGCAAATCTTTGTTGTGGTTAACAAATGAAATCTAAATCAAAGCTTTATGTTTGTCTTCATTTTGTAGTAATGACATTTGTTTTAATCAGTGGTTCTCAAATATGTTGTTCTGCACCCCCCTTTGAAGAATGGAAAATATTTCAGGCTCCCACAGCCCAACAAAATGTGTCTGGGCTCTCCCTTCGAGATAGGGTGAGGAGCTCAGTCATCCGGGGTGAACTCAGAGTAGAGCCGCTGCTCCTCCATGTCGAGAGTAGCCAGTTGAGGTGGCTCAGGCATCTGGTTAGGATGCCTCCTGGACGGACTTCACCAAAGTGTAAAAAAGCAAAAGGTGAAAAAAACAAAGGTAAACAGAACGAGGACGAAGAACCAATTCTCAAAAGAGCTACAAGACGCTATCATCACGGCTGTTACCAATAAGATAAACGAGAGAGCTGATCAAACTGATAAAGCTGTACAATTCAAGACAATTCAAACTGAAGAGTTGAAGAAGTCTCTGGAGTTCTGCCATAAAGAAGTAGTGGACCTGAAGCACCAGAACATGTGCTCAACCCTGGGGAAAAAAAGCTGAGGATCTCGAAAAGAAAATGGAGGAAGCATACCGCTACAGCAGAACGCTTAATCTTAGGCTTTACGGCGTTCCTGAAAAAGGTGAGGACAACATTAAAGTTTGAGTTGAAGAAATCTGCTGTAAGGTGCTGGCTGAGACGGAGGCGGTTGCGTTCGTGTCTGTAATAGATGTTATCCACAGAATTGGAAAGCGTTAGGGTGGAAGCCCCAACACACACAGGGTAGTGATCATCAGATTTACATCCAGAAGAGCATGAGACGCCTTATGGAAGGGAACTAAAAAGTGAAGAACCGACTCTGCTTCAAGAAAGATCTGACAACAGCCAACAGAGAAGCACATATCAAGCTGTGGCCAGCAATACAAGAAGCTTGGTTTACTAATTTGGAGCTCTGCACCGGCTAATGTCCATTTCTATTCTTTCTATTAATGCCAGGGGTATTAGGAATATTGTAAAGCAGCTAGCTTTGTTTCCATTTTATCAGAATAAGGGCGCAGAGTGTTTTTATCCAAGAAGCACACACACCACAGAAACAGATGCAACATTCTGGAAAAATCACTGAGAAAAACAAACGGTTTTCTTTTTGCAACAACATGTCAGCAGGGGTTGCTATTTTACAAGGAAAATTCAGAGGAAGCGTTATACAACAATTTACAGACACCAATGGTAGATGGATTATTTTAATAGTTGAAACCAATTTATAATAATACACATTTATGGCTTCAATAACCAAAAACAAAATATCAATTTATTTTTAACATTAGAAAACAGGACCAAATCTTTATTATCCTTATTTCCCTTAGCTAAAATAATATGGGGAGGGGATTTTAATACAGTAATGGATGAGAAAAATACTGTATTATAGCTGGCCACCAAGGAACTGAACAACATCCAATTTAGAAACCATCTGTAACAGAATGGGCCTAACTGCTATATGGAGAAAAATAAACATTTGGAAGACAATCTCTTCATGTGGAGTAATAAGGACAGATCTCTACAATCTCATATTGACTTTTGGTTGATTTCTTCAGACATTGTAAATAAAGTGATTAGCTCAGAGACAAAACCATCAATTCTTACAGACCACAACACTCATTAATAAACACTTGACCCAAGCCAATTCTTTAAAAAATTATAGCAAATATTGGGAACTAATGACATTTGAAATCAGGAAACAAGTTATAAGGATAGGTGAAATGATAACACATAAGAAAAAAGAAATGTTAATAAGGTCAAGAATAATGGAATTATCGAAGGACACAAAATTATCTAAGGAAGAATATAAAGAATACTCAAAGATTCAATTAGTATTAGACAAAATTTATGAAGACAAAGCCAGGGGTGCTTTTATTAGATGTAAAAGGAAACGACTTGAAAAAGGAGATACATTTTCAAAATATTTCTTCAACATACAAAACAGAAACTTAGTACTCATTAGTAGGAAAACTTAGAATTAATGACGCTCTTATTGAGGATGAATGAAGTGTGTCAAAATATGTAACAACCTTCTACCAGGAACTATACACAGCTGATTTTGAGAATGAAGAAAGCATGGATATATTTCTTAGAGTCCAAAAGGAGAATAAAAATTTCAATGTCTACTTTAAGCTCCAGGTGGAGCTTAAAGTAGAGCTGCTGCTTCTCTGCATCGAAAAGAGCCAGTTGAGGTAGTTTGAACATCTGCTCAGGATGTCCCTTGTGCGTCTTCCTGTGGGGGTTTTCCGGGCGAAGACCCAGAACTCACTGGAGGGACTAGATATCCCTTCTGGTCTGGGAACACCTTGGGGTCCCCCCGAATGAGCTGGAGATTGTCGCTGGGTAGAGGGAGGTCTGGATTTCTCTTCTGGACGTGTTACCCTAGCAACCTGATCTCGGATAAACAGAAGACAATGGATGTGTTGTGCCATCGAGCCATGAGGACAAATCAAAATGGGTTGTAAGCAAAGGAATTTCACACATTCACACAGAGACAGCCTTTCACAGCAGGGTGCCCTGATATGAAGCCAGGCTACACATCACTCTTTTATTTCTTGCTTGTGGACTCTCGAGGAGAGGGTAGCTGGTGCGGGCCGCATGGGACTCAGACTCACAAGCATCTGCAGGGTCAACCAAGCTGAGTAACATGTGCGTTCTGTGAAACTCATTTCCCGTCGCTTCAATGGAGCGATAAAGGGGGGAATTCTCGTTGTCCTCTGCGGAGCGGAGGACCTGACTGGGCTTGGAGAACTGCCGGCTGGATCCAAGCTAACTGTTGCAGAAAGCTGACTCCAGACAGTGGAGTGGCCTCCCACAAAAGCCGGCACAGGACCCGTTATCCCAAACTGAGAGCAAAAGCCGAGCTGGAATCGCCCGCTGCAACCGGGTCAAAAACCCGCAACAAGGACTCCTGAGCTGCCTGCTCCAACCGCCAAGTTCCGACTAGGCCATTGCCTCACAGCCGCATGCCCATTATAACAAACGTTACCTCCACAAGGGTTTAATACATTGATTGGATATTGATGTTTGTGTTATCCGGTCCACTCATTACGACCAGAATGAAGCCAAAGCTTTTTAAAATCACCGCCGAATGTCCGCTAGCTAATGCTATTAGCTTCTGGTAACATTCGCCCTTCTCGGATACGCACCTATGGTTTGTTTCAAACATAAGGTTTGTTTTGTTTCACTCCACCATCGTTCGGTAGTGCTATGAGTGTTATTACCATGTCGATTTTAAGGTGTTTAGGATTAGTCGATTTTAGCAACCAATCGCTACAGCGACCCTTAGCCTCCCGGAGGCATTAATAAAATCGAGCCTTCTAGAAGTTTACTGATGTTTACTGAGAAAATCATTCTTTAAAATGTTATTTCATCAAGTAATGTTTTGTTTAACTCAGGATTTGCATTGTGAATGGGTTGAAACACATACCAAATATTGTTCTGAATTAGTTAAGTTAATTTAACCTCAATTCACATTCTTTAAGATGAACTTTGGTTCTTTAACTCAGATCTGCAGTGAACCAGGATTCACTGAATTATTCTGATGATGCTGATGATGATGATGAACCACTTTATTTTGTCTTTTGTTTCTTTTGTGTGTACATAGTTCCTTAGCTTCTTTTTATCTTCATTTTGCTTAGTAGTTTTAGTTAAGTTTCACTAGCCTCATATAGAGGATTGTTGATTGAAATATAGTGTTAATTCAGATAAACAGCATTCTATTGTGATGTTCTCTGGATGTTCATTTTATTTCTGTTAATAAATTATTGAATTTGAAGAGAAGTTGTCACTCATTAATTCTATATGTGTGCAGAGTTTGCTGTTAAAAGAACGCTTTTCAACTATTGTCCTGATATCAGCTCTTGATAAATCAGAGTTATTTATCAAACATTAAATAACTTTAAAACAGTGAGTAAGTGCACAACAGATGGATGGATGGATGGATGGATGGATGGATGGATGGATGGATGGATGGATGGATGGTGTGACACTCCCACTGAACGTGCCCACGGAGAATCATCCTTGTGCAAGTTTGTCCCGTCTGTTTGTGATGACTGTTTATATTTGAACTGCTGTAGTTAAAATGGGGTGTGGTATTTAGGCGGAGGTATGAACAAGGTGTGCTGGTTTCCTTCTGTGAACACAAAATAAAAAAAAATAGGAACCATTTTTCACTGTTTCTGTCCTAGCGGTGAAGAGGCTTATGAAAGAAGCTGCAGAACTGAGGGATCCAACCGAGCACTACCATGCCCAGCCACTGGAGGTAAGTTTCAAACAGTTTCATCCAAATCATTTAAAACTCTACACAGCTTTACAGTGTATATCTTATTTGATTATCTCTAATTTTCCTACTGCATCTGTAGAAGCCGACCCAGGCTATAAGACATTACATTAGTGGGAACCATTGAATTATGAAATGGGCAAACAGTTGAGTGTAAATAAGTCATGTTCAAGACAAGTTTGTTGAAATTTAAAAGAAACATTGTGATGGGGGAAAGTGGTCAAAGGTCAAGCTAAGTGTTTTCAAATTCTTCTTCAACACTTAAAATAAAGCATACAGAAGTGGTATTGCCTCAAAACTGCTGAATCATCAACTGCAGGAATTGAAATTGTTACTTGAAAATAGTCATGTATTTAAGATTATCAAAATAATCGACATATCAGTACTTAAAAAATTATTTAAACACACTCATTTGCACTCAAAATTTATATAAACTGCCATAATCATATTTGCCCCAATAGCCGCACTTCTGACTGCTACATTCCAATAACAGACACTGCTGCAACTTTAAACTCTGCTACCATGTCGAGTACAGCCAGAAAAACATATGCAACACTCTTTATCATTAAGAAAAGTACAAAAGTGTTGTCTGGAGGAACGTTTCCCAGAAGGCAGATGAACAAGAAAAAACTAAATGCTAAGCTGGTGCTACAACACTGATATATGAGAGCAACATAAACGGGCCAGTAAAGCTCATGGATCTGAAACAGTGCATTGGTGAACCTCCCAGATGACATAAGGTAAGTCTGTCTGGTATTAACCTATCTATCAGTCTGACAGATAAACAAAGAAACAGGAAATTGAACTACTTAAAGCGGAATTCTGACAGGAATTTAGAACAACTTTTGAGAATATCATTAGCTGATTAAAGATTCAAATGTCCAAAAGGATCACCTTTCTCAAAGGTTTGTTCAAGGTTTTTGTTCAGAACTTGGATTCTAAAAACTGCCTTAACTTTATTGAAACTTTGGATGAGAGAAGTAGAAGAATAAAGTATATGTGAGCCACCTTTGGTCCATCAGCTCTCGCAACCTTGAACTGTTGCCTAGAAGGGCCCCATTTGGTCTGATAACAGACCGGGGAGTCCCCTCTCTTTGGGGAATAGCATTTGAACCTCAGCAGATGCATTTCCAGTCTCTGGAGCACCAATGGGATTGGAAATGTCTCCACACAGCTGTACAGCTGGGAAGGTTTCCCTCAGACAAGCTGGCTTCCCTTTCACAGCTCAAGCTTGGGAACGTCTTTGTGGTCTCCACACCACGACTTGGTAACCAAATGGTGACCAATTACAAAAAGCTTCAATCCTGGTTAAACTTATCTCTTGTCTCTAAAGCAGGCACAACATACAAAAACAGCTAAAGCTTTCTGAAATAAAACACTGAACAAAACCAGAAAGTTATAGTGAATAAAAACGTCACAACTAAAGCAATCCAGGCTCGACTACTCAGTCTGTATTGGTTTTCTACTTTTCTGTTTGTTGGGTCACGGTTCCCTCTAGATCCTTTCTGGCTCTTCTCCTTGCATTGACTCAGCACTAGCAGACAAAGAAGTCAGCCCTAAAACTAAACTTAATCCACAAATTCATCAGATGCGGACCACGGAAGAATTTTCCACCTGGATTACAGCCACATTACCAAGCCAACAAAATCCATTCTTTCAAAGTGTTTTCGTTATATTCTCAGAGAGTAGGGTTTCATAAAATGACATACAGGGACACTGGCAGGAGATAGTGTATTGAAAACGAACACCTGCATTAAAAAGATTCACAAGCAAAACCAGCTTGAACAACCATAATAAAACAAATATTTTAAAAAGCATTATTATAAAATATATGTCAATACATGCAACATGCAGTTTATCATTATAGCCTCATAGTCACAAACATTTTCACAATCTGAGGAGCACAGGCTGGGAAATAAAACGTAATTTTCACTGTGTAATGTCATGATGAAGGCCTTTTGCAGCCTTGGTCAAAGCATGATTCATCAGATTCTTTTTCAGCATCTAAAATGTTGCAGATGTTTTCATGGGAATTTTTTTTGTCCTTGTTCAAAGGAGACTGCAAATTTAAATCAATCATTTGTTACTTATTTACACAACAGAGCACTGTTACATCACTGTCACTGCTGTGACCTCTTGTTTGAATTCACACATTATAATCTGGCCTCACCGGGACGTTTCCTTGTGGCTTCAGGACAACCTCTTTGAATGGCACTTTTCTGTACGTGGGCCTCCAGATTCGGAATTTGATGGTGGGGTGTACCATGGCAGGATTGTGCTTCCCCCAGAGTACCCTATGAAGCCTCCCAGCATCATCCTACTAACAGTAAGATATGGAAAAAGCCCATGTTTTGGTCACATGATCTTCTCCTGAAGTAGAACAGGAAGGCATCAGATTAGAGTTTTATTGAACTTCTAGCTGAGACTAGCTACAGCATGTCGTGTTTGTTTATGCACTACCGACAAAAGCTGCGCTGTTTTTGAGAATGAGATTGATTTATATTCATAGCCCTGCTATTATAACCATCTAACTAGGGTTATTCCAAATGATTGTAAATGTCCCCTTGTTCTGCAGTTTTTCCATTTGTGTTATTTCATATATTATAAGTGTTATTTGTATGTCAGAAAATATTTAAACATTTGTAGGACAGAAAGTTTTATTCTGTTCTCAGTTTTTTTACACTCCCTCTGTCTATAATAACTTTGGATCATTTGTTGTATTCATTAGTCTGTAGCCAGCCACTTGCCTCCAGCTTGTATTTTTCTGTTGATTCTCTCAGCCAAACGGGAGATTTGAAGTTGGGAAGAAGATTTGTTTGAGCATCTCAGGGCACCACCCAGAGACTTGGCAGCCTTCATGGAGTAGTAAGTATTATCAAAAGAAAGGTTTGTTTTACATCTTAGAGAGTCATGTTCTGGCTGCCTTTTCTTATTTCCCTTTCCCCAACAACTGCAGGCTAGATGTTTTGGGGCTTAAAATCTAAATCGCTCCTATATATTTTCTGCAAAAGTACCATTTTAATAATCTGCTAATAATCACCAAAAGTAAAGAATTAGTACAGCAGGAAATCATTGATGTATGTTTGTACGTGTTTGGGTTTTAAAGTCAAAGTTATGTTTCCAAGTCAAATATGTTTTCATTATGCTTGAATCAAGAAAAAATAAATAAAAAATATACATCTTTTTTTTTACTTTGGTCAGGAGTAAACAAGCAACCGTTTTAATTTCTCAATTAAATTCACTTTATTATGTTCTAAAATATAAAAAGCTGTATGTATAAAACCAGGTTGAGATTTGGTTGGATGTTTTTGGACGACTAAAGTAGTATATGCAGGCATAGCCAATGCATAGATAGATAGATAGATAGATAGATAGATAGATAGATAGATTATACAACAATATAACTACGTTAGTTAAAAACAGTCAGTGTTGATGTTAGGAATGTTTTGAGCAAGACTATGGCCATACTTGACAATAAAACAGATTTAATCCAGTGTCCAAGCTGTACCTGAATGTAGCAGACAGCTGTTGGGAAAATCCCCTCTTTGAGTAATTGAGAAAGCTCCATATGACATAAAGTTCCCGTTCAGTCCACCTTTCTTTTTCCCCTGTAACTGCAGGAGAAGCCTTAATATTGCGAGCAGAGTTTACTGTCAAGTTCTTTTTACTCTCTTCTGCCCAAACTTGAAAATGGCTTTAACATGGAAGAATGCATGAGGACAACACTGTCTTTCTCTCTTCTTTTTAGTTTATTAAAGACAAAAGTCAGGTTGATAACCTTCAAACAGTAAAGAAAACATGGAATTATTATTTACAAGTTAACATGCTTAATCTGTAGTTCACTAAGGGGTCGGTCACAATTCTCAACATTTTCCAAACTGTACAAAACATACTCTTTTTTTGGACCCTTAAAAATGTAAAAATGTTCAAACATTGACAATGTTCTACCTTTGCATCACCTTGGCTAATATGATCCACAATAATATCCGATAACCAAAGAAAATGTCTGTCTTTTACCAGTGGCATCTTCCAGGTTTATCTGAGGAATTTATTGTCCTAGTTTGTCTGGGGCTGTGGCTGGGAGAGTCACACAGGTGTTTCAAGTCTGTTTAAAAGCTTTGGTTCCATCTGAATACCCTTAATTACCCCTATCTGTTGTTCCTTGACCTTTCATTGGGTCAACAGTAAGAACTCTATTGTGGGGAGGAAATAAGCTTCTGAGTGCTGTGCCAATTTGGGACAGCCTTTAACTCTGATGTCATTACATGACAGAAAAGGACATGTATGCGAGTCAAATCCAGGCCTACAGCCTTTCGAAATTGAACTTCAAAGTGTGCGCTCTCTTCTCTCCAGCCATTTTTGTTAATTTCTGTGAGGTGGGCTGTGCTTATACATCATGTCACGCAAAAGGATCGTGGGGTTCCTTATAGCTCCTTAAGGTAAGGGACATTGTGAGGTTCCTAGGCTAAAGAAGTCCAAAGAAGGGCCAGACGCATCTACATTGATCCCACCCACCCAGGCAGTGCGCTGTTTGCCCCCTCTCCCATCAGGTAAACGCTTCAGAAGCATTAAATCCAAAACAAATAAACTTAGAAACAGCTTCTTTCCAAGAGCTGTGAGGGCTATCTCCCCCTGATGGGAGACTGTGGTCCTACATTTACATGTTAAAATAATCCACTGCAATTGCTGCAATTTCTCAGCACAGGGCGACAGACCCCTAATGAGAGTTTGTCATATGTTACTACCATATGTGACAACCATATACCATCTAGAGTCAAATATGTTATAGTCCATCATGCGTTAAAATCACTACATTGTTGTTACCTATTTTGCACACTCTTCTCTCAGTAGTATCTAAATCATGGGTTAAAGTTCTCCGTCGCTGTGACGGATTTCCGTCAATTGGAAAATGAGAGCAAACAACAGATCCACTTGGTTTATTTAGACTTTTTATTCAAGGTATTAAACAGAAGCTGTGCTTAACCAATGACACCTAGCAGAGCTGTGACATTAGCCAATCAGAAAGAGAGTAGGAAGGGTCTTTGCAAAGTGGACATCTTCCAGCCTGAGGATTGCCGTGTTCCATCATTTTAACTTTTGGAATAGCATCTCAAACTGGCCACAGATGGCATGATTGAAAGTAGTGGTTTTCTTTGGATTTATGTGAACCAGCAAGTCAGAAAGTTCAGCGGATTGAACATCTGAGAACAACTTTCCCTCTGTGTCTATCGGTACTCTGGCAGTTAAATTAATGAGTGGTATTTCCACCTGTTGCCACGTCATCTGTTAGCATTTATTCCCTTGCTTCCAGTAACTTAGCTGATAAATGCGGCCGACCAACCAGGAATTTCCTCGTTATCCACTATTACGTTTTTATTTAAAACACGAAGAAGAGTAACACGCTAGCTCAAGCTAATTTAGCATGATGGACTTTTTCATGAAGAAGGGTGGGATATTAACGACGGCGGTGTTAAGAATAAATAGAGATGGGCTTAGCTGAGAGAAACGGACAAAAATGGAAAGATTGTAGGTCGTGATGCAAAAAGTTAATCTGCCAGGCTTGTTTATGAGTGTAATATGCCACCAAATACTGCACGTTTTCTGCAGCACGTCTTCTCTTTCACTGTGAAACAGCTACAGAACTGAGACACCTGTTCCCATGGCGAACAGTGTGTGTAACCAGAAAGTTCACACATGTGCATTTATAGCCGAGTATGACCTGTCCCTCACGATGTCCCAGCCTCTCGTTGACCTGATCAAGTCGATTGCTGTAGATCAGAGTCCACTTTCAAAATTGTCAGTATCAAATGCACATGCCTCCTTTCTCTGCACCCATAGCATTGCGAACCGCTCCAGTGAGAGCTGTAGATCACAACTTGATGAAGCCAGCAGAACCACGTCATCTGCGAATAGCAGAGTCGCGATCCTAAGGCCACCAAAATGTATCCCCTCAACACCTTGGCTGCGGCTAGAAATTTTGTCATTAAAAGTTATGAACAGAATCGGCGACAAAGGGCAACCTTGGCGGAGTCCAACTCTCACTGGAAACGAGTTCGACTTACTGCCTGCAATGTAGACCAAGCTGTGACACCGGTCATACAGAGACCTAACAGCCCTTATTAGAGGGCCTGGTACTCCATACTCAAGGAGTATCCCCCACAGGACCCCCAAGGGACACGTCTGGTCGAATGCCTTCTCCAGATCCACAAAGCACATGAAGATTGGTTGGGCAAACTCCCAAGCACCCTCCAGTATCCTGCTGAGGGTATAGAGCTGATCCAGTGTTCTACAGCCAGGACGAAAACCACACTGCTCTTCCTGAATCCAAGATTCGACTATTTGATGGATCCTCCTTTCCAGAACCCCAGAATAGACCTTACCAGGGAGGCTTAAGAGAGCTTTAGAGATTCCTCTATAGTACACACCCTCCAGTCCCCCTTTTTAAATAGGGGGACCACAACCCCAGTCTGCCAATCCAAGGGAACTGCCCACGCAATATTGCAGCGTCGTGTTAACCAACACAGCCCCACAACATCCAGAGCTTTAAGGTACTCAGGGCGAATATCATCTTACCCCCGAGGCCTTGCCACCAAGGAGCTTTTTAACCACCTCTGTGACCTCAGCACCAGAGATGGGAGAACCCGACCCGAAGTCCCGAGGCTCTGCTTCCTCAATGTTTTCAATGGAAGACGTGTTGGTGGGATAAAGGAGGTCTTCGAGGTATTCTGCCCACCAACACACAACGTCCAGAGTCTAGGTCAGCAGCACGCCACCCCCACTATAAACAGCATTGGTACTGCACTGCTTCCACCTCCTGAGATGCCAGATAGTGGACCAGAGTCGCCTCAAAGCCGTACGGAAGTCTTTCTCCGTGGCCTCTCTGAAGTCTTCCCACGCCCGAAGTTTTGCCTCAGCGACCAGCCGAGCCGCCTGCCACTTTGACTGCCGGTACATATCAGTTGCTTCCGGAGTCACACAGGCCAATAAATCCCGATAGGACTCCTTTTTCAGCTTGACAGCTTCCCTCACAGCTGTAGCCACCAGCGCGTTCGAGGGTTGCCACCACGACATGCACCAACAACCTTGCGGCCACAGCTCCAACTAGCCACCTCAACAATAGAGGCACGGAACATGATCTACTCAGACTCCATGTCCCCCACCCCCCTCAGGACGTGTTCAAAGCTCTCCCGGAGGTGGGAGGTAAAGCTCCGTTTCACAGGGGACTCTGCCAGACATTCCCAGCAAACCCTCACAATACTTTTGGGCCTGCCAGGTCTGACCGGCTTCCTCCCCCACCATCGGAGCCAGCTCACCACCAGGTAGTGGTCAGTGGAGAGCTCCGCCCCTCTCTTCACCTGAGTGTACAAGACATGCAGCCGCCGGTCAGATGAAACAACAACAAAGTCGATGATTGAACTACGGCCTAGGGTGTCCTGGTGTCAAGAGCTTGAACATGGTGTTCGTTATGGACAATCCATGACGCGCACAGAAGTCCAACAACAGAACACCACTTGAGTTCAGATCAGGTGGCCCGTTCCTCCCAACCACACCCCACCAGGTCTCACTGTCATTGCCCATGTGAGCACTGAAGTCCCCCAGCAGAACAAGGGAGTCCCCATGAGGGGCACTTTCCAGTACCCCCTCCAAGGACTCCAAAAAGGGCGGGTAATCTGAACTGCCGTTTGGCGCATAAGCACAAACGGCAGTCAGAACCCGTCCCCCCACACGTATGCGGAGGGAGGCCACCCTCTGGTTCACCGGGGTAAACCCCAATGTACAGGCACCAAGATGAGGAGCAACAAGTATGCTCACTCCTGCTCGGCACCTCTCACCAGGGGCAACTCCAGAGTGGAAGAATGTCCAACCCCTCTCAAGGAGACTGGTTCCAGAGCCATGCGTCAAAGTAAGCCCGACTATCTCAAGCCGGAACCTCTCAACCTCGCGCACTAGGTCAGGTTCCTTCCCCAACAGAGAGGTGACATTCCAACAAAATAGAACATCAATAAACAGTTGGACTAAAAAAGTTGAACTAATGCTGTTTCAGTAGAACAGTTTAACTAGAACAGTCAAAAACAGTCCTAAACAAATGTGTTTTTAATCTTGATTTAAAAGAACTCAGGTTTTCCGCACTTTTACAGTTTTCTGGAAGTTTGTTCCAGATAAGTGGAGCGTAGGAACTAAATGCTGCTTCTCCTTGTTTAGTTCTGGTTCTAGGTACGCAGAGAAGGCTGGAGCCAGAAGACCTTAGTGCTCTTGAGGGTTGATACACTGATAACAAGTCTGTGATGTATTTAGGTGCTAAGCCATTCAGGGATTTATAGACTAACAGAAGGATTTTAAAGTCTATTCTCTGAGATACAGGGAGCCAGTGTAAGGACTTTAGAACTGGGGTTATGTGTTCTACTTTCTTAGTCTTAGTGAGGAACGCGGGCAGCAGCGTTCTGGATCAGCTGCAGCTGTCTGATCCACTTTTTAGGCAGACCTGTGAAAACACCGTTGCAGTAATCAATTCGACTAAAAATAAACGCATGGATTAGTCTTTCCAGATCATGCTGAGACATTAGTCTTTTAATCCTGGAAATGTTCTTCAGGTGATAGAAAGCCGATCTTGTAATTGTCTTTAGATGCTTTTGGAGGTTCAGGTCTGAGTCCATCACTACACCCAGGTTTCGGGCCTGATCAGTGATTTTTAGCTGAAGCGACTGAAGCTGTGTACTAACCTTTGATCTCTCCTCTATTGGTCCAAATATTATTACTTCTGTTTTGTTTTTATTCAATTGAAGAAAATTGTGGCACATCCAGGCATTGATTTCTTCTAGGCATTTACTCAGTGCCTGAACTTGTTAATGGTCACCTGGTGACATGGTGATGTAAAGCTGTGTGTCATCTGCATAGTTATGGTAGCTGATGTTGTTGTTTTTTATTATCTGAGCTAGGGGAAGCATGTAGATGTTGAATAGGAGGGGACCTAGAATGGACCCTTGGGGAACCCCACATGTGATTTTTGTCATTTCTGATGTAAAGTCACCCACTGATACAAAAAAGTCCCTGTCCTTTAAGTAGGATTTTAACCAGTTAAGAGCTGTACTAGAGAGGCCGACCCAGTTCTCCAGGCGTTCTAACAGAATGGAGTGATCGACAGTATCGAATGCTGCACTGAGATCCAATAGTACCAGCACGGTGGTTCTTCCACAGTCTGTATTTATATGGATGTCATTAAACACCTTGATAAGGGCGGTCTCTGTACTGTGGTGAGCACGGAAGCCAGACTGGAAAACGTCAAAGCGGCTGGTCGTTGTTTAGAAGGTGTTTAATTGTTGAAACACAGCTTTTTCAATAATCTTGCTGATAAAGGGGAGGTTTGAGATGGGCCTGTAGTTCTGGAGTAGTAGTTTGTCTAAATTGTTCTTTTTCAGCAGTGGTTTGATAATTGCTGTTTTTAGGGACTGGGGGAAAACACCTGACAGAAGGGACGTGTTTATTATCTGAGTCAAATTAGACGCTATGACAGGCAAAACTTTCTTAAAGAAAGCGGTGGGGAGAACATCAAGGCAGCAGGAGGAGGAACTTAGCTGCTGAATGATCTGCTCTAAGCTTTTGTGGTTTATTTGGCTGAATTGGGACATTTTGTCAGGATAGGTTCCTGCTGGATACAGCTTTGGTTCTGGAGTTGGTATGGATGTACAAACTGATCCTCTGATCTTTAGGATCAGAGGATCAGTTTGCCAGGCCCTGGTGGAGTGGAGTTCGGAAGTCACGGACACAGGAGGATTTGTTAACCTATCGACTGTGGCAAATAAGACACGAGCATTATTAATGTTTTAGAGCTTACATTTTCCTTTTCAGCACATACAGATGGCGGGCGCCTTATTAAATTTCTTCTGAAATTTTCTAGTTTAATTTATAAGTTTTCAAGTTAAACAATCACAAATAAAGTTGGGTAAATTTCATTCACTTGTTACCCTTTTAGAGTATAGTGAAAAATAACAGTAATCCAGCCTTGAAGTAACAAATGCATGAATCAGTTTTTCAGCACCGCCGCTGGACAGAATATTTCAAATACAGGCGACATTCCAGAGGTGAAAAAAGGACATCCTAGAAACCTTTTAATATGAGAATTAAATGGCATGTCCTGGTCAAAAATAACACAGAAAGTGTTTTCCTTTATTACCAGAGGCCAATTTAATCCTATCCAGATTAAGTAATTGATGTAGCAGTTTCTTTTTCAAACTTTGATCCAAAGGTGACAACTTCTGTCTTCTCTGAATTTAAAGGCATCCCATGTCATCAGTAGTGCGCATGCGCAAAAGCAGCATGCTGCAGTTACAGCGCTCTGGTTTGCTTTTTAACTTTCTTACTTTTATCTCTTTTTGATTGCTCTTGTTTTTTCACGGTAACTCTGTGAAGTATTGTCCTCTCTAACGAGGTCGTTCTCAGAGAGTTTTCGTGATTTTTCGTGTTGTTTTTATCATGCCGCGCTCATCGGGACACACTGCCTTTGTTTACTCCGGAGAACAGCTGATCGCACTAATGCCGACCGGCGTTATGGCCAGACCAGCTGGAATACCACCCGAACTCTGGAGAAAAACACGCCAAGGTTGCAGAGGAGGAAAGCAACATTGGGGGATGAAAGGAGGGCCGAGACAGGACGGGCTTATTGAAAGGAGAAGATTTAAGCAGAGTCTCCCCTCTGTTGTTATGGGAAATGTGCGGTCCCTTAGCAACAAGATGGACGAGCTAACGGCGCTAACGCGGAGCCAACCGGAGTACCGTGAGTGCAGTCTGATGTGTTTCACCGAGACATGGCTGCACAAGGACATTACGGACCAGATTGTCTCCGTGGATGGCTTTCACACCGTCCGGGCCGACCGGGACACTAAGAGCGGTAAGCGGAAAGGAGGGGGGCTTGCCATTCTAATAAACAGCAGATGGTGTTACCCGGGTCACATCACCATTAAAGAACAGCTCTGTAGCCCGGATGTTGAAATGCTGGCTGTTGGACTCCGTCCTTACCAGTTGCATAGAGAGATCCCACATGTCATCGCTGCTGTCCTGTACATCCCTCCGTCTGCTAACCCTGCAGCATCATACACACCTCCATCTCCAAACTACAGACCCAACATCCTAATGCCCTCATCATCATGTCGGGAGACTTTAACCATGTCACCATGAACAAAGTTCTGCCGACCTTCAAACAGTATGTGTGCTGCCCTACCAGAGATGAGAGGACCCTGGACCTGATGTATGCTAACATTAAAGATGCATACATCTCCACTTCTCTCCCCCCTCTGGGCAGGTCAGATCACAACCTGGTTCACCTCAAACCCTGTTATGTGCTTCTGGTGAAGAGGAAGTCTACGACCACAAGGACTGTGAGGTGGTGGTCAGAGAAGGCTTATGAGACACTGCGGGCCTGCTTTGAGGTGACTGACTGGCCTGCACTCTGTGAGCCCCACGGGGAGGACATCGATCGGCTCACAGAGTGCATCACGGACTACATCAACTTCTGTGTGGACTGCAATGTTCCAGCTCGGACTGTCACCTGTTACGCTAACAATAGACCGTGGATCACCAAGGACATAAATACCATTCTGAATGAGAAAAAGAGGGCGTTCAGAGATGGCAACCGTGAGGAGGTGAGGAGAGTGCAGGGGGTACTCAAACGTAAAATCAAGGAGGCTAAGGACAAATACAGGAGAAAGTTGGAGAATAAGCTCCAGACCAACAACATGAGGGATGTGTGGAGTGGGATGAGAGCCATCACAGGGTTCCAGAAGTCCACTGGCATGGGGTTGGAAGGTCGCGTGGACCGGGCCAATGAACTGAACCTATTTTTCAATAGGTTTGATACTGCGGCCCATCCCCCACAACTCTCTGCTGCTGGCTTCCCTACAACGACCACTCCACCTTCCCCCACTCCTCCTTCTTACAGAGCCCCTGTCTGCTCCTCACCACCTCAATCCACATCCACCGACTCCACCACTCCCCCCTGCTTCACATCATGTCCTCCACAACCTGAGGACCTCCCCCCTCCCCCCACTGTTACCTCTACAGTGTCCTTCACTCCTGACCTGGTGAGAAGACAGCTAACCAGACTCCACTCCGGCAAAGCTGCAGGCCCCGATGGTGTATTCCCCAGGGTGCTCAAAGCTTGTGCCTACCAGCTGTGTGGAGTACTTAGCCTAGTCTTCAGCCTGAGCCTGCACCTCCAGAGAGTCCCCGTGCTGTGGAAGACGTCGTGCCTCGTTCCTGTGCCAAAGACGCCGCGTCCTAGCGGCCCTCAGGACTACAGACCGGTGGCACTGACGTCCCATATCATGAAGACCTTTGAGAGGCTAGTCCTGCAGCAGCTAAGGCCCATGGTCAGGCCCTTCACCGATCCACTACAGTTTGCCTACCAGCCCCGCCTGGGAGTTGAGGACAGCATCATCTTCCTGCTGAACAGAGTCTACACTCATCTGGACAAGCCAGCGAGCACTGTGAGAATCATGTTCTTTGATTTCTCCAGTGCTTTCAACACCATCCGTCCGGCTCTACTGGGTGAGAAGATGACTGCGATGCAGGTGGAGGCCCCCATCGTGTCCTGGATTGTTGATTACCTGACGGGTAGACCACAGTATGTACGCCTACAGAACTGTGTGTCTGACAGGGTGGTCAGCAACACTGGGGCCCCTCAGGGGACTGTCCTCTCCCCCTTCCTCTTCACCCTTTTCACCTCAGACTTCAACTATTGCACTGAGTCCTGCCACCTTCAGAAGTTTTCTGATGACTCAGCAATGGTTGGCTGCATTGAAAAGGGTGATGAGAGTGGATATAGGACTGTGGTGGGCAACTTTGTCACTTGGAGTGAGCTGAACCATCTCTCAACGTGACAAAGACTAAGGAGCTAATAGTGGATCTGAGGAGGGCAAAAACACCTGTGACCCCTGTTTCCATCCAGGGGGTCCCTGTTGACACTGTACCTGGGAGTGTACTTTAACAATAAGCTGGACTGGACTAGAAACACCGAGGTGGTCTACAAAAAGGGTCAAAGCCGACTCTTTTTCCTGAGGAGGCTGAGGTCCTTTAACATCCGTGGGACGATGCTGAGGATGTTTTATGAGTCTGTTGTTGCCAGTACGATCTTCTTTGCTGTCACATGCTGGGGCAGCAGGCTGAGGGTTGCTGACAACAACAGACTGAACAAACTGATCAGGAGGGCTGGTGATGTTGTGGGGGAGGAGCTGGACACTCTGACGACCGTAGCAGAGAGGAGGATGTCCAGGCTCCAGTCCATCTTAGAGAATGTCTCACACCCTCTCCATGACACACTGGCCCAGCAGAGGAGCTCCTTCAGCAGAAGACTCCTCTTACCCAGATGCACCACAGAGCGCCACAGGAAATCATTCCTGCCTGTGGTCATCAATCTCTACAACGCCTCCCTCATTGATTCAGACAGCCCCCCACTGTAACTGACATTTATTCATTCTCTGCACTGTTCTTGTTCTTGCACAAGTCACTATCACTTTACTTGGATTTATAGTTAAACGTATATGGATGGATATATATGGATCTGGATCCATATATGGATGGATATATATATATATATATATATATATATATATATATATATATATATATATATATATATCCATCCATCCATTTTTCAAACCGCTTAATCCCTCATGGGGTCGTGGGGGGTGCTGGTGCCTATCTCCAGCGTTCACTGGGCGAGAGGCGGGGTTCACCTGGACAGGTCGCCAGTCTGTCGCAGGGTAACACAGAGAGACAAACAGGACAAACAACCATTCACGCACACACTCACACCTAAGGACGATTTGGAGAAGCCAATTAATCTAACAGTCATGTTTTTGGACTGTGGGAGGAAGCCGGAGTACCCGGAGAGAACCCACGCATGCACAGGGAGAACATGCAAACTCCATGCAGAAAGACCCAAGGGTGTACTCGAACCCAGGACCTTCTTGCTGCAAGGCAACAGCGCTTGCAAAGTAATATATATATATATATATATATATATATATATATATATATATATATATATATATATATATATATATATATATATATATATATATATATTACTTTGTGTGGAATGTTGTAAATATATACAGTATATAAAAATGTGTGTATATCTGGAGCATGTAACAAGAGTAATTTCCCTCTGGGATTATTAAAGTATGTCTGATTCTGATGTTGTCTTATTTACCTCTGTGATTATATGAAGATTAGTAACTTTTGTGTATAGACCATATGTTTGTTTTATGTTGTTTTATTTTGCAATATTAACACTAATGTGATTTAAAGTTTGTTGTTGTTCTATACCATCAGTCTGCCAAGGACTGCAGATGAAAATGAGCCTCTAAAAGACTCTGGCTGTAATTATGTAGATAATGTGTGACTCCAGGTCAATGGTGGATGTTCATTGAGACAACGCTAAATCTACAATAAGGTTGTTGAGCTTGTGTAGCCAATGATGCAAAGTAACCTTCTACTTTTTGCTTGTTCTGTTTTTGTCTTCCAGTTCGAACGGCACTAATAGCTATAATTGGATTCATGCCAACAAAAGGTGAAGGGGCAATAGGATCTCTTGATTATACCCCAGAAGAGAGAAGGGCCCTTGCCAAAAAGTAAGAATTTCTTTTTAGAATTTTTCAGTTGTTTCCTATTGTTTAGTAGGACTTGCGTATTCTATGCATTGGATTGGGAGTGATAAAGGTAATTTTACACCTAGTGTTCTCACCACAACAACATACGATTCAGCACCCAGTGCCCTTTCAGCGTTGATTTCGGATTGAACTCGGAGATGCTCCCCAAATCCATGTTACATGAGTATGTGTGCTGTACGCATCATGAGACAAGAATGAGTGCATTTATCCTCAGTAGAAACATTAAGTGAGAAAGGTTTGAAATGAGGGTATGAATTGGGGAGAATTGAGCCAAAGTCCCATGTGCAGGAAAAAGATGAGCTGTAGCTGTTCTGAGCTCTAAACTGCCCTGGCTAACAATGTGGTTAGCAAGTAAACTTATTGACTTTCCGTTTATTCAGTCTTTTCATTTAGCTAAGGACAATAGTAATTTCAAGGCTTTCCTGGTAGATTTGTAGTTACAAAAGACAGTTAAGGAACATGCTATAAATGGTACGTCTGTGACTGCGCCCTCAGGAGAATTCACCGTTTGTGTGGCCTACATAGGATGTAAATGCTCAGTTTGTTTTATTGTTTAAGGGACAATTCATAACAATTTATAAACAGAAATATTCAATCATATAGAAAAATGAACTATCGACTGCATACATTTTCATTAGATGTTAGTCATAAAACAATTTAGTCAAGTTACGTTAACTTTTTACCAAATGGGCATAGTAATCTAAGTCAACCTAGGGGATTGAATTGAGTCTCTGAATTTGCAGTAAGCCCTACTCCTGAAGGAGCTTGAAGTAACAGTGGACAGTTGATGGCATCAGTCCATACGTTTGTAGATATCCCTTCTGCTGAGCATGCATGTAACATCTGTGGAAAAGGATAACTCCCTTTTATCAGGAAGAAACCTGCAGCAGAACACAGCTCACTACAAGCCATCATCTGCCATGACTGACTGGGGATTTGAGAAGAAAGAGCATACACCTAAAAAGTACAGAAACACTGGTCCAGGAGTGCTTTCTCTGTTTAAGAAAAAGTCCAAAGTAAATGGAAACAGCTCCTTAATTTTCTTTATCTTGGCGAGAACCACAGCTCAACATATGAGCTATAGTCAAATCTATAGGAGGAAAAACAAACATACAAGTAATTGCACCAAAAGTTCCTTCAGTTGCTTGCTCTAGAACCACTTCCTAACCTTTGCTTTAGGAAGTGGTGTGAATCATTGTACTTAAAAGAACTACCAAGAGTTTACAAACTGGATCTGAAATCACACTCTTCACTTCTAAAAACACTGCTAGTATCACAGGTATTACGATATAAAGCAGCTAAGTGGAAATATGGGCCATAAGCTGTTTATCCAATTTCTCAGGTTTTCCTGTAAACAGCTGCCAGGCAAAAGTCATTATCGCCAACACATATGGTCTCAACAGGGTACATGAGCTGGCATGTACAGTGCATGCTCTGTTTTACACTATGGTCGAGATAGACCAGCGCCAAGTCCTTCTTTGATTAGCAGATGAGATGGGGGTTGTAATCAGCTTGCACACATAGTGCAACATTCAAATAAATAAGGAATACATAATTGTCTATAAATACACAGTTCCTTATGTTTTCTGGGAAACCATATTGTCCTGTCTTCACTTTTAAAAGGCTTGAAAGCTCAATTCTCTTCTTTAATTGTCCGTTGTGATTATCAGAGCTGTTCCTTAGTTTCCAGCCCTGTAAAAAAATTTTTTGACCGTAACTAGACAAAGTTTTATAGCTTGTATAATAAGCACAAGAAAGCCGGTTGAATATCTAGGAAACTGAAGTTATAAATATGAAGAAATGATAAGTTATGACACCAGAAGAGATCAGACTGTTTGGTATTAAGGCCAAAAGAATCACCCATGATAAGTCGATAGATTGTCTAGATGAGGGGTTCCCAAACCTTTTTCGTCGCACACGCCCTTCCATGTCCCAACCGGGTTGACACACCCCCATTCTTAAAAAAAAATAATAATAATAATTGCAGTTGCAATTAGAACTCAACCGTCATAACAAAGGTTATGTGAATAAAATTAGAACATAATTTGAATTAAATTGCAATAAAGTTACACACAACATCCACAACAGAATCCTGAGGGTTTGCAGGTGCATCTGTGACTCAGCGTGGATCCAGAGAAAGATCAGTCACATCTCCACAACCTGAAACGTTGTTTCTTAATCTGAGTTTGACTAACAATTTACGCCGCAGAATACAAGCACGAAGAAGTTTGATTTGATTTGTGTTCGATGACGAGCGAGCGAGCCAGAGAGAGAACTGGTAGAGCAGCACAGAGTAACAATAACAGAACTTTCGATAAAGCTGTTATTAATCAGAGAAATAAAACATTATATTCTGGTTGTTTCATTCCTGTGTTTTTTTGGGTCTCTTTACAAAAGTTCAAGTTTTAGATGGAAAAATAATGTTTATGGTATTTTCAACACTGTCAAATGTCAAAATGGGTAAAATGTGACATGAGCAAGTTGCAAAGGTTCACAGTGATCTCTCAAATAATAAAAAAACAGTACGGCTGTGTACCTCTCAGTGTGCTCTTACATGGCAGTGTGCCACCAACCTGTTCCGCCTGGGGCCTTTCAGTAGTTTGCTGCTCAGCAGAGGTGGAGCTATCTCCTGAGGTGACTGTTAAAGCTTTGTCTGCGCTGGTACCAGCCTGCATTACCAAACTGGACTCAACACTGTGTGTCAGTAGGAATAATACAGGCATAGATCTTGATGATTTAAGTCTTTCAATGTAAGGACTTGAGAGTAAAAGGAATAGTCACATTGAGTATATCTTTGGTCAGTTTTGTATAGAAGACAAGGAGCAGTCTAGGTTGGTTCATATGGTTATAACATTATATCAGATCAGTCACACCTCCACAACCTGAAACGTCTCTGAAGCAGAGATCATCCAGGTGGATTCACGGACTAAACTCTGATTATCTACCTGTGCGTGTTCTCACTTTATGTATTTCATATACCAGTTTCTTAATCTGAGTCTGACTAACAATTTACGCTGCAGAATACAAGCACGAAGAAGTTTGATTTGATTTGTGTCCGATGACGAGCGAGCGAGCCAGAGAGAGAACTGGTAGAGCAGCACAGAGTAACAATAACAGAACTTTCGATAAAGCTGTTATTAATCAGAGAAATAAAACATTATATTCTGGTTGTTTCACAAAGGTTACATTCAGCAGGTAAACACGCCCATAGCAACACACCTCAGCTCCCCTCAGCCCCACCGCCGGTTTCCCTGTTCCGGTCTGAATATGCGCTAAAACTCCATCTTTAAAATAAACTGCACCTATCTGAATCACAATGAAAAATATTACAGCTCTGTTCGTGAACATAGTCAAGAAACCGCATCTACACCAATTTCCTCCCAGCAGCAGCGGAGGCAGCAGCGATGTGGGTGTGTCATGCGCATCAGTGGTTGTAGCAGTTCAGAGTCACAGCACCACGAGCAGCGCTGTTTGAAGCCGCTGCGAGATGAATAGAGAGACAGTCACTCAATTTAATCTCGTAAATAAAACTTTTCTGCCCGAATAAATTTTTTCCTCTGCTGACATAAACGACGTAAAGTCAGGAGAGAGAAAGGGACATTTTCTGATCCTCGCTCGTTTTCTTCTCCTGGGTCCGTTCTCTCTCCAATCTCCCAATTCTCTCCTCTCCAATTCCACTCTCTCTTGGTTCATCTCCTCCTTCATCACTAACTTTGACCTTAGATGTCTCAGCTGCATGACAGTTTCCCCAATTTTAGCCAATTGAGCAGATTTGCCAGAATGACTGAAGCAGAGGCCATAAGCTAGGTGCGCATATACAGCACAATGCGGATATTTCATCTTAAAATGAAGCGTAGAAGAAGATTTATTCTAAATAAATTATTTTTCGTGTGAATATTGTATCGTTCCGTTATTACACCCAAGCCCCACACCGAGGTTTTGCTGCTAACACTTTATTTTAGGACAAACAGAACGGGACAGCTTTCACCCCGCCAGTCCCATGAACCACCACTCCTCCCCAGGAAGCAATACATTTCTTCCGGTATAAACCAAAAACAACTTAACCTAAAGAAACAGTAAGTGTGGAACAGTACTTAGCAATAAAGTCTAATACGGATCATCACAATACATTTTATTTATTGAATAAATTTACAGTTTTTGATTTAATCTTTACAAAGGAAATGTTTATTTACACGTCTTTATGGTGTGGGGAAAAAAACACTGTCATTACAGTTTTCAGCTCGCGCACCCCCTAGTGGCAGCTCGTGCACCCCACTTTGGGAATCCCTGGTCTAGATCAATAATAAATGTTACATTGGCTTACTGATAACATTAATTTTTTTAGCTTGCTATACTGTATAATCAGAGCAGCATTAAATGCTACAGTAAAGTGCACACTGGAAACTTTGTTACCCTGAGTTATAAGTTTAAACTTAATTTGCTATAAGATGACGTTAGAACGTGAATGATTAGGTGATAACAATCTGTTCTATGCTCTTATGCAGTCTCATAAGACTTTATTTCTTCTTTTTTTAAGCTTTATAAATACCAAAAGGGCACATTGTCTGACCAGTGATGTCCTCTACCTATTGTATTATAATAGGCTTTTTGAGTTGGGCCAAACAGTGTGAAACTGAGTGTACTTCAATCCCTGAATACACAAATTGGATAAATTATGCAAACAAGTTCTAATCTACACAGAACTGCTTTTGGCCTCAATGATCTGTTATTCAGTTTTATAAAATACAAAATGTGAAAAATAGTCAAGGGCTATGAATCAATTTGAAAGCACTTTGTTTATAAAATTGTGATTAAGATTTGTTTTAAATAAAAACTGAAATAAGGTTTTTGACATTTTACCCACCCCTGGTTTAAATCTATGCAATTTGCTTTAGCAATGTATTTGCAAATGTTAGCAGCTGGCTACAGACTTTTTCAAGCTCAGCTGCACTATGTGATAGACTGTAAAACATTCAGAAATGGTTCAGGAACATTCTCCTAAAGTTTATTTCAATGCAGCCTTCGTGATTAAATAACACAATATTCCATATTGTGTCTAAAACATTATTTTAAGGTCCTTTATGTTTATAAGTTAATCTATCCTTACATGTACATCATATAAAGAGGCCTCATTAATGGTTTGACATTCACAATTTTTCATATAAGAAAATTTGTGAGCTGTAAAACTGAAAGATCTGTGTGAGACGAGATAATATCTCAGTATCATCTGTGTTCTCTTCCAGGTCCCAGGACTTCTGCTGTGAAGCTTGTGACTGTTCAATGCGTTCTGCCCTCTTACCTCTGACCTCCAACAGCAACCCCAGTGCTGAAGATCGCCAGGCCAAGGAACTAGCGCAGCAAATCAAATTCAAGGTACAAACACCATCTGTGGCATGAAGCATAAAACCATCACAGTTCATTTAGCCATGGCATTATGGGAAATGAGGTCATGTGAAAATGTTAGCTGTGGTCACTTTTCCCTTCCTGTGGTCTTACAGGTCACACAGCCTTGTTTCATTTGTATTTGAACTCAATAAACTGGCCAAATGATCAGGAACGTATTAGTACCAAATGATTAGTACTGTATGGAGAGCCAAACTAGCTGCTTTTTTGGAATTTCATTGTTGAGAACCAAAATGCTAGTTGAAAGTGTTACATCACGTTGATCGGACCCTGGTGCACAAACAGTACAAGTTGACCGTTTCTTTTTTTTTAAAACATTTAAAATGTCAAATAACGTGAATATGTACCTTTAAAAGCTGTCCAAAAATTGGATAATGTAAGGGGTACTGCTGTATGTGCGGAACGATCTGGCTACAAAAAAATTCTAACTTTTCTATCAAGTTGATCCAGTTGCTTGAAGTCTGATTGAAATCTATCTACTTTAACCATGATATAATGTTATAATCATATGAACCAACCTAGACTGCTCCTTGTCTTCCATACAAAACTGACCAAAGATATACTCAATGTGACTATTCCTTTTACTCTCAAGTCCTTACATTGAAAGAATTAAATCATCAAGATCTATGCCTGTATTATTCCTACTGACACACAGTGTTGATGACTGCACTTTCTTGTGTATCCATATAGGCAGAGTCCAGTTTGGTAATGCAGGCTGGTACCAGCGCAGACAAAGCTTTAACAGTCACCTCAGGAGATAGCTCCACCTCTGCTGAGCAGCAAACTACTGAAAGGCCCCAGGCGGAACAGGTTGGTGGCACACTGCCATGTAAGAGCACACTGAGAGGTACACAGCCGTACTGTTTTTTTTTTTTTTATTATTTATTATTATCACTGTGAACCTTTGCAACTTGTTCATGTCACATTTTAACCATTTTGACATTTGACAGTGTTGAAAATACCATAAACATTATTTTTCCGTCTAAAACTTGAACTTTTGTAAAGAGACCCAAAAAAACACAGGAATAAAAAAAAATTAAAACTCTTAGATTTTGTTTACCGGTGGGCTTCAACACAGACACGGGATCGGCTCCTGCAGTTTAGATTATAATCATTAGATTATAAAGACACCTGAACTGATATTTAAACGACTTAGCACCTGCATAGCAGTAGTAAGCATTCATCTGTAAGCCATAATCATCAAAATTACATGAAATAAATGGATAATAGACAGTAATACTCTCTATGTAATGAATCTATACAAGGACAAAAAAATATTTAGGATTTTCCTAATCTTGTAACTTTTTGGGATGAACCTATAGTTCAAGAGGCCCTGGATGTCATCCTGCAAGGTGAGGAAACAGACAGCGACTGCTGTGAAAGCCGGAGATGTGGAGAAACTCTGCAATTACAGCTATACTCTCTATATTCATCCTGACATTAGTGGTTTATAAGCTATGTGTACATTCTAAACAGATCTGTAGTTAAAAATGATCTGTAGACAGTCATTTTGATGGGATTCTTGAGCCAGACCATGCTATGAAGGCATTAAATATGAAAATTATATACGGGTTAAATGATGTTGGAATAATTAAAAGATTAGAGATGAAAAGCAGAAAATAAAATAACAATACAAATTCCTGCAAAAATGGTATCTTCATGCCTTCTTTAACTGTTGAGCTGTTGCTTATAGTTGGTAGTTTTCATTTCACAGCCAGACATCAGCTGTCTCTTAACATAAGAGTAGACAAGCTTTGTAGCTTTTAGCTTGCATGGCCATAGTTTCTCTTCAGCAGTTCTGAAAATATCAGCAGGCTGTGTTGCCTAAGAGGATTGACTTTGGTGCCAGATGCTATCCAGGGAACCACAGAGACTGATTCTGAAGGAGGGTCAACTTAGATTAGTATCCTGTGTTTAAAATAAACCAAGCAGAGCCAAAATAGTACCTACTATCTGTTTCTGGTCTTGAAAAATGGATCTACAGCAGCATGTATCTGACTGTACTAACCTTGGGTTTCCTCCACCCAGTTACTTCCCTCAAAGAAACCCATGTTTTCTGTGCCCTAACGGTCCCAAACAACCTGCTAGTTGTTAGTACAGCCTGCTGACCTGATCCCTTGAAGGTCAGGGTCATTTTTACCTTCATTAAGTTTGCTGAATCTATAGGAGGGAATCACATGCAGACTTTACTTACATCACTGGATCCCATCCATAAGGACCCGACCATCAGTTGGGAGGAGGCTCCCTGGTGAGTCCCAGGGAGCCTCCTCCCCAGGCCTGGCTAGAGGGTGGAGTCCTGGAAACTGGACTCCGTCTCCTGGTATGTTCAAGGAGCACCCCCCTTTGTGAGGGCAAGACAGAAAATATAAACACAGAATATTGTTTTAATAAAAGTAATAAAAATGCTAAATCTCACATATGTATGTTTAAACAGGTTTCTTGCCACTAGTGTTTATTTTAGAGGCAAGGAGCCAGTGGTCCACACAAAAAAGAGCAACTGATATTCCAACTAGGATAAAAGACATTAAGTCTGACAACCTAGTTGTTGTATAACTGCTCTACGAAGTGCTTATAATTCATTTTATGAGTTTAAGTCTTATCTTTAAGCCCCTGAGCACATCGACAGGAATAGTTCAGATGCAGTTGAATAACATCACCTGTCCTGTGTGATTATAAGCAGGAGGTGAGGTAAAAGGCAGAATACTGCCCTTAGGGTTCTAGTCAGTTAAAAGCTTTCAGCAGCCTGTGAGAAGTATCAATAGCAGCAGAGTTCAGATATAGGCTGATGGAACAGCAAACACTGCTTCTAGTTTCTGTTGATTTGAAAAGCTCATGGGTAAACTCCAAACATGGAGCCCTGATTCTGAGCAGCTGACCAGCCAGGGCTGTTTATAGACGTGTGATGTCTGAAATGACACAGACTTACTTTTTTACGAAGTAGAACTACATCACTGCCATGACAGACACGCAGAACATCCTGAATACATCTCAGGAGAACCAGGAAAGATAAAAGTATCTGACTGAATAACATGCCTCTAGTTTTGCCTGAAGGATTTTCTCAATAATGTCCCCCTCCACAGGCGGAAGCATTTCCAGCAGCAGGTGCGGAGGACCCTCAGACCCCCTATGAAAGCAGCCCCATCCGTCCACTCAGTCCTCGACAGCGGCGAGCTCAGCAGCACAGCCGACAGGCCCAGAGAGCTGCCAGAGAGCCAGGAGCTAGCAGAGCTATGTTTGCCCCAGCACCTCGCCACAATGAGAGCCACGCAGGCTCTGTAGTCCTCATCGTTGTTCTCACCCTCGCTTTGGCTGCTCTCATCCTCCGCAGAATCTACTTGGCTAATGAATACAAGGGTAACTATGATCTGTGATGCTTCCCTTTGCTGCTATGGTCTCTACAGAACTTTGAGCAGAACTGTGTGGAGGCAGAGCTGAGGCAGTAGCTAACACTGACTCTTGGGGCTTTTCCACTAAAACGGTTCCAGGACTAGACCAGAACCAGGAAAACCGGTTCTAAAACAAAATCAAAATGTAGCTAAGAACTGCTGGTTATTCACAGCCAAAGAGCCAAAACAGAGCCTCACTATGATGCCACATAGAAAGTGTCTTCCAGGGTGTGTCACCTTCCCTCTGGTGTATTCTGTGTTTCAGCAGAGGAATAGAGTGCAGGGAGACAGTTTACCCAGACAGCGTACCGTTCGTCCCATTGCCTCTGCAGACAGATGTCATACTTTTAGTTTATGAATGTTTTTTGTACAATGCTTGATTTTTGGGAGATGCTTACCCTGCTGTGGAAATCACCTGCATTCAGAATGCCAGCTGACATTTTATAAGCATGAAAGCTGTAAACTCATTCTCTTCCTCATGTTTTGCCTTCATATGGCCAGTAAAGCTTAAAGTTTTTCTTCCTCCTGATTAACAGTTCAAATACTACAGTAACTCCTAGAGTTGAAGCAGTGCTTAAAGCTTTTAGTTGGTTCCTGGTCTCCACGAACCTGCCCCAAACCCCCCTAATGAATGCGGTTCTTGTCCCGGGTCCAGCATGGAAGTTGTGCTGCTGTAGCACCTCTCTCTATGTGTTGGATTTAGCCCGTCAGAAGTTGGAGCCAAACCCTAGCTCTGATTTGGTACCGGAACCAGTTTGCTGGAAACCCCCTTTGTGCTCTCCCACCTCAGCATCCCCCTACCCTAAGGAGGGACTCATTCCTGCAGAGGAGGTGCTACAGTCGACAACATATGACCTTCAGGGTGTCTTTTAATTACGATGAATTTTACTCCTTGCAGCATTGTGCTTTTTTTTAAAAATGGGAAGCTTTTTGTGTTTTTGGAGCTCATGCCACACACAATATTTCTCCCTCAACTTATGTAATTGTTGAATATCCATTGGCTGTAATATTCTATTAAACTGTAACTGACAGGTCAGAGACATGCAAATACAAGATGTTTCTCTTAGACTCATTTAATCTTAAAATGATCCACATGAAGTGCATGAACTATAATGATTTACTATGTTCTAAATTCCTGCCTCACAGGAATCTGATTACATGATGTCGGACCAACAATCTGGGGAAAGTCTTAGTTTTAAATCTGTAAACTATCGCACACCCATTGTTTTATTCTCTTTCTTTTTTTACAGATGGGAGTGAACAGATAGGAGTATTATATAATCTCATCTACCACAGACAATAACCTGTGTGTGTATGTGTGTTCACTTTGAAATCAAAGCTGCTGATTTTTAATTTTGTGAATTCTTTTGACTAAATTGAAGCTCTCCCTTCACTCTAAAGAGTTTTTTCATATTCATTTATACATGCAAAATGCTGCACTGTGATCATTGTAATATCTTTAGATCAATAGCAGGGCTGTTAGTACTTTTACTTGACTTCTAGTGCTTTTAAGAACTTCAAGATCCTGGTTTCTTTGCCAAAAAATCACCATCAAGAAGGTGTTCGACTTGAAGGTGAATGCTCACAAATGATTCTATGAGTTGCCGTTTGCAAATTAAGGTGTTACCCAGTGAAATAAATCCAATGATAAAATCAAGTTTGTGCTTATTTAGAAAATATTTGCTGATGAAAATGGAGAAAAAAACCCGGTAAGTGATTGAGTTTGTGTGTACGAACTAGAACTTCTATACAAAGTTGGTTGCTTGGAGACTTAACTACCTCATGGGGCGTTAGTTGGTAAGGTTAATTGGTTAGTTTATACTTGTATTTACCTATTTTTTTTTTTATCAGTTAATGAATCATATACATTCTAACATAAAACCGCTTATTAACCGTTAGGTAATATTTTGAACATAGGATTTTAAACAGCTGATCTTTAAGACCCTTACAAGACCCCGTAACTTTAAACACACCCTCAGAATCAGAATCCTTTATTGGCATTGTGCAAGAATGCACAACGAAATTGAAAACACAATCAAAAGATTGGACAGCGTAGAGAGGGAGACAGAAACGGATATGAGGAGCTGTGGAGAGAGTATTTCACTATCTCCTGGGGACCCCTTCAACATCAGTACTGCCACTCCTTTATCCCCAACGTTTGTCAGCGCCATCATCACCTCTGGCATCACCCGAGCCCCAGATCAAAGATCATCGGTGTCATAACGCTCTACATTCATCAGCTACATTCATCTCTCACCATCTCCACCATGGCCGCGATACCCGAAGATTCGACGACTTTACAACCTGGAAACCCCAATGAGTGGTTTGCATTGTGAAATTTGTTTTCAGTATACCATATATGATAAAGTACGAATCTTTTTGAAAAGTAGGACGATGAGTTGAAAGGTTTAGTGTTTCAACAGGTATAAACTTTGTCAACTTCTATAATAGTATTATGGGAAAATTAAATTTATTGAAAATGAAAACATTACGACCCCACAAAACTATGTAAAGTTGACGCAGGAGAACATAAAGATGATTTAACACGCATGATTGAGAATCTCTCACTTGTCAAGTAAGTAAAAAAAAAAAAACAGGTCAAAAGGTGAGAGGGTGATGTTACTAATGGAGTTATGGAACAAAATGGATCATTGTGTGTGGGAGAGGTATCTGGAAAAACTCGAGATCCTTTGCTGTGTTGTAGAACAGGAAATCCTTTACTATTATGTGTACGTGAAGAAGGCAAAACTGTTTTTAAACAAAAAAGTTTATAGTTCATAAGAAGATAGTAGATATAAAACAAAAGTATTGCAAGAGCAACAATAAAATTGGTATTAGTAAAATCCCTCTTTTGCTTAGTAATAGTTTAATTTTACAGCAGTTATGAAAACAATATAACGTTGAATAAAACAAGTAGTGTTTCAGATTGTCAGAAAAAGCAATTGATGAATTTAGAAACTTTTACTGTTATGAGATTTATGTCTTTCTAAAGGTTTTTCCATACTTTTATAAAGTTTTGTAACTAACGTGCAGATAATAAACAATTGTAGATGATGTTGGTTTTTTAAAGTTATTAGATTAGTGTGTCTTGTAAGCATTCTTTGAAAAAAGAGCACAACAGTATAAAATGATTAGCACATTTTTTATTTGTAGTTAAACTGAAAAAACATGGAGACTGATATGTTACTGAACCGTGAATTCATGTTTTTCAATTTGTAATATCGTACTTGTGTTTTAACGATTCAACAAATGTCTTATTCATCTGATATTGAAGAAATACAGTCATAGCAATCTGATTTGATTTCTCTAGCGATCGGTTAACCATAGTCTATTTCGCTAAGAATACATAAAACTGAAAATACAAATTCCGGTGTCTTGAGTAAAATAGTTCAATATTTGAAAATGTAGTGTATAAGATGTTTTTAAAAATAGTCAATGGCTGATGAAATGGAAACAAAACATCTACTTGTTACATCCACTAATAATTAGACACGATACCCTGGTAATCTTGCAAAGTACTTGTTGTATCAGGGGTCTGAATCCTACGGTTCCGAAGCCACTGTTGGCTCTATAGGCCCTCCTAAAGGACCCTTTCCAACTTAAAAATATATGTGGGATAAATATTTTTTAAGATTTGAAAGGTAAAAAAGCTTTTTCTAGACATTTGTGGTCTTTTTTTCATGCTATGTTTGCATAGAATTTCCACCCCAGAATGACACTAATACAAGTTCTTTGATTCATTTAGTCCTTTGATTTTTGTTCACTATGCTGCAAACTACATGTTCTGCCTTCATTTTCCATAAATATGGAAAGTACAAAAAGTACTTTTGAGTAAACTACAATAGGGTTACATAGGTTTTTTGGCTCTAGACAAATTTTGTTCATTAAGAATGTGGGTAAAGATGGCTCTTCGGATTGTAAAGGTTGCTGACGCATGTGATGTACTGTTGTAGTTAGCATTTGGACATATATCTTACAGGTTTTACGTATAAAAAAAAGGGGTTTGTAGACAAGGTCTAAGGGAAACGTACTCACCTGTGTAGGCAGGTATTTTGTTGTCAAATGGTACTTGTTTCAGACAGGATTCTTTACTGCAACTCTTGATGCTAATAGCTGAAGGTTTTTTGTGGTATAGTTGCTAGAGCTCACAGAGGATCAAGAAAAATAGATGATGAAGAGGTGAACCTAACGGTACTTAAACAGCTGGTCTACCATTAGATTCTAGCGAAATAGGTTTTGGTATGTAATTCGGCTTTCTGTCACAATATATCTGTCACAATGTATATATTTTATTATTTTGAAAATAGGGAATAGAAATTAGAACATGTAGGATAAGTTTTGTCAGCAATCTGAAAAGTGTGGGGTGTTCATATTTATTGCGCTATACTCTAAATATTCTATAATTACCCCTAGAATTGACCTATTACCCATAATTTATTCAATTGTGATCAATGGAGAGATGTTGGGGGATGTCAGTGTATGAGTGTGTGTGTGTGTTGTTGTTATGGGAGTTTTGGGTGGAATTCTAAGCAATAGTAACTGAGTTCCCATCTTTACTAAATGACGAGACGGTGGTATAACGTTCCAGCACTTTTATTGAGAAACAGAGCAGAGATTCACATAGATGGAAAGTAATCGCACCCCACGGTTCCGCTGCAGTCTGCGTCTGCCCTGTCTCTGTCTGTGTCACTTTTCGGGCTTCCCCTAATACTGCACCGTGGCCTTCCCATGAGACAAAACAAAGACAGTCTATCGTAAACAATCAGTATCCCTCAGCAGCTGCAGCATTTGGCCTTGTACTCAGCAACAGTGGATCTTATACACAGACATCAGGTCTCCAGGCCTCCTCTGTCCGAGTGGTGTGAGGCCATAGTGACTTCAGAATAATAATTCTTATAACATTCCTCTCTTTTTTTTTTTTTTTTTTTGATGATGGCGTCGTCAGCATCAAGACAAAACAAGATGACCCATCACTTGAAAATGTGAACAAAGCACAGAGGAACCATTTCTGTAAACTCGTAAAGTGGGACCCAAAGGGTTCCCGTGTTGGAACCGGGTAGTGCTGGAACTTTTAGTACAGATCAACATGAATGCTTCAAAGAGGTTTAACACACAAGATCAAAGATTTAGCTTTTGTCTACAATTTAGGGTTCATCTAATTAGGTAAGGCCTGTTTTAGGTACCTATGCGCACATTATTTTAAAATTACATTAGACTATGGTAAGCTAAACCCTGTTCAGTAACCAAGGTCGAATCCGTCTACTCTGACCCACCCTGAATACCCTCCTACTCCTTTCTCCACTCACCCCTACGATGGACAATAATCCACCACTCCAAACTTACAACACCAGGAGCAAAGGCAGGAGAGGTTCAGTGCGGGCAGGGGAACAACAGAAAAAGCTACCCCTAGGGGGTAGTAAAAACTGCAATGCCCCCCTCCCAGGGAGATCTGCTCTCGGCCAATCTGAGCCTGAAAACCCTGTATTGAATCTAAGTGTTATCATTACCAGCTAATATTAAAGGGATCTTTAGAGCCAATCAGATCCTGGTTCTTCCTATATCAAATCAAAAGGTGCATAAACCATAGATCCTTGTGTGTCTGAAGCAAACAGTTTCCATTTTTTACCATAAAACCATATTGATCAACATGATGTAATATTAAAGTGTAGATCTCATAACACAAAAAAAATCAAACATGTGAGTCAGTGGAACAGAGCAGTTAAACAAACAGCAACACAATATGAGAAGAGTTCTAAACGTCAAGAACGCAAAGTTAAGGAAGCCTTCAGGCCATTCAGGCACAAGGCAGAAAATAATCTAATCGCGCTTAGTGTCTCTTCAGGCAACTCCTCCCGTTGAAGAATAAGGAATCAGAGTTCTCTGGCTTCTTCATCCCCAGTCCTCTTCTTGGTTCCCCCTCTCAGGCTGGATGATTGAGCTGGATGGTAATAAGCGTTCAGTTCTGGATGGGCACTGAGCATTTTATTTTGCATTTCTCTCTAATAAAACACTTTGTGAAGATGGTCTGCAGACACGAGTCCTTGTTTCCACTGGAGAACAGAAACAAGGTGTAATTAGTGTTCTTATCAAAACCCCTTTCATGTGTCATTTATTAAAACATTCTCCAAGCACTTTCACATTCAAGATATTTCTGTGCACAATTATTTAGCTTTCAGAATTCTGCAATTTAATTATTAATTAAAATAGTAATCTTTAAGTTCAAATGTATATGCAGTAAATTCTTAACAGAATGCTTTCAATGTGTGTCTTAACTGTTGTTGTCTGACAGTTGAAGTTCTCTGCAACATAATTTCATCAACATATTCGTTTCATGACATTTCCCATTTATTTTGAAAACCCAACTGAGAAAAAGAAAGCCTTTCCATGTGAAAGCTTTTCCCTCTCTCTCTCTCTTTTTTTTTTTTTTTTTTTAAGTGAGGTGCTGTTCTGCACAGAAAAGACAAAATATCTATACCATGCTGTTACTGTTCAAGGATGCCAAGGTTCTACAAACAAAGCAATGAGAGAGAACAGGAGCTTTTGAAAGCGCTCTAACATTGTAGAACAACTAAAGCTACTTAAGCAAATCAGAATTAGTTCCCAAATTAATCCTAAAATAAAGTAAACCATACATGTGATTATTTATTTTCTTAAACTGAGGATTAAGGACTTTTATTAAGAAGTTCTTGGGTGAACACGTCTCTGCGTTCCTATTTGTCTAGGCCTCTGCAATCTGATCTATGATCTATGTATTCTGAGTGCCTGGTCAGGAAGGGTTAAGGTTCTCTGAAGCTTTCTGTTTTCAGCAACCCTGAAAACCCAGAACCCTTTACAGTCAGTGTTAGGTGTCAGGTAACCTGTGGGACCACCTCATCGCCTCTCTGGTTCCACCAGCTGTGTCAAGTCCACAACAGCTCGTCCTGGGTGCCATGCCCCAGGGGTCTCCACACCCCCCTGTGTGGAACGTCTCTCATTGTAAGGATCTCACCTTACGTCCCGTTCAAGATGTTCTTTACACAACAGGAGTTCCCATGTGGGATGTCTTTGCTGCTTTGATGTTCCTCAGAGAAAACCTTCATTCAATGATATCACCTTCAAGCTGTTACCCTTTTATCATCACAGCCCCCCAACCATCCTGACCAGATCCAAAATGTCCCCATAATCTAATCTAATTAAATTAATCTTACTTATTTTCTGTATGTAGGACGATAACCATTAATTATCCCGATCTAAAACCCCTCAGGTTAACAGGTTAACTGGTTAAAAAGACCTTTGAGTTATTTGTGTTCTAGTTGAAAGATATTAAATCTCCATAAATATTGTAACCATTGTACCCTGATGCTTTAATCCTAAATTTACCCATGTTAGTTAGTAGGATGTGTCATTATGCTAATTTTATTGCAACCTTATCCATTTTAGCCAGTAACCCTTTTTTTTTTTTTTTTTTGCGTTTTATTGAAGCCTGCCAGAGTAGCAGAAATCAGCTTACTCTAAGATGTTTATTAAATGAAATGCTATTTAAAAGTTCAGATTACTCTACCTATATAGTGAAAACTAATTAATTCATTTATTTATTTATTTAACTGTTGATATAATACCCACTTAATTTATTAAGTTGCTCCATGATTCCATCAAGGTGCTTCTTTAAAAGTTTTCACCTTTACATAATCTTAATGTGTTTCGTAATGTGTGTTTTGTTTTAATTGTGTACAACAAAATCTGAAGTGAAATGCATGAAGTCGTGTCTGCAGAACTCATCTGTGTTTGTTGTCGAAGGTTGTCCGATGCCTCAGTCATAGTCCTTCATTGTCCATTTTCAGTCCAATGTCTGAGATCAGCAGCCAAACATTCTCCTTCCCTTCAACAGTCCATCCTCCAGTCCTCACGCCTGCAAACAGAATGAATTCTGCCAGCATTTTTCCCAAAGAAACGCTCCATAGGTTGAAAAGAAATTACAGCAAAACAGTCACAAACATTTTAACTACAGTGTTCCCTCTAACATGACAAACATAAAAGAAACAAAAGGATAAAAAAAAAATCAAGAAATAAAACTTTGTCTCTGACAAAATAAAACTCAAAACTGGATCAAGCTGAAGTCAATGACATCACCTTTAGTCCTTGTCCCAAGGATCAGCCCCCATGGCACTGCGGCACTGTTTCTGCATTCTCTCGCATCTGAGAATGTCTAAAATGAGACTAAATCTCTATGTTAGCACAATCCTATCATATTGACCAGGTTTATTTGCAAAGAAAAAGAAGCAGAAAGATAGAGCTGTTAATAGCAGAAAGCAACAAACATCTTTAAGACACCACCTTTCCTGCTGGAAGATCTGGCATAACTTGGTTAAAACTAAGTATAATTTAATGTCCAAATCTGATTATAATTTCTTACCGCACTGCTAGCACTGTCTTTTCAGAGTCTTCTGTTGGCAGAAAGGTGGCGTCTCCTTTAATCTGAAAGCAATAACTCAGAGAAAAACAGAGTGTTAATAGCATGTAGTTAAAACCCTGGTCCCCTTAGCGTCCCTTTAACGTGATGTTTTCCCTTTTTTCTCTGATCCTGGGAAGGTTTCTATTCTTTACCTTTCCTTTGAAACTCTGTTTAAAACACCTCCAAAAGAAAGAAAACAAAAAACGAAAGAAATGAACCAAAAAAACTAAAATAAAATTGTTTTCCAAGGAGCACAATTATGTATTTTCCAATATGACATAGGTTTTTGACTTATTACAAACCTTTTTGATATCCTTCTGGTCCTTTGACCATGTGTATTTGCTATTAGTAATACTTTTATTCATATATACCTTATCAAACCTAATTGGTCAAGGGTGAAACTTTAAAGCAATGATTGTTCCCTTTTAGTTTTTGAGCTTCTAGTGTTTCTCTATAAATGATAAGAGTTTTCCCCATAATTCAGCACATTGAGAAGGCTACCCAAAACAAACCAAGATTAGAATTAGAATTTAAGCCTTCAGAAGCTGGCTTTATTTTATTTTTCCCCTCTGACATAGTTTTCGTGCCCCAGGCCACAACACACAGACCCAGCCTCGCCATAAACATTCAGATGTTTAAATCATGGTCAGATTTGTTTATCATATCTATTGTCCTTCTCAGGTTATACTGTCTCTCTGAGGTTCACCTCAGTTCAGCATAACTAATAACATCAGATGATTTTGTAACTGTTGACGCGTGTAACGCGGCCTTCTGATATTTTGACGCTTTTCAAAATTTCTCATTAGTTGCATTCAAATTCCAAGTAAAAAATAAATAAAATAAATGAATAGAAAACCCTTAGAAAAGCAATTCATATTTAGTTCCATACAGGTTTGTTCAAAGCACAGTTTTCCCTCATCTATTTAAATCAAAAATCTTGTATATCTAAACTTCTTTCAACTGGACTGGTTTGTGATGAATCATTATTATTATAAGCAATGAGATCTCAGTAATTTTAAATTACTTTAGGGCTAAAAAACAAGTGATAGGATCTCAGCCTAAATTTGTAAAACAGTAAACTTAACAAGCTTATGTAACGCTTATTTCCAATTTCTAACAAAGCTGAAATATTTCCGTTCAAGCCATGTTAATCTCTCCGTGTATCAATTTAATTTGGTCCTGATATTTAATGTTAAAAAACAAACTTTGTTATTTAAATCTCTCTTTTACTGTACCTCTATTGTTAACATAGTCCATGCTTAAAATGTCATTTGAATTACGGAGCTGCAGTTCTCCCAAAACAAATGAACATTCTGAAACCATGAACATTACCTTTACCCCCAATTAATTCACTCAGGTGAACGTTTAGTTACATACGATACGTACAGTTACATACATACAGATACATAGAAACGATGACAATCAGACAAACAAACACGTGCAGGCCTGCTTTTTCACTATCTTTAACAGTTCTGTGTTTTCCATAATTTTAAACGTCTATGCCTATGGCAACGCCGAAAGATGTTTTCAACGCGTTAAGTTCCCGCTTAGTTTAAAAGGTGGAGAGCGTGCGCTGGTTACGACCCCCCGATGCTTCGTCCACACGCGGTTTTGCGCTTCAGTCCCGCAAGGATACAACTCTGTGTCTCGCAGACACTTTTTTTTGAAAGTTATACGTCGCTATTAGCAGTTTAGACCAATTTTATCCACAACGGAAGTGCCTAATCGGTCCCCACGTAAACGCTTCCCCGGTGCAACGCCTTTTTAGTTTCGTTTCCGTTTCCTTGTTTTTATCGCTTTTCTTTTTTCTCTTAATTTTATTTTTATTATTTAGTAGCAGTACTGCAATAAAATAAAATAATAGTAATAATAATAACCCCTATGTGAGAAATCTGCATGTTTAATCAAATCATTTCAAATCATTTATGCATGTCATGCGTCTGGGCCCCTACGTTTTTCAGCATGAAATCGAACGTCTCACCCTGGGGCAAGGCTGGACCCTGAAAAACTCTGCCTTTTACCCATTACACGGACTCTTCTGCATCCAGACTTTTTTATTTTATTTTACTTATTTTATCATTTTTTTGTGTTTTTTATTATTATTTTTTACGTCCTTAGCACGATCGACCAACTAAATGAAAGGCCTCACATCTGATGGTCGGCTTTTTGGTATAATGGTCGGGGTCCCCACTTATCAAAGCTGCAAACGTCTTCGCAACAGTCAAGGACTTAAGCATCCCTGCCGCTTTCATCCACAACAGAAGTGGACAGCCTCTTGCACAAACCCAAGACAAGAGGACTTTAATGGACCAGCTGCAAACTGCTCAGCCGGTCACCTGTTCTCCAGGTGAAAATCACTCTGCCCCTCCTCCCCCCTTGTGGGAAAGTCCGTATTTCAGCTGAAAACGTATTCTAATTAAATTTTGAATTTTAGTTTAATGTTTAAACCTTAGTCACCGTTCGGTATTGCGAACCCTGTTTTATTTGCCTTAAGGATTAAATATAATTCATTATTTCTACCGACTTTTACTTTTACTACCTTTTAGGTTTACAGTTTTTAATTTAAAAATTTCTTGAGGTATACTTTAAAATGGGGTTTAAAATTTAAAAGCTTGCAAGCATTTTTGACCAATTGCGTTTGTTTTTAAAAGAGCTGGAAAATAATCCCCTTACCGTCTCATGAAAGAAAGGTTCGGATCTTCGCGCCGACGCCCAGAGACGCTCCGAGACCAGGAGCTCCTCCACATCCCTTGAAAATCCATTCGGGGTACCAGAGGCCGGATAACCTCTCCGGGCCGGCCAAAGCAGCTCCTGTCCCCGGACTCCCTCGCTCGTCGGTCGGAGATCTTGTTCGTTTACGCCAAATTGTTATGGGAGTTTTGGGTGGAATTCTAAGCAATAGTAACTGAGTTCCCATCTTTACTAAATGACGAGACGGTGGTATAACGTTCCAGCACTTTTATTGAGAAACAGAGCAGAGATTCACATAGATGGAAAGTAATCGCACCCCACGGTTCCGCTGCAGTCTGCGTCTGCCCTGTCTCTGTCTGTGTCACTTTTCGGGCTTCCCCTAATACTGCACCGTGGCCTTCCCATGAGACAAAACAAAGACAGTCTATCGTAAACAATCAGTATCCCTCAGCAGCTGCAGCATTTGGCCTTGTACTCAGCAACAGTGGATCTTATACACAGACATCAGGTCTCCAGGCCTCCTCTGTCCGAGTGGTGTGAGGCCATAGTGACTTCAGAATAATAATTCTTATAACAGTTGTGGGGGGGGGGGGGGGGGGGGGCAGACAGAGTGGGGTCTTTACCCCCCTTATCTCCCTATGCCTGTGGTGTCGTGGGGCAAATTACTCTGTGTATGTGTTGACACCAGTGGCGTATTTAGGCCATTTTTAGGGGTGCTCAAGCAACCCAAATCTTAGCTCAGCACCCCTAAAAAATTAATGATTTAGAGTATTCCTGTGTGTCGGTTCGGCTCTGTCAGACATGCGTACATCCACAGGTTCACCCGGAGCGCCTCTGTGTGAAGCGCTTGGCGTTACCACGGTTAGGTCAGCTGGCAGCTTTGCTAGGGCCCGGGACAACACAGTCTTTTTGGGCCCCCCCTCTACACCTGCCGCCACCGCACACACACGCACGCATGCACACACACCAAAAAAAGTCAACTTAACTGTATACTTCATGCCCTGGAAATCTCTGTATTTTATACTGGATATTTTCAACCCATCTATTGAATTTAGTGCACTAGTTGATCTTTTCTTCATAAGAGAACAGCAAGCACTGCAGCCAAAATATGTTTTTTTTGACCTGCTGTATATTAGCCAGTCCCTAAGCTTGATGTATCATGAAATTGTTGACCTTTCGGGTTTTGTGATTTTTATTTTATTATTACAATTAAATAATAATAATAATAATACCAATAATAATAATGTTCATGGTGTTTTTTTCCTAATCCACCTCTTATATCTTTCAATCCTTATGTAATTTTGTCTGTGTTGTGTGCACCTGCCTGTTGCTTTAATCCTATAATTTTCCGCTGTCGTGGGATAAATAATTCATTAGCTAATGTCGCTCGACGTTTTCTTGCCCATGGTTTTTCACGTGCTTAGATAAATTTGTTGTGTTTCCACTGAATTTAACCGGCTTTTTACAAAACATACAACTTGATTTCATTTATGGTATTAAAATAGAGCCAAACGGCGCTTCTTTCCCTCTTCATGTTTTACCGCTCCTGTTTTCTCTCTCGCTCTCCAAGTTTGAGCAGCGCAGCGCGGTTGTTTGTGAGAGACACCAGAGAGCTGAGTGGGCAGGCCAGGCTGAGCCTGCGTGCTGATTGGCTGGTGCCGCTGAGCCATGTAGGAGAGGGGAGGGGGAGCAACAACGTGCCGTGACTCAGACGCGGAGACTTTGGATGAAGCTGCGCGCTGACTGACACTCTGACTGACCATTTTAATGGTCAGTCAGAGTGTCAGTTTTGGGGCCCCCCTCTGTCCTTGGCCCGGGACAACTGACCCGTTTGTCCCCCCCTGTCGGCGGGCGTGACTACAATTAATATTAATACTAGGCTACGAAAATGGTCCCAGTTAAGAAACTAAATATTATCTGCACTAAAATAGGTGAAAGCTGCTGAGTGCAGTTCTGAACAGAAGCAGGAGAGTTTTGATTTGTGGCACTTGAGAAATGTAAGTAACCAAAGTTAGCATCTCAAAATAGCATTTAATTCTGAAGTATAATACATTTTATCAACAAAAACCTAATCTCTTTTATAAAACTAAATATTCTGTGCCAGGCAAGAGTTCTGAAGACTGCTGGAAAGATGGAAAAACAAAGACTGTAGACTATTAAAAAGTCAGAATCTTAGCCACAGCCACAGAAAAGGTGAGTGTCACTTTTACCAATATTTCGTTGCTATTATTGCTTTCATTTATTGTCGACATTTGAGGCATTTCAGGCATAAATAGCAGGTGTAATTTATTTGACATAATATGCAATATAAGAACACTAGATGCAGTCTAAACAACTATTTTTTGTTTAGACTTTTGCTTAGTTATAATAGTATGATTAGGGTTCCACAAAATAATAGTGCTATTTATTTGACTATTTCTACTTCTAGAATTAGGATACAGACAAATAAAACAGAGGAACACTATTTACATTGGTTTTATTGTACATAGATTTCCACACTGTCCATTAGTAAATCAAACCAGAGGCTGCGATAGACATTCTCATCATCAGGGACTTAGCCCATAAAATATTACATCATTACAAGAGTAATTTGGTACACCAAAAAAGTAAGCAATTATTTAATCTATTGATGTGGTCGCAATATTAATTTAAGCTATATTCTTTTGGGCAGCTATATTCTTTTCTGCACATGTGGCATCTGTGTCCGAATCGCTTCAGCTGTTCTAATCGTTTCTAAACATGAGCTCAGTAGATGCAGTCGTGGATTCAGAATGCCTGTCTGAAAAGTTAAATCTGAACTGTATGGTTTTTTTTCCTAATAAGGAAACTGTTTCTCTTAATCTGAGTAAAAAAAAAAGAAAGAAATTCACTATGTAAATTCATAAAGGATATCTGTAGGGATTTATTACCTTATTAGCAATTTGCTTGACAGAAGACATGGACTGGTCATGAGACTGCCATATATATAATGGCATATATATAAATAAATGCTGCAAAATTTGTCTCTCTTGTAAGCAAAGTAATACGACAATAAGGAAAGTGTAGTAATAGCAGCCCTTTTTTCAGCCAGCTGAGAAACACTGTGCAGCAGTGCCCTAAGCCTACTTTTGTGTCTTTAGGGAAATTATTCCTCACTTTTATCAATATAGCTAGTCTAACTATTGCCATCATGCAGGTTTTACAAATGCACAAGGTTCTATCAAGTGAAAACATTTCAATCTGTTTGTCACTGCTTTTGGATGGGCCTATATTGTAGCTTGTTTGACGCGCTTTAGCTCAAACGTGTCATCTCTAAGAACCTCACATCTGGACTAAAAATGGAAAGCCTGTTGTTCATGCCAGGAATCACAGTCAACACTGGGGGCTGAGCACCCCTAAAGGTCAGATCCTAGAATCGCCCCTGGTTGACACATTAGGTGGGCTGGGGTAGGTGATCACAAGGACACTCTGTGAGAAAGAAGCTGATACTGGCCAAATTAGCTGTTAGAGTGATCCGGCAAGAATCTCTGAATATATACTTGGAGTCAATCAGTGATTTAGCATCTTAAATTGTGTTTCATGCTTCCACAGTGAGAATTGGAACATTCAACAACTTCAGGGGAAGAGAGAGAAAAACAATCCATGTTTTCTTCATTTTTGTATGCTTCTTCATTCCTGGCAGCTTCCTAATTTCTCTTTACTTGGGTTCTTGACCTGATTTAGTGATAATATCATGAATCAGGATTTTGATGCTTTCTGTAACTATTTTTAGCTACATGCTCCCAGCAAACAGCAGGTCAGATATGCTTTCAGCATAAGAGCAGAAAAGGACAGCACTTTAATCCTCTTTCAGTTTTTCTGGAGTCAAGGGAATTCAACATTTGATTATTAGTTAATTATTGACCTTCAAGATCTGGGAGCTGAATTCATGGTTTCATCAACTACAGCAAGTCTTCCAGGTCCTGAAACACTAAACCAGCCCAGACCATCACACTACCACTGTTTGACTGGTCTTCTGAAAGGCTTTGTTCGTTTTACATCACATGTGACAATTCAATTCAGTTTATTTGCACATCACCAATACACAACAAATATTGTCTCAAGGCAATTTACCAAAAAAATAAATAAATAAAAATAAACCGAAAATGGGATATATACATTTCAAAAAGTATTTTGTGTTCTGCAGTGCCTTTGGCCTTGGAACACCCGTGGATGACATTTTTGCCCTGTCTCTTTTTCTTATTGTTAAATCATAAATACTGACCATAATTTAGAGGACTGCAGTGTTTTAAATGTTGCTGGGCTCTTTTGTGACTCCCTGGAACCTATAAAGCTTCAATACTCTTCAAAGTTTTCTCCATTTCTGGATCAGGACTCTCGCTGCATTAAAAAAGATTTGTCACGCTTTCCAGACTAAACATCAGTGAAGTTTTTCATCATCTTTCCTTCAATTTCCGAACATCATTTGTTGCTTTTTTTCAAGAAATGTTTGCAATTTTGTATTTCCTGTAGTACTTATTTTCTCTTATTAAATAAAATCATCTTTTGAAAGTTGAATTGTATTTACTCATACTAATTGTCTGAGATTTTTTATTTTTTTTTAATCTGTTGACCTGAAAGATCTACAAGCAAAAACACAAGAAAGCTGTAGCTACTTTTTCAAGACACTGCATGACATCTAAACAGAGCAGCCTACTGTATAGAAGTTACACAGTTACCGATGTTCATTAAACAGAGCAGTAAACCTGGGCAGTTACAAATTACAGTATTTCCTACTGGAATGTTAATTGATTTTACAAGATTGCCCATCCAGTTCTGCCGGGCGTGCTTGAAACAGGCATAGTGTCCGCGTCTCTGTTCCAGATCAGAGTATTACTGAGTGCGCAGATGTTGATAGTGATTTGCTGAAATGATGAGGCGGTTAGGCCAATCCAAGCCCGTTTTCAGCAGGAAAATGGGAACTGGCGCGGATTCCCCCAGCAAAGCCTCTGCTTCAGGACTCGTGTCGACATGTTGGTTTATTTTGCTCTGCGGCGCCTCGCGTGTGGTGCTGATGCTGCGCGCTACCAAGTGACAAAAAGCTGCTCTAGACTTTGACCAATCAGAGCGCTTATCAGACTTTATCGCTTCATCTCGCTCTGAGAAGAAACCTTAGAACTTGCTCGCCACAGCCTATCACCCTTTTCCTGCCGTGTTTGAAGAGGAGATGGTACCGGGCTCAGAGCACCCTTCCCGCGGATCCAAGGTCTCTCTCATGGAATCCCGGCCGGACCTTTAAAACTCATCATGCCGTATAACGCCAGGTTCCTGCTGCTGCTTCTGTGTTTGATTCTGACGGCGGAGTCCCGGAGACAGGGAAGCAGGAAAAGGCGCTGGTCTGAACCGGAGGAGACTCTCAAGCCCGGGAAGTAAGTATTATTTGATGCTCATGTTACATTGTAACGGCGGTCGGGCAGCTTAGAGTCAACAAAAGCTGATGGGTTATCTGTTGATCATGTTCGCATCATTCCCTTACTGCCATCCCGCAGGTTTCCTGGGCTCACGGTTGGCTCACCATAAAAGACAGACAGGCTGTTGAAGTTAGTCCTGTCCATATTCAGTCTGTTGTCAGTGGCGGTTCTAGACCAAATTTACCAGGGGGTCAAGGTGGAGCCTGTGTATTTTTTATAGGGGGACATGAAACAATAAAACAGGGCAATATTTAATCATTTAATAATATTAAATGAGCCACTTGTGACTCTGGAACTGCAGGTTTCAGACCCCAGGTTAAACTGCTCAGCATTTTTTATACGTTACCTAAATAATTTCATGTGTTTTTTTCCGTTAAAGTCTTAGTTTAATGTTATTTTGAGTTTTTTTGTAATATTAATTTTAGTCTAAAAGCCTAACTAAGGACCATCCATCACGCTTATCCCTTGTGGGGTCACGAGGGGTGCTAGTGCCTATCTCCAGCTGTCAATGGGCAAGAGGATGCCAGTCTATCACAGGGCAACACAGAGACAAACAACCATTCACAATTCTAGAGAGACCAATTAACCTAACAGTCATGTTTTTGGACTGTGGGAGAAAGCCAGAGTACCCAGAGAGAGAACAATGTGCATGCACAGAACATGCAAGCTCCACGCAGAAAGACCCAGGGTGGACTCAAACCCAGGACCTTCTTGCTGCAAGGCAGCAGTGCTACCCATTGCGCCACTGTGTCTATGTCTTTTAAATATATATACTTTATGTCTTGTCCCTGCTCAAACAAATTTGAAATACAAATTCAGATGTCTTTTTTAAAATTTGAACTCACAAAGGAAGGCCCAAACACACAGAAGGATTTCTGAAATCTTCTCCAACCTGCAGTTTACGACAACCTGATCATTTCCATGTTGTCTTATGCAAAGAGCAGCTGCAGCAAGGCTGATGGAATATGTACCGAAACCTCAAAATGCTTTTGAGATTTGCATGTAGCTAATTCAGCTAATATCAATAGAATAGAATAGAATAGAATAATATCAACAATAGAAAATCCACAGCGTGTCGAAGCATCCCTTCTTTGTTTTCCACTTCACCATCTCTAAATAAGAAGTGGGTAAAGTAGCCAAAATTAGTTTTACAAAAAGTTAGTAAAAATAAATGACACAATTACATAATAAATACAGTAATAATTATTTTTTTTCACAACGTAGAACTTTGGAAACCAATACTTACAGTAGGACTGCAAAGTACTTCCATTGACAATGGACACAATGCTCTTCAGTGATTTCCAAATGGCTCAGTGAGATAAGCAGATAGAAGACAACGTTAGAACAATGAAACCTGTGTAGAGACAAAAAGCACACCTTAACACCTCTGTGGGTGTGTATCTGGCTGGTGAATTTTTAGTTTGTCATGTTTGTTCCTTTTTTCAAAAAGTCTAATCAAATCAATGTAAGTGAATGTAACTAGTTAAAAAAAACAATGTTTCTCACAACATTCAGACAAACAAGCTGCATGTTTTCACTGAGTCAGAAGCCCAAACTTAAGTTCCAGTCTCAGAAGAAGACGAAAACAAAGTCAAAGATTTACCAAGTGTAACTGGGAATATTATAACCCCAGTTCCACTTGGTTTGGCCGCGCACTGCTCTGCTCCGCCCACTTGCGAGTGTTTCAGGAGCAGTTTTTTTTTTTTTCAGGGACAGACCGTGTTTCTCCGGCCCTGCTCAAGAGCAAGGTCAGACTGAGCTGAGTTTTGAGTGAACACAGATTTTCAGTGATTGGCTGAGGAGCAAGGAGAAAAAAGAAGGTTTTTCTCAGAGGAAGTCCAGCAAAACTGAAGAGCGACAACATTAATATTAAGGACCACCATGAACAGAGTGGGTCAAATCGAAATATAATTTTACAATGTAAAAACCATGAACCACGCCTGAAGGGAACAAAAAAGAAAAGAAAAGGGACACTTCAGTTTTCTATATACACACATGTTTTATCAGAGATTTACTGAAGCTTCTCTCATTTTACACACACTGGATGGACATTTCTGTCTCTGAAGGGTCCAGCCATCTCATGCGGTAGAAGGCAGTGTCTAACACAGCAGCCTGCAGCCGGGGAGTCAGCGCAAAACCAAACCTATAAAAACGACTTTAGGGAGCCGTGATTCCCTTTCCACTTCTGTAGGCAGTCTCACAGATAGCTTCTGCAAACCCCACATATGAAGCTTCATACATGCCTGCAGACGGAGCAAAGAAATTAGAATCTCCACTCCATTTGCACTTTGCAAAAATGTATCAAAGGCAGTGCAGAGAGATACCTATAGACCATGTAAAATGGAGCGAGAAAGTACAAAAAAGTAAGAAAGGGGAGCAGAGGGAGAGGCTGAAAAAGAAACAAGCACTGGCCACTGATGCAGCAAAGTGCACTAAACTGAAGTTTTTTTCATAAAGGAGCAGGCAAGATATAAACACTAGTGTTGAACAGTGAAAAGGCTAGAAGCCTGTCCTGCATAATAGTTTAATAGGGAGGTTAGTCTCACTGTGAGGAACCAAGGGTCAAAACAGACTCAATTAAACAAAGGTTTTAAAGTATTGAAATTGTTAAAGTATGGTTAAGAAAGAGCCAATTGAAATTAAATTGAATGCTAAAATGTCCTTCAATTCAGATTTAGTGTACCCTGCATTAAACTCAAATTCTAAATTCTAAAAATATTGAAATCATTGTTATATTGTCGTATTTTACTTTGTTTAACCTGGTAAAATCATTGAGTTTAAGAAAATATTTGTTTTGTGAATATAGCCAATGCATTAAATAGTCAATTAGTAAATTAAAAAAATAAGTGTGTTTGAATTAATTATTTACAAGAACTCACTGTCAATTCAGTGAGTAGCAGTGCTGCAATAGCTCCTGCTGGCATGGAGGTGGTAAAAAGTAGCAATAAGGAGTCAGAGCAGGAACCTTCAGGTACCTTGTAAGAGCACAAAACACACCTGCAGGTTCTAAGGTTATGCTGTTGGTGGTGTGGCCTGATATGGTATGAAATTTCCGGCCTGAATTATTGTCCCAGTCCACCCCTGGCTCCTGCCATGGCTGAGTCAAAAGATCTCATAAAGCTGTACATTTTAACTCTGTGACTGAAAACAGCCGGGCGGAGCAGTGATCTTCTTTTGCAGAGCCCGTGAAACGCAGCTCGGACTCTCCCCACTGACACAGCAGCCCACAACTTGTTATTCACGCTGGCGGTAATGACACCCGGTCGATCGGAGGTCACTAAAGTTGGTGTTGCTTCGGTGTGTAAGTTTGCTAAAACAATGTCGGACTCCGTCATTTTCTCTGGTCCCCTGCCTGATCTGACCAGTGATGACATGTTTAGCCGCATGTCATCATTCAACCGCTGGTTGTCTAGGTGGTGTCCTGAAAACGACATGGGCTACATTGATAACTGGCAAACTTTCTGGGGAAAACCTGGTCTGATCCGGAGAGACGGCATTCATCCCACTTTGGATGGTGCAGCTCTTCTTTCTAGGAATCTGGCCGGATTTATTAGTTCTCCTAAATGCTGACAACCCAGGGTCCAGACCAGGAAGCAGAGCCGTATTTTAACACACCTCTCTGCAGCTTCTGTACTGTTACCCTCCCATTACCCTATTGAGACGGTGTCTTTCCCATGGCCAAAATTTAACAGATCAAAAACTGATCTAAAAGGAACAAATCATAAAAATCTAATAAAAATCAATACGGCTCACCTTGAACCAAAAAATAAAACAATTAAATGTGGTCTATTAAATATAAGGTCTCTCCCTCCAAATACTTTGTTAGTTAATGAATTGATTTCTGATAAACAGATTGATTTATTTTGTCTCACAGAAACCTGTCTACAAGAGGACTACGTTAGTATAAATGAGTCAACTCCCTCCAATTATTCAAATTTCCACATTCCCAGATCTGTGGGAAGAGGAGGAGGAGTGGCAACCATCTTTCTGTCTGATTTATTAATTAGTCCCAGGCCAATTAATAACTACAGTTCTTTTGAACATTTAACCCTCAGTTTCCCTCATCCAAATTGCAAAGCAATAAAACCTCTTCTGTTTGTTGTTTTGTATCATCCACCGGACCCTTACTCTCAGTTTTTGGATCAGTTGTCAGACTTCTTATCTGATTTGGTGATAAACTGACAAGGTTATTATAGTGGGTGATTTTAACATTCATGTTGACACTGAATGTGATAACCTTAGCGTAGCCTTTAAAACTATCCTAGATTCAATTGGTTTTGCTCAAAATGTGCATAAACCGACGCACTCTTGGCTCCATACTTTAGACCTTGTGCTGACATATGGCATTTATTGTGAAGAATTAACAGTATTTCCTCACAACCCTGTCCTATCTGATCATTTTTAATAACATTTGAGTTTAATCTAACTGAGTTCTCCACCCCCAAAAAAGGGTTCCATTATAGTAGATCTTTATCGGACAATGCTGCATCAAACAAAGAGTCTGTCCCCCTCTTAATATCGTCAGTATTGCAGAAATACCCTGCAGATAGCAGCAATGTTGTTTCTTCCCATTCACAAATAGATGTCTTTGTTAACGGTATGACTTCGTCATTGCGTTCTGCATTAGACAATGTAGCTCCCTTGAAAAAGAAGGTGATTATTCACAGGAAGCTGGCTCCCTGGTTTAATTCAGAGCTGCATTCCTTGAAGCACAATGTTAGGAAATTGGAGAGAAAATGGCGCTCTACACACCAAGAGGAATCCTACCTAATCTGGAGGGACAGTCTATTGTTGTATAACAAGACCCTTCGCAGAGTTAGAGCAGCATATTTTTCATCATTAATTGAGGAGAACAAAAATAATCCTAGATTTCTCTTCAGTACAGTTGCCAAACTTAAACAGAGTCATAGCTCCATTGATCCATCCATTCCCTTAGCTCTTAGCAGTAATGATTTTATGGGATTCTTCATGATTCCATTAAAAAATAAAATAATTGGCACCCTCCCAAACATGAGTATTGAAGGAATCTTTAAAACCTGCGCAGTGTCTGAACTGTTTAGAAGCAGTAGAGCTTTCTGAGCTATCTAAAATATTAGCTTCATCTAAACCTTCTACCTGTATGTTAGACCCAATCCCAACCAAGTTGTTTAAGGAGGTATTCCCTTTGATCAGTGGTCTTATTTTAGACATGATTAATCTATCCTTAGTAAATGGATATGTACCACAGGCTTTTAAAGTAGCTGTTATTAAACCTTTACTTAAGAAACCATCTCTTGATCAAGATGAGTTAGTAAATTACAGACCTATATCTAATCTTCTTTTCTTATCTAAAATTCTTGAGAAAGTAGTTGCTAATCAACTTTTTGAACATTTACAAAGTAATGACCTACTTGAGGAGTTTCAGTCAGGCTTCAGAGCTCATCATAGCACTGAAACAGCTCTGGTGAAGGTCACCAATGATATTCTCATGGCCTCAGATAATGGACTTGTGTTTGTACTTGTCCTGTTAGATCTCAGTGCTGCATTTGACACAGTTGATCACAATATTCTCCTACAAAGACTTGAGCATACTGTAGGGATTAAGGGGAAAGCATTAGGCTGGTTTAAATCTTATTTGTCTGACAGATTCCAGTTTGTTCATGTTAATAATAAATCTTCTTAAAACTCTAGGGTCACTTGTGGAGTACCACAGAGTTCAGTCCTTGGACTAATTCTCTTTACTATATATATGCTTCTGAATTATCAGACAGCATGGGATTAATTGTTATGCTGATGACACAATCCTGATGAATCCAATCAATTACTTCGACTACAGGCATGTCTTGATGACATCAAAAGCTGGATGACTTAAAATTTCCTGCACTTAAATTCTGACAAGACAGAAGTTGTAATCTTTGGACCAGAGTCCTCAAAAAAGAAACTTCTTAATCAATCACTTAATCTGGATGGCATTAACTTGGCCTCTGGTAATAAAGTAAAAAATCTTGGTGTTATTTTTGACCAAGACATGTAATTTAAATCCCATATTAAACAGGTTTCAAGAGTTTCCTTTTTTCACCTCAGGAATATTGCCAAAATTAGAAACATTCTGTCCAGGGGTGATGCTGAAAAACTAGTCCATGCATTTGTTACTTCAAGGCTGGACTATTGAAGTAACAAATGCATGGATTAGTTTTGAGTGTTCAGAGTGCTGACTGACACTCTGACTGACCATTAAAATGGTCATAACTTTTATGGACAGAATTTCTAGGCGCAGCCGAGGTGTTGAGGGGATCCGTTTTGGTGGCCTTAGGATTGCGTCTCTGCTATTCGCGGATGACGTGGTCCTATTGGCTTCATCAGGGCGTGATCTACAACTCTCACTGGAGCGGTTCGCAGCCGAGTGCGAAGCGGCCGGGATGAAAATCAGTGCCTCCAAATCCGAGACCATGGTCTTGAACCGGAAAAGGGTAGAGTGCCTTCTCCGGGTTGGGGAGGATGTGCTGCCCCTAGTGGAGGAGTTCAAGTATCTTGGGGTCTTGTTCACGAATGAGGGGAAGATGGAGCGGGAGATCGACAGGCGGATTGGTGCAGCGTCTGCTGTGAAGCGGACGCTGTTGTGGTGAAGAGAGAGCTGAGCCAAATCTCGAAGATCTACGTTCCTACCCTCATCTATGGTCACGAGCTTTGGGTCGTGACCGAAAGAACGAGATCCCGGATACAAGCGGCTGAAATGAGTTTTCTCCGTAGTGTGTCTGGGCTCTCCCTTAGAGATAGGGTGAGGAGCTCAGTCATCCGGGGAGGACTCAGAGTAGAGCCACTGCTCCTCCACGTCGAGAGGAGCCAGTTGAGGTGGCTCGGGCATCTGGTTAGGATGCCTCCTGGACGCCTCCCTGGTGAGGTGTTCCGGGCACGTCCCACCGGAAGGAGGCCCAGGGGAAGACCCAGGACACGCTGGAGGGACTATGTCTCCCGGCTGGCCTGGGGACGCCTTGGGATTCCTCCGGAGGAGCTGGCCCAAGTGGCCGGGGAGAGGGACGTCTGGGCCTCCCTACTCAAGCTGCTGCCCCCGCGACCCGACCCCGGATAAGCGGAAGAAGACGGACGGACAATTCATGAAACATGTCATCTCGAGGCACTTTACAAAGTCAAATCAATCATATTATACAGATTGGTCAAAAATTTCCTATATAAGGGAACCAGTTGATTGCTTCAAAGTCCCGACAAGCAGCATTCACTCCTGCACCGTCCACACATGATGAAACAATTGAGTTCAGTTATGCTCATTTTTAAGAGCTTATATACGCACAAACCAGTTTTTTCTTGTAAAAAAAGGGTTTGTGGAGCAAATGACCTTGTGAGCCTGTCCAGAATGACCCTGTCACCATCCTACACAGTCAGAAATAGGCAGCTGCAGACTCCACAACCAATAAAGGACAAACAGTCAAAGAAATACAGATGGAGGAAAAAAAACAGACCTCTGTTTTCTTTGATTCCCATGTACTTAAAGGTTTCATCATGATGTACATAACTTTTTGAATTTTGGTGCTAGGTTTTATATTTTCTGTGATTCTTGTTGTGTATGACAGCAAATATATGCTGCTACATATATTAGGACAATAACAATAAATCTAACTTCACATGTGCCTTGTGATCTATCATGTAGGACACAAAATGTTTAAATGACACATGTTCTGTAAACCCCACCACTGCTCCTCATATTCAAGACATACTTATATTTATAACAGCAAGACTCTTATAGTTCTCTGTTACTGAACACTGGGACCCAAGTTATGTACTGTTTGACAATGATGATATGGTTGAATGATATATGAAAACCTTTAATGAATCTTTGGTAAAAACCCATTAAAAAATGAAGTGTTATGGTTTGTGATCAAACCAACTCATTCTTTCCTTAGAAAAATAACATTATATAGACCAGTTCACGCGTGACGTCAGCGCTACATCCGGATCTCGGTGGTTGGCAAAAACAGTGCTGTTCTCGTCTACTACTGTGACAAAACGGGTGATTTAGAGCGTATTTTTAGTTAGTTTATTTTTGGAATCTAAACAATGCCTACGACTTGTTGTGCTCCCGGTTGCACACAGAGGCATTCCAAATCGTCGGATGTACGTTTCTGTCGTTTACCGAAGGAGGAAACACGAATAAAGAAATGGATATTTTCAATGAAAAGAGCGCAGGCAGACACTCCAAATGGACTGGGGGATCCATCATACTGCGACAGAATATGCAGTCTACACTTCATCTCCGGTAAATACAACTTAATTCTGCTCTAGTCATTGTTGTACTTAAATAGCGGCGGAGGGGAGATGGTGATCGCTACACGGGCCGGAGAAGCGGTAGCAGCAGCCGCTGACTATTCCGGCCCGTGTAGCGATCGCCACCTCCCCTCCCCTCCGCCCGTTCACGGGCGCTACTTCTGTGTTTACGCTGCAATGTCGCCGACACCCCCACCAATTTTAACAAGACAAAAACACCAAAATAATCCGTAGTGAACTATGTTTTTTTTTTACCTACCGGGCGGGTCTTCCTGTCCGACTCCGCGTTCGTATGTTACACATGTCTGAACATCCATCCATCCATCCATGTTCTGACCCGCTTAATCCCTCATGGCGTCGCGGGCGTTGCTGGTGCCTATGTCCAGATATAATAAAATTGCAGCCGTCCAGTGGTTTCATGCTTCCATGCTCTCTCGTGTGTACTGGCCTGCGTGTTTATAAGGTAGCTGTATATGTCGCGGTACTGAACGCTTGGCAGCATTTCACAGACTCGCTCCGTCCCTTCAGGCTTTTGCTGTGTGGATCTGGCAATCTGATACCATCAACCATCAACTTAGTCTTAAAACGATCTTGTGATACGTTATCTAAAGAAGAAAAATACGTGGAGAACTCGTCAGTTTCTCTGTTTGCGTCCGCCATTGTGTTCGTCTTTTGCCAACCAGTCCGGCGCGCATGCGCGAAAAACCCGAATCAAAACAATAACAATGAACTGGTCTATTGCAATGTTACATCAACTCACAGAAGAACATACATTAAAAGTACCTTTAACAAGTGCTCTGAAAGATCCTTTTGAAAGGAAGTTCTCTACCTCCAGAAGATGACCTAACTAGAACATGATCTAGGAGTATTAAAAAGATGAATACATGGATCTCAAAATTGAACATGAGAAAATCCTTTTACATACAACAGACAAAAGTCTTTGTTAGAAATCTGGGCACTATTGCGCTCAAAGCATTTATCAATTTTACAATCAACTTTGAAGAATATAAAAGAAAAATAATGCCCTATGGAAAGAAAAGGAAAATAAGTACAGTTTAAACACATGGTTCAATTTTTTTACCTTAAAGAAGCTTCATAGCAACAGCAATAATTTGACTTCAAAAACTTGTATTTCACAATGTTGTTGGAGTAATCTTTTTAATCAGTACTTTTGCTCTATATCTTTGTCAGCAAAAACAAAAGCTAACTGATTCTATTGTGGCTCACTTCCATATGTTCCTGAAAACATGACTGTTTTGAGTCAAATGGTAAACTTTCTGTTGAAATATATTACATAATGGTATTACCTGAGACCAAAAACATTTTAGATCAAATTGGACTTTTTCCATGAAGATTTGCATGAAAAGAGTTTTTCAAGCAATGTCTGTCGAAGGACATCTCTTTCACCTTTTCCTTGGTACTCGGAGCAAAATCTCCAGGTGGCAATTCTGTCAGCATAGGTGGGAATGTAGATGGCCAAGCTCTCATCATCCATGCTTGCTATAGCTGATATGTCTACAAGCACAATGAAATTATGGTTAATATAAAAAAGAAATAAACTAAAAAGACTCTTAAGCACATGATTATTAATCTTTACAGCAGAATTTATGATTATATGCATGACATGTTTTTAAAAAAAATTAAGCTGCTTATCCTTATCTCTATCTCATTAACATCCATGTAGAACATTTGCAGTCACAGGCCCTGTTTACAGAGTACTTAAACGGTGCAATTCCCATGCCGCACCACTAGTAGCGCTGTGATTTCTGAAGCTCCGCGTCAAATTGCCCAGAAGAAGAAAGCAGCGGCTGGCGGAAGACTGTTTCGGCTGCAAACTGTTGTAAATAAACCCACAGCTATAGCTGAAAGTCCCCCTAAGCAACAGTTAAACCTTGTAGTGTGTTTAAATGGAGAGTACAAAGGCAACGCAAACCTGTTTTCACCGTGTAAACAGAGCCAGAGACTGTTCTACAGTGTGTTAAGATGGGGTTTTACCGGCTTGCTGTTACATGTCTATTACAAACCCATCTTTCCCAGTTCCGGATTTGGCTATAAGAGGGGAAGCATTGATCAGAGGTAGAACGGTTTAAATACATATTTAATTCATAGAAATTAAATATGGAGACAGAGTACATACCAATTACAAGATGTTGTTCTCACCGCGGTGGATAAGTCTGTCTGTCTGTCTGAAGTAGGTTTTTCCAAGACAATCCTTTTATCAACTTTAAAACTCCTCCTGCATGACTCAGGGGAAGGATGACTGACCCCCTCTCCTTCTGACCACCCCCCTCGGGGGCAATAAAACGGCCTGTTATTCTGCCTAGCAACAGAGAAAAGGCCCCAAGCCTGATAGAGCCCGTCCTGTGATTGTCCCATCGAGCTGTTTAATCTGAGAACTGAGATATTTTCCTCAACAATTCCCTCTGTTTTAATCCTACAGATTAAACCAATAACTAGGTAAAACTAAGTCCATGTTTTGAAACCTTTAAACAAAGTGTAAATAGTAAGATGTAATATTGTAACCCACTGTCCCCTCTGTTGGCGACTTATGAAATCAAATGAAGTTTAAATGTTCCCCTTAAATGTAAAATAACCCAAGTATAAGCTAAAAAGCTACTAAACCTATCCGAATCTCGAACCTACTAGAATTAAGAAAAGTAAGCACCTTTATCCGAGAGGTGCAAGGCTAAGATAAATGTGCAACTACCAGAAACTATTATATGATCTAAATATGACTTTAAGAGTCCTAACCTAGATTAACAAAATGTCTTCTTAGAAATAAAGATAACCCATGAAAGCACTACACTCAGATCAAACCACAGAATAAAAAACAGATTTTCATGCAATGCAAAACCAAGATTCTAACGATACTAATATTGAACACCTTATGAATATGGAACTTATAAGACATATGCAGTGGTTACAAAACTCTCATTTTCTTTTTTTTTTTCTTTTTTACACAATGCATTCTATTGTTGTCATGATGTCTTGCATCTCGGAGATGTCTTCTTCTCGCCTTTAAAGAAGATGGTGTAAAGAGTCAGTGTTCCAACCGCGGTCTCCACAGAACTGTATGTTAATCTTTATTAAAAATAAAAAAACGAAAACAAAATAAAATTCCAGCTGCCCCTCCGTGGGTGGCTATCGGCGCCTCGAGCTGCCCCGTTGCCGGATGGCACGGGTGGGTGGCAGTTGAAAACCCTTCCAGTCAGCCAGTCTGACCCGAAAGCTGGTCCGGTGTTGTTCCCCTTGGATCCTCTATGTGGCTGGTCCACATGACTCTGGAATCAGATGGGCCCCTGACCTCTGGCCCACCACATCTGCTTGTCGATAACCTTAGCGTGCACTCCGTCGAAGTCGGGGGTTGGTGTACTCCCTTCACATTACTGGACTCTCCTAAGTTTACATCTCCAATACAACCTGAAACTTACGACAATCGTTTAAATATCAAATGTTGTGTGCTACCTGTAATTCCGGAGGTTGACTTCGGTCCCGAAAAGCTCCTTTCAGTCATATGGAATCATATCCTGTAATGAAATTAACTGAACACTCCCACAAGAAACACACTTCACATCTTCCATTGTTCCATCTCCATCCTATTTTAGAAATGTAATAGTTAATGAGACATTTTATCGCAATTTCACTTTCCCCGTCCTTACGCTGTCCTGTAAGAAAATGCAACGACCACACAAATACGTTAATCTCTGGTGAAGATTCCCCTGTCTGTAAAATCAAAAATTAGTTAATGCAGTTGTGAAATCAAAGTATAGTAACAAGACGCATGTGGGGCCCATTCACCTAACTCGTCTCGTTTCACCCTTGTTGAGGATTTGGCACTAAGAGAAGAGGCAGTGAATTCAGAGGCAAAAACAACAGTTAAATATATATTTATTACAACTTGGAATTCCAAAGTGGGAGGCACAACCTTTATCACAGCATCGGATACCTTAAGTTCTCTGCCTGTGTCTGAAGCCTGTCTCAACACATACACGTTGTTCCCCCCTTTTTAAGACAGACAGTCCAAGCGGGGCTGGACCTACATGAGACATTCAGTCTGCTGAGAACATCTGTTTCCTAACCTTTAACCGTTAAATGTATTCTATTGTTCCTAGCTCGGTTCCTGGTGTTAACTGGAACAATGTAAAACCTTGTGACATGCACTTATCTGCTCACAAGATATGTCATATTATCCTGACACATGCCCACTGAAGTGTGAAACCAACCTTTGTTCTACATACATCCTCATCTGTTTAGGTCACTGGGTTAAAGTTAACCTCTATATTACTTTAAGCTACACTATTATATATAAGTGATTATATTTCCATAACACTGTTATCCTGTAAGAATGTCAGAATGTTCTCTGAATTAAAGATTAAAGATTACCATTCACCACACCTCACTTCTGTACCATTTCCTCCATACTCAGATGTGTATGCTGCGAAAAAGTTCCTATTTTTAATATGAGAAGAAAAGCAAACCCTCATTTTAGTTCACCTATAGTTTTATCCAGTTGTTACAAATCCTGATCCAGTTTACTGCAACAGATATACGTGGCTTTGAATCCTTAACAAACCTACCTGACACACCAATGGTTTTAAAGTAAACTAAATATGCATTAAATTACCCTCTGTTTATCTCTGTTTTATCCAGTTTTTTGTAGTTTATGTAGTTTTTCTGTTTAATTTAACATTCACTTTTTTGGCCTGCTTAAACTGTTTAAGCCTTTTTCCAAGAACCCCCTCATATAATCTATCTATAACAGATACGTGGTGTCTGACACTCCGCTCATTAAATCTAATTTATAGTTCTGTTTTGGGAGTCACTTAACAAACATTCCAGAGAGCCATGGGTAAGGTCTTTTGTGGGGGGTTTCTCTTTGTTTAAACAACCGTTATCTGATTTACAACGCAGTTACATACCTCCGTGGGGTCCTGCACAAGAATCCTTCCTCCGAATTACTTGTGCCAAGGGTTGATATAAAGTTTAAGATCTGAATAGCTTTACAATATAGTGTTATCATATAAATGTTTATGTCATATCCCTCTGCTTGGAACAAAATTAATTTTGTTACAAAACATTAACAAAGAATAGTATTAGTCATCACAGGGAATCAATTAACTGCAAATAATTATCTGAACTGAAGTATGAAAAACACTGCCCTATATCCTGGATTCAGATCAAAACTTAATGCAATTTCATAATCCCACAGACCTACAAGAAGTCCTCCAAAAAGATCAGTGTACCCATTGAAATAATGATTATTCTAATGTGCTCACAGCAAGTTGATGGTATGAAAATGCTGACTGTTCCAAGGTACTTACATACTGATAAAATATTGGGTTTTACCTGAATAAAACACCTGGTAACGGCAAAGTCTGGTGAAAATCTGATAAGTTTTAGCATGCAACAGTTATATTGTACAATAGAAAAATCTCAATACTTGAGAGCTATTTAAGAAATAACCTAACAGATCCGTTTAACCCATGTTGTTTAGAAACAGAATGTCCCAAGCAGGACACATCTGTGCTTACCGAGAGGCCCATGTAATAAACCTGTCCCCTCAGGACGTCGCAACCCCCCTTGTGGAAATTTATGACATGCAGTTGTTATCTAGAACTCACAGAAACCTAAGTAGAAGTGGAGCACGCGAAAGTATTCCCGTCCCTGTGGATTGTCTGCCCATAGAAGATATGGTAAAACACACCTGCTGCTATTTAATTATGAGCAATATGGTCCTGGACATAATAGAATTAAAACTCATGTTTAAAAGGAACATATCAGTTATATAGTAAAAAATTTAAGAGACAGTAGTATATTTTTCAAAACCGCAAACCTGTACTGCTGGTATCTGCCCAAATGGCTGCCTTAAGAAGTTATTACCTGCACCAATCCATTTACCTGGAAGCTCAAGAGTTGGAGACACAGAAAAAATATTATAAATCACATTCCATTAAATTTGGTCAAAAGAATATTGGTAGAAATAGAAGTCTGAATTACCTTAACAAAAAGTCTGTTATCAGTCTGTGGTCCTTGAGATGGACTGGACTGACATGTACAGCAGATCAGGCAGAAAAGAGATTGGAGTTTAGACTTCGCACTCACAGCTTCCAAGTGTGGAACTCCACATTTCGTCCCCCACGTGTTGCAGTGATTCGCTGTCGATGCACCTCAGTGACAAAGTTCTGGTCCACGACTCAGAAACTGGATGAGACATTCAACTCCAGTGTATGCAGACAGTCATTTTTCTTTGACAGCTTAGGATCTGTGCGGTACATAGGCGTTGGCCATCGTTCCAGGGTGAGGAAACATTGTTCTTGGGAGCGTTATCCCCTAGATGGAGCACTGACCTTCTTGAAGGTGAGGTGGTATTGGGACTTCTTGCCAGGAATTAGTGATGTGAAACAGTCCCTGGTCCAGTGTCCAGCGTAAGCAACTGTCCCAGATGTGATGGGTGCCCCACGACACACATATCGGCTGTAAATGCTCAGTTTCATTCTTCCAACCCCAAATCGGCACCGATCTGCGTCACATGTCAGACGTGTCCATACTCCAGAACGAACAGACCTGTAACAAAATTAAGATAGAAAAAGAAAAACAGGGGGGAGGAAGCTCCCCCACCTTAAATTAAAATAGAGACAGTTCTCGATGGAATCAGCTGCTTACTCTCACTCCTTCCTATATTGTTTTCCAATAACTGTAATTTTACCAACTTTTAGCAATTAACAAACTCAAACATTGTGTATCACCCTTCCTTTAAGTCACAGGCAAACGGTGTATCAAATATTGTCTCAGCGAGCATATCAAGATTTAAAATCATCAGCTGAGATATTGAAGAGGGCACGTTTTTTTTTAAACACTATTACTCTAAATAATTCCCCTAAATTGGACTGATTTATTTAGGATCCACACCTGTGTGTTTGATCCATCCTACTGATTTTTTCAGAAGATATCGAGAGTCCCAGTCAAACTCAGGAACCTTCTGCTAAAGTGTATAAAGAAAATGCTGTGTAACTCCATCTATCAAGGAAAAAATATAAAAAACACCAAAGGTACATTTTAAAACAGCTCTAAAATCAGTTATGCGCCTGTGTTTAGTAAATTGTTAAGTCAAATACTGCCGGCCACAAACAATCACCAGCAACTGATGTTGAAAAGTTCATTCACCAGAATTTGCACATTACCAAATGAACAAAGAAAAAGATTCCTCGGGCTCTAAATTACTGTGTAACAAGGGCATCTGCATTTTGTGGGACCATGAAAATGTGATTACATATAATGAATAATTTGGGGACCGTCCTGTGATGATCCCGTAATATTTTCTATTTCTACTAGGTGTTGGCGCTCTGCAATATCAATATCTATAATAAAACAATGCAAACCAATAACATTAGTCATAAATTCCTCAATTGTAGCTGCTTCATTTGAGGATAACTTCAAAACTGACTCATGACTAAATACAGTGTTAACAAAATCGATCAAATCAACCGCAATATCAGTTTGCACACACTATTAAGGTACAGTTTAACCTTAACTTCTAACTCTGTGTAGTTCTGCTTACTTGTGTTTTTCCCAGGCCTGCAAATGAGCAAAAGTTTATAGGGTGGCTATTTCCTGCTCCCTATTAATCAGCTAGATTTAAGTCTGATGAATTATATTTATTTATTTATCTATTATAACTAGGGCTATCAAACAATGAAAACCATTTAATCACTATTTAATCGCAAATTATATTTCATGTCTGAAAGTATATATATTCATTAGGCATTTTAAAACGCTATTTTGCAATAGATAATGCTAGTTAAAATTACACTCTAACAGAAGGCATTTTCCCTTTTATGTGTTTTCCCAATTTATAATGCCTCAAACAGATGTTCAATGTCCTGCCAAATTTTTTAACAACTTTTCCAAACTTCTAACCACTTTCTAACTTTTAGGCTACAGTTCAAAATAAAAAGTTTTCTCCAAAACTCACCAAACTGCAGGCCGTGGTCTCTCTCCAATGCAACTCACCCAATCAGCTTGCAGCCAATACCTCAAACGTTTTACTGCATTGAAATTCTCCTGCACTTCAACAAACATTATTAATGCATCGACCTTTTTTCTAATGATTTCCAAATTCCCCTTAGTTTTTTCACCCATATTTTTACTTATCACTTTTACTTAACAAAATTAAACTGCGCCCCAGTCACCGCTCTTATCTGTAGGCCCACGCACGCAGAGAAATTCACACCCTCATGAAGACACACACACACACACACACACCCCCACTCTCCGCTGAGTTGCAGGGTACGACCAATCTCTCCTTCTCTCAAAACCATGGATCCCATATTACCGAGACATTCAAAACATCAGACAAGACATAACAAACATAACATTTAAGACAGACAGCCTTGCGCGCGCAGAGGGTCTTCTCCTTTTAATACCCTTCCACTCGACGAAACGTTTCCTTATGTTAAAATCTCCTCGTCTAATCGTCGTGTTCACGAAAAACCCCGTTTTTCGAAAACTAGAAAACAAACTTCTATTTGTTTCCCTGGGATCCCTTTTTTTTAATCTCTTATCTTCCATAACAGCTCACTCTTAAGGTCTTGCTGCTCTTAGCCTCAACTTAAAGATGTTACGTATCTCGGCCGTCCTATTGCTGTGCTGCATTAGGGTGTCCCCTTCCCCAAAGAAAGCACTCCATCTTAGTCCTAAATTCACCAGACTCGTCAGTCATGGTGCGGAGGTGACCAAATCTCGGGACTCTTTTTATTCTTTGTATTTTATCTTTTTTATTTGATTTTAAATAAGTTTTTTTGCAATCTCAACATTTAAGTTTCTCAATTGTTATTCTTTAAGTTTCTTGGCTGTTATTTCTATTTTCCTTCCCATACAGCCTCACCATCTAAGATTACTTGCCATTTAATTTTCTATCTAATTTTACGTTTTTCTGACGCAAACAAACACATAAATCCCATTCAATCATTTCTCGGTTTCAACATAAATTCCATTCAAACCTAGTTGTACTGTTCAACCTCTGATAGTTTGAGAATTGAGTCTCTTAAACCACAGCACCACTTAATTTAGCCTACACATCATTTTGCCAATGGAGAAAAATCTCCTTACATTTTTTCGGTCGACCGGTGATGCTGCAGAATTAGTCCTCTTTTCGTGTCCAATTTTCAAACAGACCCTCACTCACAGCCAAAATCCGAGGGGTTTCGGCACCATGTTAAGATGGGGTTTTACCGGCTTGCTGTTACATGTCTATTACAAACCCATCTTTCCCAGTTCCGGATTTGGCTATAAGAGGGGAAGCATTGATCAGAGGTAGAACGGTTTAAATACATATTTAATTCATAGAAATTAAATATGGAGACAGAGTACATACCAATTACAAGATGTTGTTCTCACCGCGGTGGATAAGTCTGTCTGTCTGTCTGAAGTAGGTTTTTCCAAGACAATCCTTTTATCAACTTTAAAACTCCTCCTGCATGACTCAGGGGAAGGATGACTGACCCCCTCTCCTTCTGACCACCCCCCTCGGGGGCAATAAAACGGCCTGTTATTCTGCCTAGCAACAGAGAAAAGGCCCCAAGCCTGATAGAGCCCGTCCTGTGATTGTCCCATCGAGCTGTTTAATCTGAGAACTGAGATATTTTCCTCAACAAGTGCTACAAGTGTTTCCAAAGCATAGTTGTTAAATATAAATAACTGCCGAATTGATAAAATTTCAAGTAGAGGACTTGCTGTATATGCATGACTTACCTTGTCACTCCTCAGTGCAGAAATACATTCCTCCGACAAATGACTTTTTAAAAAGAAATAAAAGGCGCCCCTCCGTCTCTCCTCTTCTCCGTGACACTCAAATATCCCGCGAGCTGATGCCGGGTTATGTTGCGTTGTTATGAGGAGACAATTATCTGGTTTTAGCAAGATAAGTCTCTCATTAAAACAAGAAACTTCTGTCGTTAAAGGGAGAAAGTTATATAGTTATAACCAGTGGCGGCTGGTGCTAAAAAAACTGAGGGGGGCGCACACAAACAAACAAATGAAAAACAAACAAAACAATCTTAAAAAATAGCACTATTTGAACATGAATTTTGCCCTCCTTTCCTTCTGCCCAGCAAATTTCTCAATTATATTCTTGTTAAAGTCAGTCATCTCTGTGACTAGTCTTTTCTCCATTGACAACATGGCCAATGCATTCAGCCTGTCCTGAGTCATTGAGTTTCTCAGAAAAGTCTTGATTCTTTTCAGAGTTGAAAAGCACCTTTCAGCTTCTGCTGTGGTCATGGGTGTGGTGAGGAGGATCTTCAAGAGCGTGACAGTTTCTGAAAAGACTTCTTCTAGATTGTTTTCCTGATTTTAATAACATTTGCTGCCATTTTTTAAGGCTGTGTTATGAAATGTGTTACAGCATTTTTGTGGGACAAGATTATAGAAAATTCAGTAACCAAATGTTTTATTCCCCATTACCCATAAACTTCAGTACAACTTAAATAATAAAATATCTTGCTGACAAACATTACATCAACATACCTACACAGCATAGACACAACTAAAGGTATTTCTAACTACAAAGCACATCTTCCTAATATATTAAATAACATTACTATAAACCAGTGTAACAGTGATTTTCCACAACAACTCACCTCTGCAGCAATCCTTTCATGGTCTTCTACACTGAGTGTCCGACGCTTCTTCACTGGCTGACTACTACCTACACTGCTTTTTCCAACCATGGAGTGGAGAGATCACTTGCCTGCTGCTGAATTTGTAAATTAAGACGATCCGGTCCAAGCTCCTTTATCCTGTTTTTTTCTTCAAGTGAACGCTTTGTAAAAGCATTTTTTTTGTAAAGACAAAACAGAAGTTTCTCTCATTTTGAAACTACTCCACTTTGCAAGCATAACCGTGAATCAACCTAACAACTGCAGCTGCGCTAATGAGTCGAATCGGGGATTGTCCAATCACACAATGTTTTTAAAAAAATTAGCCAGTACTGACACTCTACCAGTAATGACACAACAGAGCCCTGCGCCCCTATGCAAAACCCTAGATAACCAATTAAAAGTCAGCCTCAGATCACGTGCTTGCCCAAGTTGCTGCGCCTACATTCACTCCCATTAGACCGGCGCTCTGCACATAGGAAAGGAGGAAGTGTGCACAATGTGAGCAATTAAATAGAATTATGTATTTACTATTTTAATAAATTCTAACATGTCTATTGGACACACAGTATGAATAAATACATTTCTAAGTACTTTGCAGTTCAGAAATCATTTATTATCTAAACGATTTAAAGGGGGCGGCGCCCGAGCGCCCCCTACTGGCCAGCCGCCAGTGTTGTAGTACTCGAGTCCGAGACTCGAACTTGAGTCCGAGTCATTAGCTAAATTTAGAGACTCGTGACTTGACTTGGACTTGAGCACTGATGACTCGAACTTGGACTCGGACTCCTACATTCAGATCATTTTTCTGTTTGTAGTCACCGTCCAGGAATCGGTATAAATTGTCCGGCCCGCCGAACAATTTAGTCCGGTCCGGTGGCCAAATGCATTATCATTATCCAACGGCTGTACCTCGCTGCATCGACCGGCACCGAACCCTGCCGGCCGGAGCCGCTGCGGTGCGCGAACCCCGCCGGCCGGCCGGCACCGCGGCGGTGGCCAATAGGCCGGAGCGCGCTTGGCTGCGAGGGCCGATCGACGCCGCTTGCGGCTTTAACATCCTTCATATGCGGCCTATCAGCGTACCTCGAGTCGCTGTTGCACGTTCCATAACAACAATGTTTAAAAACCATGGTTAGGAGACGTCTTAGACTTGGAAAAAGCAGTCGTTTTACCGAGTAAAACCAAGGGTAACTACAGCGAAAGAGTGGAGGACAACGCATATTTGCCCTGTACGTGATATGACGTCACGTTCTAAAAATAGCTCGCTCGCGGAACGCCATTATTAGTGCAATGGAATGTTACTGCTTCATGTCATACATCACACGTCACGGCATGTTCCTACAACGAACTTGGATCAATAGTGACTCGACTCGGATGAGCAGTGGACTTGACTCGGACTCGACTCGGATTTTTTTTTTAATGACTTGGACTTGACTCGGACTTGAACACTGGAGACTCGAACCTGGACTCGGACTCGAGGCATAGTGACTTGACTACAACACTGCCAGCCGCCACTGGTTATAACAAGTTGCCTTGTCAGCCGTCTGGTAACAAAAACGCTTTGGTTCAATCCTTGAAAGTCACGTGACCTCCCACAGCCGGAAGAGGCAGCCTGTGTGCCTGTGAGCCTGCGCTCAGGGCAACATGTGAGCCTTTGAGCCTGCGAGTCTGCGCAAGGAGACACAAATCGAAAAAATACAGATACAAATCCTTCTACGCATTTGTGCATCTCACGCGGCAGAAGAGTAGCAAAAATCACGTGTGTAAAGAGAACCAACCGAAAAACCGCTTGACTTGTAACCAATGATTTGTCTGTATTTCTGGGTCTTGAAGCGAAAATACTTCAGACACAAGTGTTTCTGTGTGTGCTTACAGATTGATCTACACATTTGCAGATCTGACTACAGATTTGTGGATTTTTTACACATTTGCAAATCTCTGTACACATTTGCAGATCTGAATACAGGTTTGTGGATTTTTTACACATTTGCAAATCTCTGTACACATTTGCAGATCTGAATACAGATTTGTGGATTTTTTACACATTTGCAAAACGGATTACACACAAGTAGTTTTACACATTTGCAGATTGTTGTACAGACACACAAATCTCCTCACACATTTACAAATCCCACTGCACACGCACAAATCGAGATACAGACACACAAATCGAGATACAGACACACAAGTCGAGATACAGACACACAACTCTCCACACACATTTGCAAATGTTAAAGCTACCATTTTAGCCCCATAGAAGGGTAGCAAAAATCATGTGTGTAAAGAGAGCCAACCGAAAAACCGCTTGACTTGTAACCAATGATTTGTCTGTATTTCTGGGTCTTGAAGCGAAAATACTTCAGACACAAGTGTCTCTGTGTGTGCTTACAGATTGATCTACACATTTGCAAATCTTAGTACACATTTGCAAATCTCAGTACACATTTGCAGATCTGAATACAGATTTGTGGATTTTTTACACATTTGCAAATCTCAGTACACATTTGCAGATCTGAATACAGATTTGTGGATTTTTTACACATTTGCAAATCTCAGTACACATTTTCAGATCTGAATACAGATCTTGAAATGTTTGGATTTTTTACACATTTGCAAAACGGATTACACACAAGTAGTTTTACACATTAGCAGATTGTTGTACAGACACACAAATCTCCTCACACATTTACAGATTTATTTACACATTTTCAAATCCCACTGCACACACACAAATCGAGATACAGACACACAACTCTCCACACACATTTGCAAATGTTAAAGCTACTATTTTGGCCCCATATATTTTGGCTGCAGTGCTTGCTGTCCTCTTATGAAGAAAAGATCAACTAGTGCACTAAATTCAACAGATGGGTTGAAAATATCCAGTATAAAATACAGAGATTCCCAGGGCATGAAGTATACAGTTAAGTTGACTTCTTTGGTGTGTGTGTGTGTGTGTGTGTGTGTGTGTGTGTGTGTGTGTGTGTGTGTGTGTGTGTGTGTGTGTGTGTGTGTGTGTGTGTGTGTGTGTGTGTGTGTGTGTGTGTGTGTGTGGTGGCGGCAGGTGTAGAGGGGGGGCCCAAAAAGACTGCGTTGTCCCGGGCCCTAGCAAAGCTGTCAGCTGGCCTGCTGCTGGTACTCCAGCTGATTACCTCTGAAGCTTTCCTCACTAAACTAAACATTTCAAGGGTTTTTATGTTAAAAAAGGACAAATACCATAAAGTTAGTCTGAAACTGGAATTTAAATTGGACAGTAAGATGTATCATGTATTTCATAGTATTACACACTGAATACCTGTATTCATTTTACCATGTAACAAAATGTGCATTTATTTGTCTCTGAAAATAAGTCCAGATGGCGATGCAACATGCCGTCTTCCACTGGGTGCACCACCACCTATGTTTTTATAAACTAGTCACTCTAATCTATGAGAACATTTTCATTTTTGATGTGATTGTTATTAGACTTTGGCAGAATATGTATTTATGACTGCGATCGATTTGCGACCTGTCCAGGGTGTACACCGCTTCTCGCCCATTGACAGCTGGAGATAGGCACTAGCACCCCTCACGACCCCACAAGGGATAGGCGTGTTAGAAAAGGGATGGATGGATGGATGTATTTATGAAAGCAATACTTGATGTTTGCTAATAAAAAGCCAAATTAGTTATACACTGTCCGTTTAAGAAGACAGATGTGTTTTGACGTGCTCCACATTGTTATACTGACACCACAGACACATGAAGTGGCTCCTTGGCCGGTGTCTGCAGTGTGAACAAAACAAACCACTGTTGTGATGGAGAACTGGATTGTGTAGACAAAGCAGACATGTGGAGCCTAAAAGGGTGCAGGTTCAGAAAGAGCACCAAAGTATTGATTGAGGACGTTTTGGGGGTCGACTGTAGATCAGTAGGAAGAGTAGTCATCGGGGGATGGGTTGTGAGTTTAATACCGGCTTCCTCACCACCACATTGAAACACTGAACATCATCAGATCTGCATATCTCTGAGAGAATGTTACACTGTTTGCTGTGGGGTTATGATAGTAAATAGAAGGTCAGGGGGGAGAAACCACCCTGATTATGTTATGGGAAAACAATTTAATTCCTTAAACGATTCATTTACTCTGATCTTCTTATGTCTTTGCCTTTGTCAATCTGTAACTGTGTTGACATACCTCCTCTTTTCATTATAAACTTGAACACAAATATTTGTCTTTGTAGGCCCCTTGGTGAAACACCTGATGCTCTGGTTCTTGTTGGGAAGACAGGCTTGGAGGCTGGTATGGTAAATGGGTGCGTACATCATTGAACTTTAATGTCAATCATTCAGTAACAAAGTTCTAATTCTATTTCACCTTTCTTTTGTTTCGTAATGTGATCTTGCCTTAACTTGACCCATTTAAGATGTACTCTAACAACCCTCTTGAAGGACTACAATAAATAAAGTCAGTTGGACTGGCTTGAATCTACTGTAACTGAATCTTATGTATTTGGTTTATTTTCAGCAGTGCCCAGAGGCAGTTTTTGTTGTGAACTGGTTCAGTCTAAATAAAGCAAGTAAATGTTAGGAAATTGGAGAGAAAATGGCACTCTACACTACTTAAGAAACCATCTCTTGATCAAGATGAGTTAGTAAATTACAGATCTTCTTTTTTTATCTACAATTCTTGAGAAAGTAGTTGCTAATCAACTTTGTGAACATTTACAAAGTAATGACCTACTTGAGGAGTTTCAGTCAGACTTCAGAGCTCATCATAGCACTGAAACAGCTCTGGTGAAGGTCACCAATGATATTCTCATGGCCTCAGATAATGGACTTGTGTCTGTACTTGTCCTGTTAGATCTCAGTGCTGCATTTGATACAGTTGATCACAATATTCTCCTACAAAGACTTGAGCATACTGTAGGGATTAAGGGGAAAGCATTAGGCTGGTTTAAATCTTATCTGTCGGACAGATTCCGGTTTGTTCATGTTAATAATAAATCTTCTTCAAACTCTAGGGTCACTTGTGGAGTACCACAGGGTTCAGTCCTTGGACCAATTCTCTTTACTATATACAGTATATGCTTCCGATTGGCAAAATTATCAGACAGCATGGGATTAATTTCCACTGTTATGCTGATGACACTCAGCTATATTTATCCATAAATCCTGATGAATCCAATCAATTACTTCAACTGCAGTCATGTCTTGATGACATCAAAAGCTGGATGACTTTAAATTTCCTGCACTTAAATTCTGACAAGACAGAAGTTGTAATCTTTGGACCAGAGTCCTCAAAAAAGAAACTTCTTAATCAACCACTTAATCTGGATGGCATTAACTTGTCCTCTGGTAATAAAGTAAAAAATCTTGGTGTTATTTTTGATCAAGACGTGTAATTTAAATCCCATATTAAACAGGTTTCAAGAGTTTCCTTTTTTCACCTCAGGAATATGGCCAAAATTAGAAACATTCTGTCCAGGGGTGATGCTGAAAAACTAGTCCATGCATTTGTTACTTCAAGGCTGGAGTATTGTAATTCTTTACTATCAGGAAGTCCACAAAATGCAGTTCAAAGTCTTCAGCTGATCCAAAATACTGCAGCAAGAGTTCTGATGAAAATCAACAGGAGGGATCATATTTCTCCAATTTTAGCTTCCCTTTATTGGCTTCCTGTTAAATCATGAATAGAATTTAAAATTCTTCTTCTAACGTATAAAGCCCTTAATAATCAAGCTCCATCATATATCAGAGCTCTGATTACCCCGTATGTTCCTAACAGAGCACTTCGCTCTCAGACTGCAGGTCTGCTGGTGGTTCCTAGAGTCTCTAAAAGTAGAATGGGAGGCAGATCCTTTAGCTATCAGGCTCCTCTCCTGTGGAACCAACTCCCAGTTTTGGTCCGTGAGGCAGACACCCTGTCTACTTTTAAGACTAATATTACAACTTTCCTTTTTGACAAAGCTTATAGTTAGAATGGCTCATGTTACCATGAGCTATAGGCTACTGGAGGACATCAGGGCCTATTTTCTCACTCTACTGATTTCTACTGTTCTCCAGTTTTGCATTGCATTGCATTGAAATGACTGTTGTCATCTCATCTTTTAACTTTTTGTTCTCTCTCTTTTTTCTTCATAGTAGGTCTGGTGTTCTGTTAGCTGTGACATCATCCAGGGAAGACAGATCATCCGCTATTACCATCTAATGTAGAACAGATTACTGGATCAATGTGTGCTTCTGTGCTTTTTTGTCTGTCTTGTTGTGTCTCTGCTCTGTCTTCTGTAACCCCCAGTTGGTCGACGCAGATGACCGTTCATACTGAGCCCGGTTCTGCTGGAGGTTTTCCTTCCCGTTAAAGGGGAGTTTTTCTTTCCGCTGTCGTTTCATGCTTGCTCAGTATGAGGGATTGCTGCAAAGCCATGGACAATGCAGACGACTCTCCCTGTGGCTCTACGCTTCTCCAGGAGTGAATGCTGATGCAATCAGCTGGTTCCCTTATATAGGAAATTTTTGACCAATCTGTATAATCTGACCCAATCTGTATAATATGATTGAATTTGACTTTGTAAAGTGCCTTGAGATGACATGTTTCATGAATTGGCGCTATATAAATAAAATTGAATTGAATTGAATTAAAAAAAAATTATTTAAAGCTCATTTGATGTGTAAAGCGAATATGTTGTGGACTAATTTAAGAATACCAAAGGGCTACCAGCTTTACTCTTGTCCATTAATATATTAGTAAAGGTGTAATATTTCACATCTTAAGCATAAGAAGAAGTTAACAGACTGTAACAATGCAGCTCTCACAACATACAAAAGATTCCTTCACTATGTCCCGATGCATTTCAATAATCCAGGTAGAAAGAAAAAGAAATTACAGATCCTCTGGACAGGTTCTTCTTTGTTACGTAACTTCTCTAAGAAACTTCTTCAGTTTGAGGAGTTAGAGGTAAACTCAGCCTCATCGGCTGTGCCTTTGCATAGTGGATCAACAATTTTAACAGTGACAATCAAAACTGGTTGCTCACATGCAAAAGAGGACCATCGGGCAAACAACTGATCAGTCCCAGGGGGATCGTTATAGTTGCCAGGGGGTTGAACAGTTATTGCAAGTCTGACTCTGCCCCCTGGGAACTATTAATTCAATTCAATTTTATTTATATAGCGCCAATTCATGAAACATCGAGGCACTCGAGGCACTTTACAAAGTCATACCTTTGTATGACTTAGATGGCCGCTAAGGTTTTACCTTAGCGGCCATCTAAGGTCTTTCATACCTCAGTCTCACACAAAAGGCCCCCTCAATATGATTCAACATGGCGAGCCGCGGTCAAGCGGAGACTATGGTAAATGATTCTTTTAAAACAGAAGAAAGCGCAAGAGCAAACAAACGCTCTATAGTGGCAGCCATCTTGTTTGTCTTGGCTGAGGGATTCTCTGGCGCTGCATGTCACTCAACATATAAAGCCCGCCCACGCATGTGATTGGTCAATATCAGGAAAGAGGGCTCTATGGGAGCAATTCCAGACTCAGTTTGCTGTATAGCAAAGCGAAAGCAAAATTGAGTCTGGCTGTCAAGGCTAGAAAGCTGTGTCCACTTCCCCCTCCTTTTTCTCTCTGTATACTAATGACTGCACAACAATTTGCACCCGTCTGTGAAGCTGTCATTGGGCTGGTCCAGGATAGTGATAAGGCTGCATACAGACTGGAAGTGGATCGGCTGGTCCACTGGTCAGCCCAGAACCACCTGACCTGAGATGGTCCTCACACGTTGACGCCATCCATAAGAAAGCCCAGCAGAGATTAGACTGATCATCTTCTCCACTGCCATAATTCAATCTGTCTTGTGCTCATCCATCTCTGTGTGGTTCAGCTCATCCACAAAACTTGACAGGTTCAAATTGCAATGAACAATTAGAACTGCAGAGAGAATCATCAGGACTGACCTTCCATCTATTCATAACCTGTACAGGTCCAGGACCAGAAAAAGGGAAGCTAACATACTGTCAACCCAACTCATCTTGGCCACAGGTTATTCAGATGTTTGCCCTCAGGTTGGCGCTACAGAACACTGATGGCTAAAATGAGTCAGCACAGAGACAGTTTCTATCCCCAGACAATGACTCTGATGAACACTTTACAGTCAGGGTAGCCAGCTACTCTGTTGTGAAGGAAAAAAAACACAGTACAGGTGTCTGTTAAGTGTAACAGTTAGTAACCCTAACCCAACACTGGTTTGTTGCTTTAGTTCAAGACCCTTTTATGGTTGAACGATTTATACACTATTGAACTAAGTAGCTGAAAATCCCCTAGAAAATAATCAGATGCTTTACTGTCAGTACCAGCAACAATCAAAGTCCCAGTAATTTAATAGGCCAAAATGCCTTTAAAGGGTTGAATAAAAGTCTGGTTACTTTCAAACAAAATATAAAGAAGTCATATCAAGCCTTTACATCATAAGATAAAGTACACAGTTTTTAATATGGTTTTGCACATAGTTTTGAACAAGGAACTATTGCTGTTAACATGGTCACCTTGTGATTGATGAATAAAATCTGGATTCTTGATCCATCTTTTCTGAACCCTGTTTTCTTTATGTTTTTTGCTCTTTTCAGTCATCTGTCAAAAAAGATCATTGATGGCACCAAAACCCGAAAGCTGAAAACCAGCCATCTTCTGCGTGTAGACGAACACGACTTCACCATGAGGCCAGCTTTTGCAGGTAAGCACAATTCTCAAAAAATATCATCTCAAATATCATAGTCATGTCCAATATAAATGGCTTTCAGATAGTCCAAATTCATTTTAAATCAATCCAGGCCATCCTAGCCAGTCATGTAGTCCGGTTCACATCCAGTCACACACACCACAAAACTGGTATTAATTTCAGCTGTTTTTGCCTTAAATACTTTAAATTTTTCAGATGATCAAACACATTACGCTAGCAGACAAAGATAACCTTAAATATAAAAAGCAGTAGCAATGATGATTTCATTTATGAATAGGAAAAAAGAGTTATCCAGACAATCTCTCACAGTGTGAAAACAGTGGTGAACACTCCCAGGGCTGACCAGCCTATTAAAATTACTGCAAGAGCTCATCAAGAACTTCCAAGCTGACATCCAATGCTGACCAAAAAGAGCACCAAGAGCCAACTCATATTTGGCACACACAAAAAACATCTTGAAGATCCCTGGATGTTGGGAACAATAATTCTGTCAACTGACATGAGAAAAGTGGAACAATTTGAAATGTGTGCATCCTGTTACATATGGGTTAAAACCCAAACATTTCAGAAAAATAAAAAGTTTACCTGCAGTTGAACATGCCGGTGGTTGTGTGAATCTGAGTCTGAGGCTGCTTCAGGACCGTTTTAGGACTGGGACAACAACTGTGATTAAAAGTGAATTCTGCTCTGCACCAGAAAATTCACACAACCAGGTGTTAGGTTTTGGAGGTAATTACCTAGACACATAAAGCAGGTTTGTTTGGATATTCTTCTTTCTATTCATAAATGAAATCCTCACACCATCACAGCTGCATTTTTTTATTCTTATTCAGGTTATCTTTGTCTGGTATTACAATTAGCTTGATGACTTCAAACATTTAAGTGTGACAAAAAAGCAAAAACAGAAGAAATCTTTGAGGGGATAAATACTTTTGCACAGTTCTGTGCCTAACCAAATTGTAAAAAGAAACAATAGAATTTGGAGGGATATTGGAAGTGGTTGGCTCAAGGGAACTGACCAATTCCATGACCTGACTGAGTCTGCAGCTTAAAAAATATGCACTACAAGATGTTTTAGTATAACAGTTGCCAATATGCTTAGCCTGTCTGTCAGCTGTTGGCTCGTCACAGTTCACTGGTTCTGCTCACTATAACAAGTGTTTCTTTTTGAGAGTTTCTTCTTTTCTAAACAGGTTTATTTTCTGTTAACACCCACACAGACAGAAACTGACGATAAATGGAGGTCATTCTTCCAAGGACCAAAACAACAGAATTGTTTTTCCATGTTCTGTCATACTTGGGTTAAACTGGCAGAACACAGCAGTAGAACTTCTCTCATCTCAGTCTTGCTCCAGAGTCATGGTTCTTGATCTGTTTAAAGCCCTGCCAGGCTTCTCTGAAGCTGTTCAAGATGTTTTTTGTGTTTTCCTCTGCGTGTTGTCAGTGGGCATATGTAGGCAGAAGCAAGTTGCCTTGTTCAGTTTGTAGTCATGAGTGTGTGTGTGTGTTTGCTTCACACTTTGAATGTTAGAAAAGGCCCCTGCTGCTCAGGTTTTACCAGGAAATTTGAAATAAGGAGCTTATATTTAAACTAAAGAGCCCAGTTCTCTCTTGTTTAGCATTAAACAGAGAGAACTGGGAGGGGAGCTGAAATGCTCTGCAGTGAATTTTGTGTTTTTTCAAGAAAACAGTTGCAGCCACAGATGGGAGCATACATCCTACTGAGGAGGTCTTTTTGTCTTGCTTTTGTCAACTGTTATTACTGGATCCTGCAGAAAAACAACAAGACAACAAATGCCATCTTCTTATTGTAGCATCTCAAAACACTGACTTCTGTGATTCCCCATTGGCATTTCAGTGAGAGAGATTTCAGTGCGATCATCTGGCTCTGGGAGAAGTGTGAGTGCAAACAGCTGTTCTAGTTTCTATTACTTTCATCAAAGCTTCTTACACAACTGCTTCCTGTGTGTTGAGTGTCCCGCAATAAGTACAGCCTCATTTCTGAGCATGGAAAAGATTCTTTAGGCAAAGACAGCAGAACCTTTGGCTGACACTTTTATTCAAAACCATTTAACTAATGAGGGTATAACAATTAATATCAAAGAAACTTGTCCAATATAGCATAATGAACCACTTTGTTTTAAAATTTTACTTACAAACTTCTTTAAAGAGCAAAACGACTTTATGTTCAGCAATGTGAAGATGAAGCTGTTTCTGGTATCATTATTAAATCAAATGCAGAAAGAGAAAACATCAGTTTTGAATCTCTTTGGGTATAACTATTTATCCCTCTGTGCTTCATGTTTTAAAATGTCTAAGATAGATAGATCTGCTGTGAATTAGTCATAATTGGATAAAAAAATAGTGTTGGGAAGACAGGCTTGGAGGCTTCATCACTGGAATTCCCTTTTTGGGTTTATCCTTGTAATGCATAGGCCTAGCTGTCTGATCTAAGCGTGGTCAACCGGCAACAGATTTACGGTTGCTAATCCATGAGCAGATGAGTGTGGGATGGGTGTCCTCGCAGTTTGTTGAAATGACATAGAGGCCGCACAATCTATGAAAGCTGAGTTTGACTGGAGAAGGAAAGAGCTGGGGTTCATGTTTAGGTGCACCTGAGAGTATAAAGACTTCCTTGTTTGTGGCATCAGGTGTACTGTGTGTAAATCTAAAGTCTAATTGTGTAACTTGTGAAAGAAACATCTGGATGTGACAGTTTGGTTTATTAACTATTAAACAAACCATTCACTGTGATTATGTTTGGTTAAAGGCAGCTTTATAAAAGCATCAGAAAAATCGAATTACCTGAATGCACTCTGGTTTGTGAATAACAAAACTTGACAGATTAAAAATGGTTGACCTCAAAATTGTACCTTATTTGACCTTTATTCTTATTTGTACATGTGACTTAATATTGTGTCTTATATAAACAAATAATCATGGGACACTATAAAACACCAAAGCCTGTAGAACATGTGCTGGCCTCATTAGTGAGGCCTAACTGCTGACAAAGCTCCAGGAAGCCAGAACAGAACCGTCCTCTCCTCTGGCTGCATTCAGCCTGGAAACCGGGATCATTTAAAACATGTGCTAACAAATAAACAAACTTAGAGCACTGAATTTTTCATATGAGTGGATATCATGTAGTGTGTGACATAACTGTCTTAATCAGGAAAATACAGGAGAAAGCCTGTTTGCTTAATGACTCAGATAATTAGCCTAATTAAAAAGGAATCAGGATATTAGCTCAAATCTCAAACCCAGCAAAGAAACACTTGCTTTCATGACACAGAATGAAAACAAATAAATTATGTTTTTGTTTTGCTCCTATGCTTTTGGGATATTTGCATTTTAAAGAGCAAGATTTAGAATTATATGAGCTGTGGGGCTTTAGCAGAGCTCTGAAAAAAGAACACTATGAAAGTATCATTAAGCCGTCTCTGGCAGCTGTGTGGGCCCATAAACAGATTGCTTTGCATTTTAATTTGACTTGAGGTGTTCACTCCTCTTGGATGTTGATGTTTGTGTGTGGGACTTTAGGGTCATGAGGAAATACCAGCAGATGCACTTTAGCCTTACACTCAAGTGCTGCTGAGAGCCATAAAGAGTCATCAGGAATTACAAAGTGGAGCTTTGCTATGACATACTAATAGATCTCATCTAAGAATTAGTGAAAATATGCTGATGCAATACACACTTCAAAATAGCAGAACAGTTTTTGATCAAATCCACATATACCCTTTAAGCAGAGGAACACACACAGTTCCCTAGCTCTGAAAAATCTCCTTAATGCAGCTGTGTTGAGTCCAGTCTAGCTGTGGTCTCATGCATAGCTGCAGACTGAGTTAAGGCATGACCAAAAACAGACCTCTGCAAAGTCGCTTCTCGTTTCAGTTTTTTACAGCAGGTGTCTGATGTTATGTCACAGCAGCAGAAGCTGAGAATTTAATGTGTCCAGGCACGTGTTGTGTGACATATGGTATGAGTAAGAGAAAGGAGGACAAGACTGACAGCTGGAACCGGGCAGGAGTTTATATCCCATCTTCCAGGTAGCAGATTTGCTGGGCCTTGAGTTATGTAAGGCTGGCACCCATACTGCTTCACAGATTAACAATGCCACAGCAGCCAATGTCACTGCACTAAACAAATGACAGAAGGTTCTGTCAGTTTGTTTTTCTACTAATGATCAGGCGAGTAGGATACTCTTCAATATCCCTTTAAATCCCAAATTGTCCTTATTTCTAATCCACTCTGTCAGCTGAGCAACAGGCATCAACAAACAGGAGAATCCATCCATCCATCCATTTTCTAACACATCTATCCCTTGTGGGATCGCAAGGGTTGCTGGTGCCTATCTCCAGCTGTCAATGGGCGAGAGGCGGGGTACACCATGGACAGGTCGCCAGTCTATCGCAGGGCCAAACAGGAGAATCATTTCAACTATTTTATGAAATGTCTCATGTGAAATGATCTGAGTTATTAGTCATGGCTTAGATTACTCTGTGTTGTTATTTTTAGAGGTTAATGCTTGAAAAGATGACTTCATGGCAAGGAAGCTAACCATGGCTCTGCCACTGATTGCATCACAGCCAATATCAAGAGCTAAATGGAACATTCATGTAGCAAATTCACTCATGATACAACTATTATCATCTCTATTACTAGAAAAAATATATTTTGGTATTACGTGAATTTATTTATCATTGATGTTAGATTGTCAATTCATTTAAATCATTACAGATATTCATAGTATAGCTAATATCAGAGAGTCATTCGAGGTCCCCTTAAATAAAAACAAAGAACTTCACTCCAACTCGTTTACTCATGTTTGGTTTGACTGATCCAATACCCTTTCCAGAACAGAAGTGAACAGTACTATATTAAACTGAATTAGAATTTATTAAACTGACTTAAACCATATTTTGTATTCGTATTTTTCATAAATCAGATAAATTCAATCTGAAAAGGGATTTCAGGCCATGTCTGTTTAGCTCACTTTAATTCAGCATCTGATATGAAACCAAAATATACAGTGGTTACATTTGTTTCCTAAACACTATACTAAAAAGTGTAAAGTTAAATCAGTAGCAAGTGAACACAGTCGGGATGGTACGACTGGGTCATTGAAACAGCCCAAAATAAATGTGAATTAAGTGGTAATCATAAAGCAAGCAGAGAGAAATGATATACTGTTTATTCTTACACCATATATAAACTTCATAGTGCTTTCTTAAAACTGTTAAAGGAATGGTAATGATAAGCTTTTTGACATTCATCTGCAGGTCCTGCTGTCCCTGTTGGAGTGGATGTTCAGGTGGAGAGCTTGGACAGCATATCTGAGGTTGACATGGTGAGCTGTTTGAAATTTTGAATGCCACACAATACAAACAGTGTAAGACTATCAGGGTCAAGCGATTGCAGCCAGGTTGTATGCATCACAAACAAAATTAGTTGCTGCTATAGGTGTTGGATTTGGTGCCCCACTTAACTTACCATGCCAGAGATGCCACTGGACAGGGTGTCTGCCTCACGGACCCAGATTTGGAGTTGGTTCCAATTCAATTCAATTTTATTTATATAGCGCCAACTCATGAAACATGTTATCTCGAGGCACTTTACAAAGTCAAATCAATCATATTATACAGATTGGTCAAAAATTTCCTATATAAGGGAACCAGTTGATTGCTTCAAAGTCCCGACAAGCAGCATTCACTCCTGGAGAAGCGTAGAGCTACAGGGAGAGTCGTCTGCATAGTCCATGGCTTTGCAGCAATCCCTCATACTGAGCAAGCATGAAGCGACAGTGGAAAGAAAAACCACCCATTAGTGGGAAGGAAAAACCTCCAGCAGAACCGAGCTCAGTATGAACGGTCATCTGCCTCGACCGACTGGGGGTTACAGAAGACAGAGCAGAGACACAACAAGACAGACAAAAAAGCACAGAAGCACACATTGATCCAGTAATCTGTTCTACATTAGATGGTAATAGTGGTGATCTGTCTTCCCTGGATGATGTCACAGTTAACAGAACGCCAGATCAGGTGTACCCACTATGAAGAAAAAAGAGAGAGAACAAAAAGTTAAAAGCTGAAATGACAACAGTTATTTCAATGTAATACAATGCAAAACTGGAGAACAGTAGAAATCAGTAGAGTGAGAAAAATAGGCCCTGATGTCCTCCAGTAGCTTAAGCCTATAGCAGCATAACTATAGAGGTAGCTCAGAGTAACATGAGCCACTCTAACTATAAGCTTTGTCAAAAAGGAAATTTTTAAGATTAGTCTTAAAAGTAGACAGGGTGTCTGCCTCACGGACCAAAACTGGGAGTTGGTTCCACAGGAGAGGAGCCTGATAGCTAAAGGATCTGCCTCCCATTCTACTTTTAGAGACTCTAGGAACCACCAGCAGACCTGCAGTCTGAGAGCGAAGTGCTCTGTTAGGAACATATGGGGTAATCAGATCTCTGATATATGATGGAGCTTGATTATTAAGGGCTTTACATGTGAGAAGGAGAATTGTAAATTCTATTCTTGATTTAGAAACGTTTCTTCTGTAGACTTTGAACTGCATTTTGTGGACTTCCTGATAGTAAAGAATTACAATAGTCCAGCCTTGAAGTAACAAATGCATGGACTAGTTTTTCAGCATCACCCCTGGACAGAATGTTTCTAATTTTGGCAATATTCCTGAGGTGTTAAAAGGAAACTCTCGAAACGTGTTTAATATGGGATTTAAATTACATGTCTTGGTCGAAAATAACACCAAGATTTTTTACTTTATTACCAGAGGCCAAGTTAATGCCATCCAGATTAAGTGATTGATTAAGAAGTTTATTTTTTGAGGACTCTTGTCCAAAGATTACAACTTCTGTCTTGTCAGAATTTAAGTGCAGGAAGTTCCACAGGAGAGAAGCCTCATAACTGGAAGATGTGCCTCCAATTCTACTTTTGGCAACTCTAGGAACCACCAGCAAGTGCCCTGAGATGACATGTTTCATGAATTGGCGCTATATAAATAAAATTGAATTGGCTGCACAGTGGCGCAGTGGGTAGCGCTGTTGCCTTGCAGCAAGAAGGTCCTGGGTCTTTCTGCATGGAGTTTGCATGTTCTCCCTGTGCATGCGTGGGTTCTCTCCGGGTACTCCGGCTTCCTCCCACAGTCCAAAAACATGACTGTTAGGTTAATTGGCTTCTTCAAATTGTCCTTAGGTGTGAATGGTTGTTTGTCCTGTTTGTCTCTCTGTGTTGCCCTGCGACAGACTGGCAACCTGTCCAGGGTGTACCCCGCCTCTCGCCCAGTGAACGCTGGAGATAGGCACCAGCAACCCCTCTCAGGTCTCTCAACCTGTCCATTTTGCGCACAGTGAATTTACATCAACAGAGGCACGTGGAGGGGCCTGTGTATATGGGGTGTGGAGGGGAGGCAAGATAATATAGACTTTTACATCCAGAAATGCTACCTTTTCCCAGAAACTATACACTATAAGAAAAAAAACAAAGACAATTTCAGGACTGCAATAGACTGGCGACCTGTCCAGGGTGTAAACCGCCTCTCGCCCATTGACAGCTGGAGATAGGCACCAGCACCCCTTGCGATCCCACAAGGGATAGACATGTTAGAAAATGGATGGATGGATGGATGGAAAATTTCAGGAGGGCATCTGGTCTGCTGGGGAGAGTGTGAGCTCTTTTGCCATCATCTGTTGGGGTAGCAGCATCAGAACAACTGACTTAATAAGGAAGGCTAGCTCTGTTCTGGGGACTCCTCCAGCGATGATCTTGCAAACAAGAATTTTTCATAAAATGAAGAACACTACAGACAACCCTGAGCCTACAACAACAGAGTGTCTTCAGTCAGAGGCTTCTCCAGATCCGCTGGAAGACATTGGAAGACCATTACAAGAAATCCTTCCTGTCGGCAGCCATCAGCATCTACAAATTGTTGAAGAAACTCCTATAACATGAGTCACACCAGCATTTAATTTCTCTTTAGGATTAATAAAGTATTTCTGAATGGAATGGAATTGAAGGGAAACACAAGCTCATTTTCGGGAAACACGTATTTTGCTGAATGTTGGAATAAATTAAAATAGGTTTGAGTGATGTAATTGAACCAGCCTTCTGTTCTGTTTATAAATTGGATCTAAAACAATGTTGTATAAGCTTGTGTTTGCAAGGGCATGTGAAGATTATGTTTAATTTGGATCCCAAGGTTGTGGATTTAATTGATTTGAAACAGAAGGAAGAACCATGAATGATTTCAGACTATAACTGCTGTTAATGACATTAAAGCAGAATGTTGCTGGATGCTGAGTCATAATCCTTTGCTGTTTTTTATTAACCTCATGCTACGTTGTCCAGTTTTTCCTCATTAACCTAACTTGTAAATGAGAAATGACGATAAGGAATTAATTATAAATTCACATACGGTACAGAATTATGTTAATTAATATCACAGTTATGTTCAAATCTACACAAATGCTTCTAAAAAATATATTGAATGAAGTTGGAGTAAATGAGATTGTACCTGAGTTTAATAACAAAATTTGAAAAAGAATAAATTATGGACTTTCAGTATTAATAGGGGAATTGCTTGCAATATTATTAGCTATTCAGTGGGTTGAAGAAACAACACCGTTTGTTTGTTTGTTTGTTTATAATAGTCATAGAAAAACATAGCAATCAAGAACACTGAGTAATTTTAGCAGATATTAAAACAATATAACACATAAAACCAGCTTCATAAGAGCTATTTATTTATTACTGGTGAGAAGACAAATGTAGCCCTTGGTGTTTGTGGGAGGTCATGGTTGTTGTAGAAAAATTATGGTCTCCCATGTTAACAGATGAACACATCTACACTGGCTGCATGTCACATACCTCTTAAGGTGCGTTCATATTGAGCACAAATGTGTCAGGCTGAGCGACGGATTTACATGATACCCCTATGCATGCAAGAGGAGCATTCACTCCTCTTGAAAGAGCGAAGAACCACAGTGGACAGTCGTCTGCATTGTCGATGGCTTTACAGCAATCCCTCAAAGTGAGCATGCATGAGCTGACAGTGGAGAAGAAAACTCCTCTTTAACAGGGAGGAAAACCTCCAGCAGAACCAGGCTCAGTGTGAACGATCATGTGCTTTGACCGACTGAGGGTTAGAGAAGACAGAGCAGAGACACAAAAGCACAGAAGCACACATTGATCCAGGAAACCTTTCTATGTTATATGGTAATAGCGGATGATCTGTGTCCCCTGGATGATGTCACAGCTAACAGAACACCAGACCAGGTGTACCTACTATGAAGAGAAAAATGACAGAGAACAAAAAGTTGAAATAACAACAAACAATGCAAATTGGAGAACAGCAGGAGACCTTAGCAGAGTGAGAGAAATAGACCCTGACGTCCTCCAGCAGCCTAAGCCTATAGCAGCATAACTAGCTCAGGGTAACATTAGCCACTCTAACTATAAGCTTTGTCAAAAAGGAAGGTTTTAAGCCTAGTCTTAAAAGTAGACAGGGTGTCTGTCTCGTGGACCAAAACTGGGAGTTGGTTCCACAGGAGAGGAGCCTGATAGCTAAAGGATCTGCCTCCCACTCTACTTTTAGAGACTCTAGGAACCACAAGCAGATCTGCAGTCTGAGAGCGAAGTGCTCTGTTAGGAACATACGGGGTAATCAGATCTCTGATATATGATGGAGCTTGATTATTAAGGGCTTTATACGTGATAAGGAAAATTTTAAATTCTATTCTTGTTTTAACAGTGATAATCATAACAATTTGGACAAACTACTTCTGCAAAACTACAGGCCAATCTCAAACCTCCTCTCAAACCTCATTACTGAACACATTGCAGTTATGTTAGGGATTGTCTATGTACAGTCTGTTATTTTCAAATTTTTTGGTCTTTGCTTTCTTTATGTGTCTCTGTAAGCTTTTATTTGTCGGCCACTTTGTCTAGCACTTGGCTGCTAAAACATCTGAATTTCCCCTGTAAAGGACATTGTATTCTGTTCTGTTGAGAAATGACCATTATCTCCTCTATTGCAATAGCAAGGGTTCTTTTCTGGTGCTTGCCAATAGTACAATGTGCTGCTGCAGCCATTATTTCAAAGTGATTTGTTGTTATGTAATGCCACGAGGAGAATGGGATAGTGAGTGATCCATCACAGAGGGCAGCAGTGTTTGAGCAGGACATCTTCCAGATGCATAGTAGCAGGGTAAAATTAGGTGACAGGACTCCAACATGCTTGAATCAATAGAAACGATGGCCAGTTAGATGATTCAGTTAACATATGTTTCACACTTCTGTAGAGCATGTGCAGTTGGTCCTGACATAACCAAATAATCCAGCTGGCACGGGTCAAACTGCTGTAATCCTAGACAAATATAATAAAGTAGAGAAGGCAAGCAAGTTGAGTCCTTATAGTGACACTTAATCCTGAATCTGTCAGTTCCCAAACTCATCCCCCACTGACACGTTTCTCTCCCTTAGGACTTCACCATGACTCTGTATCTAAGGCACTATTGGAAGGACGAAAGGTTGGCTTTTCCAAGCGCCACTAATAAGAGCATGACATTTGACGGGCGTCTGGTGAAAAAAATCTGGGTCCCCGATGTGTTCTTTGTCCATTCTAAGAGGTCCTTCATCCATGACACCACCACTGACAACATTATGCTGAGGGTCTTCCCAGATGGGCATGTTCTGTACAGCCTGAGGTGAGGGCAACAGCTAAATCCAACTTGGCAGGCTCTCGTGCAGCCTGCTTTGAGCTGATGGGCTTTACACTGTCCTTTCTTTATCCCACAGGGTAACAGTTACTGCTGCTTGCAACATGGATTTTAGTCGTTTCCCTCTGGACTCTCAGACATGCACACTGGAGCTAGAGAGCTGTAAGTTTCATAAATGCTGATTTTTACACCCTTTTGTTACGTTGTGCTTCTTATGAGTGGCTAAGGGCATTTGGAAACAGCTTGCATTAACCAACAACACTAAATTGATTCAACAATCTAAGACTGCAATAAGGCACCGGTCTATGCAATTCCACTGCATTCTAAAGATCCAGTGCTTCCTCAGTCACTCTTCTGAAATTACCTTTGTGCTATTAAGGTATATCCAATGGATAATCTTTTACTGTAAAGATATTTAATTCGATGACAACTGGAGATAGGCACCAGACCCCTGCAATCATACACAGATAAGCAGGTTTAGACAATGGATGGATGCTATTTAACACTGAAAGCATTTCCTGCATCTTGCAAAGTTTCATAGCTACTTACTCCCAATTATGCTAACCTTTACACTTTAACAGAAAGGGCTTCCAGTCTGACAGGGCTTCGGCTGACAACTTTGACACCTAGAAGGATTTGTATTAGATAGAATCATATCTTCAAAAGCGTACAAGGACTAGAAGACACTAATTCCTGTTCCAGCATGGGGTTCCTACAACATTTGATGTAAAATGTAATTTTAAAGGAACTGGCAAAGAGAGTAAGAAAGAAATAGATTAAAATGTAGGAAGAAAAGTAATATGCAAGAAAGGGGAGCGAGTCATTTACAGATGTGTCAGTGTAAAAATAACCACAATAAAGGTCCATAATGTACAAAGAGAGACAAGCACCTTCCAATAAATTCCCTTCAGCGGACATACCTGTTCAAAGATAATACCAAGGATTCACTCTGTCCACTGTACCATGCTTCAGTCTGTTTAAAATTATAGGATGAATTATAGGAAACTGTTCTCGTGGTGTGAGGGCAGTGCCGAAGCTCTGCCCATGCGCAGTGCTCAGGGGTGCACCAAACAAAGTCGTAAGTTGATTAATGGAAAACTGACGTAATTTCTTTTCATCCACGATTAACACACATCCATACTTTTTTAACCTTGTCTGTGCTATAGTTTGAACTATGTTTTGTTTTATGTTTCAGTGGTTTCTCCAGTTTCTTAAACATTTAGGGAGACTGCTCTGTCCCTCCTGTTCACCTCTCCAACTCGGTGCGCTCGGAGGAGCTGGATGGCCCTCAGTAGCGGCTGACAGGGAGAGAAACAGAAAGAACCTTTAGAGTTTTTTGCTGTTGTAGACAAATAACACAGCAAAGTACCATTTCACATGTAGTTACTGTGTTCACTTCTGAAACGACACTATTCATTGAGCAAATGAAAAACAGCTCCACTCTGTCCTGTCTTCTGTCTCTCCTTATCGGAGACTGAGAGCAGCTGTGAGCGGCTGCGACCCTCAGTAGCGGCAGACAGGTAGCGAAACAGAAGGGATGTATAAAACCTATGGAGTTTTTTTTACTGTTGTAGATAAAACATACCGTGGTAAATCATCTTTTCACATGTAGGTATTCACTACTGAGGCAAGTTTAATATTCTTTGGGCAAATGATAAACGTGAAAAATGATAAGTGCAAAAGAACCAAGGTTTTTGAAAAATTATCCCATGTTCAGCCTGTTACATCTGTCCTTATTCAAAAATTATTTACTCTTAACAGCAGCGTTAAAGTCTGTGACTCTAAAATAATATTTAAAAGTAAAGCTGACGGAGGATTTTTGGTTTTGATAAATTCCTACTCATGATTATTCCGTGGGAAAACAAAACTTGGGTGAGTTTCCTCTGAAATGTCAAGCTTTTTTGATGTTTTTTGGGTTTTAGGGTTTTCCATCAAAAAATACATGTGAAAGCAGCACAGTTCAATTCAATTCAATTTTATTTATGTAGCACCAATTCATGAAACATGTCATCTCAAGACACTTTCCAAAGTCAAATTCAATCAGATTATACCGATTGGGTCAGATTATACAGATTGGTCAAAAAATTTCCGATATAAGGGAACCCAGTTGATTGCATCAAAGTCCCGACAAGCAGCATTCACTCCTCCTGAAGAAGCATAGAGTCACAGGGACAGTCATCTGCATTGTGCATAGCTTTGCAGCAATCCCTCATACTGAGCAAGCATGAAGCGAAAGTGGAAAGAAAAACTCCCCATTAACGGGAAGGAAAACCTCCAGCAGGACCAGGCTTAGTATGAACGGTCATCTGCCTCGACCGACTGGGGGTTAGAGAAGACAAAGCAGAGACACAACAAGAGAGACAAACAAGCACAGAAGCACACACTGAACCAGTAATCTGTTCTACATTATATGGTAATAATGGGTGATCTGTCTTCCCTGGATGATGTCACAGCTAACAGAACACCAGACCAGGTGTACCTATTATGAAGAAAAAAAGAGAGAGAACAAAAAGTTAAAAGCTGAAATGACGACAAGCAATGCAAATTTATACGTGAGAAGAAGAATTTTAAATTCTATTCTTAATTTAACAGGAAGCCAATGAAGGGAAGCTAAAATAGAAGAAATATGATCCCTCTTGTTGATTTTCATCAGAACTCTTGCTGCAGGATTTTGGATCAGCTGAAGACTTTGAACTGCATTTTGTAGACTTCCTGATAGTAAAGAATTAGAATAGTCCAGCCTTGAAGTAACAAATGTATGGATTAGTTTTTTAGCATCACTCCTGGACAGAATATTTTTAATTTTGGCAATATTCCGGAGGTGAAAAAAGGAAACTCTGGAAACCTGTTTAATATGGGATTTAAATTACATGTCTGAAAGAAAATAAATAAATAAATAAATTACAGGCTTTCTGTATATAAGTGAACACTTAATACCTGGAACCCTGCACCTGTGGGAGTTTGTGAGAGTGCACTAGTTTAGGTCAAAGTTATCCAGAAGGAAATAGCTCGATAGTGGTTGTGGAGAACCAAAGACCCGCCTTCCCCGAGCACAGAGGCAGGGGTCAGGGGTCCCATAACCCCAGACTCCCAAAGGGGCCCCCAAAGCAGGGCGCCCAAGAGGGGCCATCACAGGAAATTTGCAACCCCCCCCCCCCCGAGGAAAAGAGGAGAGACGACCCCGAGGAAATCCCGCAGCCACCGCAATGCCGCGGGGACGAGCCCGTGGGCTCCGCCGGCAGCCAGCCGCGCTGAAGTGGTCCCGGCCATAAGCCCTGAGGGCCAGAGGCCCCAGAGGCGCCCCGCCCCCGCGGCGGGGGCCCCGGCCGACCCCCGGGGGGCCAGGCCCCGCGAAGCCGCCACCGGGAATGGGCCGGCACCCACCCGGGAACCCGCCCCAAACCCGAGGACCGTCAATGCGCCAGCGGGCCAAGGCGCCTGCCAGCGCAGCGGAGGAGGGCAGGACGTGGGGAGATGGGCTTCGCACCTAGCGGAGACTTGAGATGTTCTTGGGAGAGGGAGCGGACCGGACCTGAACCTGAGAAAAAAAAAACATTCACACCATCCCTCCCTAATGCCCCACTCACCACACAAAGACTTACAAAAAAAGGACGCTGTACACACATTCCCACATAACACTCACATCCAAAAATCCCAAGTGGGGGGGTCACCACAATTCAACTATACGACTGCCTGTGCCCAACTCCCGGCCCCGCCCCCGGACCAGACGCCCCCCGGACCAGGCCCCCCAAAGAGGGGGGGCCAACATGACCCGTAAGGGCCACCCAACCAGAACCCCCCTCACCCACTAAATACCTAATAAACCCCCTCCCTCCCCGACCTTACCCTAGCCACCCCTGCCCCCCACCCCTTTCTTTTTTTTTTTTTTTTTTTTTTTCTTTTTTTTTCCCAGTGTCCTGTCTAGCAATATGGCAATAGGAATTGATGTCTCAATGCCAGATAGAGCTCGACAGATTTTGCTTTTACAAGTGGAGCAAACAGCTTTCGCCATAGTGCTCCACTTGATTTATGCTTGTAAATAGCTTTATTATGATTCCTGCAAGGAGAAATTCAAATTATATGGACATGACAATGGGAGAGTAAAGGAAGAACAGAAAGTGAAAGAAAAGAAAAAAAAGAGTAGAGGTGAAAGAAAGAGGAGATAAATGATAGAGAATGATAAAACCTTCTTTGTCTGCTCCATCACCTGGAAAGAGACACAAAAAGAACAGCACAACCAACAGACATAAAGCAACAGATACACTCGAATAACACCTAGATGCCATTGCTAAATCATATATATTATTATGTAAGCTGACATGTGTAATGTGATATTTGAAAAAAGAAAGTGAAAAAACATAAATAAATAAATAAATAAATTATAAGATTACTGTATATAAGTGAACACTTAATACCTGGGACCCAGCACCTGTGGGAGATGTGAAAGTGCACTAGTTTAGGTGAAGATTATCCAGAAAAAGCTTGATAGTGATTGTGGAGAACCGAAGACCCACCTTCCCCGAGCACAGAGGCAGGCGTCAGGGGACCCGTAACCCCGGACTCCCAAAGGGGCCCCTAAAGCAGGTCGCCCAGGAGGGGCCGACACAGGATATCTGCAACCCCCCCCCAAGGAAGGAGCAGAGACGACCCCGAGGAAATCCCCCCAGCCACCGCAATGCCGACGCCCTCAAGATCGGAGACGAGCCCGTGGGCTCCGCCGGCAGCTAGCCCCGCTGAAGTGGTCCCGGCCATGGGCCCTGAGGGCCAGAGGCCCCAGGGGCGCCCCGCCCCCGCGACGAGGACCCCGGCCGCCCCCCGGGGGGCCAGGCCCCGCGAAGAGGCCGCCGGGAGTGGGCCGCCGCACGCCCGGGAGCCCGGGAGCCCGCCCCCAAACCCGAAGCCAACCAATGCGCCAGGGGGCCCCCCACCCCTTTCTGGGGAGAGCATAGGCCCCCCCTCCAAGCAACTACCCAGAACCCTCAATGTCTAAATGCGAGAGGGGGTGAAGGGAGGCGTCCGAGGCGAGGCCCACACAACATAAGCCCCCCCAGACGCCTTCACCCCCACCCCCCCCTCCATACCGTGGCCTACATGAATGTGCGTTGTGAAAATGTTTGGAGTGAAAGTGTCTAAAATGCATGATAAAATCGGGGCGAGGGACGTCATCAGAAAGTGGCAACCTCCAGTAACGCCCCCCTCCCCAAGGACCTACATGTGTGGCGGCGTGATGGAGCAGGCAGAGGGAGGAGTCCGGGGATGGGGAGCAAAGGACTGGGGAGCCAACCCAGGGAGCCAGCTCCCCTACTGACTCCAATAGGCACCCCCGCTCCCCGAAAGCCCCACCCGGAGAAAGGGGCCCCTCCAGCTGCACCACCATAGTCCGGGGGCCAGGGAGAGGCCGCAGGGCCCGCCAGCCAACCACCCACCAGGACCAACACCTCCACCCCCCCAGCCCACCCGCCAAGCCTACTGGCTTTACCCCCCCCCCAAATAAATAAATAAACAAATAAATTAATAAGATGGGGGACCCTGGCCAGCCAGCCCGCACGAGCCATCCCAAACCCCACCCCCCAGGCGAAACCCGCTCCGGGAGACTACACGGACCAGGACCAGGACAGGGGGCCGGACAAAGGCCCACCAGAACGTCCCCCCCCCCGCCCCCCCCCCCCCCACCCGTAGATTTAACCCCTCCCCAACACTAACATTCAAACAACTCACCATACATTCGACAGTAGACATCCAGGCTGGGTTAGACCCTACTCCCCCTCCCTCCCCTCCCCCCACTAGCAGAATGTCGATCCAATGAAGGGGAAGAGCATCTGCCCTGAGATGTTAATGTCCATGCCCCCCTACCAGCTCAACAGGCCCCCCAGCGCACCAGAGGCCCCGTGCAGGGGCAGCAACCCGGGTGCGCGCCGGCCCAGACCCCAAGCGGCACACCTCCCGGAACCGGAACCCCCGAGGCCCCGCCGGGGCCCCCTCCCGAAGGCGGCGCGCCCCAGGGACCCCAGGCCCCCAGACCCATCCGGGACCCACCCAGCGACAGCACAGCTACCAGGTCAGTAACCCACGTCCGTCACCACGTAGCTCCCCAAGAGCGCCGCAAGCGGCGCTGTAGGCCGCCCGTAGGCCTCCCAGATGGGGGCAACAGACCCTGGAGTCAGACCCACCAAGCGCCCCACTCCGAGTGCCCCCAGAGCCCCAGGAACCCCTCCACCCAGCCACTGCGCCCTGCAGGAAACAACCCACCGCCCCCATTCCATGTTTTTTCAGAATTTAAATGCAGGAAATTTAAAGTAATCCAGCTTTTGATGTCATCAAGACATGCCTGTAATCCAAGTAATTGATTGGATTCATCAGGATTGTGTCATCAGCATAACAGTGGAAATTAATCCCATGCTGTCTGATAATTCAGAAGCATATATATATAGTAAAGAGAATTGGTCCAAGGACTGAACTCTGTGGTACTCCACAAGTGACCCTAGAGTTTGAAGAAGATTTATTATTAACATGAACAAACTGGAATCTGTTCAACAGATAATATTTAAACCAGCCTAATGCTTTCCCCTTAATCCCTACAGTATGTTTGAGTCTTTCTAGGAGATTATTGTGATCAACTGTATCAAATGTAGCACTGAGATCCAACAGGATAAGTACAGACACAAGTCCATTATCTGAGGCCATGAGAATATCATTAGTGACCTTCACCAGAGCTCTTTCAGTGCTATGATGAGCTCTGAAGCCTGACTAAAACTTTTCAAATAGGTCATTACTTTGTAAATGTTCACATACTTGATTAGCAACTACCTTCTCAAGAAATTTAGACAGGAAAAGAAGAATAGATATAGGTCTGTAATTTATTAACTCATCACAAAACTAAGTATTTTTCTAACAGCTAATTTTTGGGTGAGTCCTAGTTCTATATTACACTCCCCATCGTTACATTTCATTCATTGTACTTGTACACATAGACAGATAAATACTAGATATGCAAGTTATCCATTAATATGTTAATCCAAAATTGACTGATCTCATAAAAAACAAAAAACAATCGGATTTTACCGTTTATATGGGCACACAGTCAATTGATCTGATCATAATATGCGTGTCTATGCACCTGACTTTATTAAGAATAGCACCACTCTGACATGCGCAGTTATCAAATTCCCCTAAAAAAACACACAGAAGAAGAAGAACTTCCGTCTTTGCTGATCAACAAAAAATAGTAAACAAAGCAGTATTGTAGGAATTTGTTTATCTTTCGAGCCCCTGGGCTAAATTGTTATTTGTTACTGAATAAATAACAATTTCGAGCTATTTTATTTTTTCGAACAGAAAGGTTTTATTGGGAGCCACAACAGTTTTGCTTCCTGACGTATTTCTGCCGCTCAACTATGTGAAAATACGTCACGTTTAGGTCGGGTGCACATGCGCACTCAGTTCAGTTTGCCTCATTCGGAATAACTTGAGCATAACAATCGCAATTCCGATTGGCATGCTTACAGGATTGGGCATGAAATTTCAACACTAGGTGGGTTGTTGAGCACTGTTAACCAAAACAAGATGTGTTAAAAGCCATCCCTCTACCTCCACTCCAGCTTCTCACCCCATTGTCTTGTATGCGCATATTTGCATTAGCATCACCTTTCAGAGGAACATGTCTAGTGAAGAAGTAACTCGTAACTTTATAAAGCTGTAAGCAAGAGAGCACTTCGAGCCGCCATTTTGCTCCTACTACACTGTTCTGCTGGTGTAGTAACCCTGAGTGGTAGATATTCACATGGACTTACATGCATGTACGGCCGGGCCGGCTTGTGAACAAGTGACTGGAGAACAACAAAGAGAGATGGTGTGTGGCGTAATACCATAGTCCATCTAAAAAGATATTTTTTAGTTCTTTCTATATCTTAGTGAAATTTTGTTTATTGCTCCTTTAAATGTATTTTCTCATTAGCTCTACCACTCACTTGTTTAAAAGATGTGAAGTGAGGTCATAGGCCCATTTTCATTGTCTAACGTTTCTGTAAATTCATAAATATATTCATGATAATTTACTGTTTATTAGGGATTATTTTAGATTTTTAAGCAAAAATAATCATAAGACTTCATAAAATATTACATGAAATGGGAAAAGGTGCGATGGTAGTGCTCTGTCTAATCCAGGGCGAGCTACAGCACTCCTGAGGTCTGTAATGTTTGAGTGCATTATGTTTAACATGCAGTGTGTTGCAAAAGTTTTTGAACGCTATACATTTTGTGTGTTAGTGAGTGCAGTTGGGTGAATGTGGCTCTAGTGTACAGCACTTTGTCAGTTCTAGTCAGTATGACTAGAAAAGCGTTCAGTCCATTTACCTGTGAAATCCATTCAAGCACTGGGTAAATGCTAAGAAGAAATCAATGCGTGGATGTGCCAAAAAAAATTTCAATTGTAAAACTGAAGTAAGAATTTTCGGACTAATAGAGGAGAGACCAAAAGTTAGCACACAGCTTCAGTCGCTTCAGCTAGAAACCACTGATCAGGCCTGAAATCTGCGTGTATCTGAGTAGTGGACACTTCAAAGGTGATTGTGCTGAGAACTTGGATGACTGGGTGAGAGACCATTATGAACGCGTAAAGCTTGCTGCTGAAACTGCCCTGGCCGCTTCCTGTGGGGCCTCACATCGCCGCAAAAGGGCATATGACAGGAAGGCAGGAGGGGCATTGTTACATGTTGGAGAGAGAGTCCTATTCCAGGATCCAATGAAAGTTGTCCACCAAGATCAAATGAAGCCCTGTATTTTCCCCATTTCAGTTCAAGCAAAGCAGAGGTCCCTTCCTGTCAATCCCCAGGATGCCACTGCCAACCCTAATTCCCAAGACGTACTACTAGTCCCTTGTATGGTGGGCTCGGACAAAGAAGTAGACACACTCCAGTCTCAGTCAGGCAGGGACAGGGTGCTGGTCTTGGACTCAAATGGGGATTACCCAGACAGCTGTTGCTACATCCTGTTTCTGCTGCCATCCAGCCGCTGTGTAAAAAAAAAATAGCCACACGAAGGGAGTTACATCAGGCACCTGTGTTCTCCACTACTTGAGAAGCGTGGAAAAGAAGGAACCTGGCTGTGACTGACTCTTCTCTATTCAGGAGTTTTAAAGGGATTACTCTTAGTGGAGACATTAGTCTGAATATTTTGTTTTGTGGTTTATATATTTTGTTACCTCAAAACTGGAAATGTTTTTTTTTTAAATATTGCAGCCAGTTAATATTTTTGTCCAATGTTTGCTTTTGGTCAGTGTTCAGCTCTAGTTCATTCCAGCTCTGCAGAAGGAAATTGATGGAGTTTAGAGATTGAAGCTCAATGAGTAGGTGTTCTGTACTGCTAATACAAAGGGCTGTGCTGTAAATCACATAATTACATTAAATTAAAAACACCTTAGATATCAGAGTAGGAATATTATTTTACGATATATGTGAGTAAGTTCCACTAACTACACTAATATAAATCCAGCTGTTTTTTAAAGACCTCAGAGGTTTGTTGGGGAACATTAAGAAGACCAAGGAACCCAGCAGAGGGATGTGGAAAATGTTAAAACCAGGGCTAGGTGATAACAATACTCCAACTTCTATCTCAAGGTACGTGAGATGACAAAAGATTGTTGTGAATTGGCCTTGTATACATAAACTAAATTAAATTGAAATGTTCGTTTAGTTGAACATACCACTAAACTAACAGGCAGGTGAAAATGGCAACAGGTTGATTTGAGGAGCTGCCAAAAGTTCAATGATAACGTTGAAAGAGCTGCTGAGATCCAGCTTAGTTGGGAGAGTATGTTGATAGGAAAAGTATTAGAGGTACACTCCACAAATCTGGTACACTCCACAAATCTGGTGCTTATGGAAGAGTGGCAAGAAGAAAGCTATTGTCATAGAAAACTAGGAGAATTCCTGTTTGCAGCTTGCATCAAGCCATGTAGGGGTGACAGCATGTGAAAGAATGGGCTCTGGTCAAATCAGGTGGAACATATCAGCCTACATGTAAGGTGTCATGAGCGGAAGAACATTAATATCAGCAAATCAACCCGAACACAACATTCCCACAATGTTTACTTTTTTTATTTATCACTAAAATATTTGATTACTCTGATTGTGCTTTCTGTTCCTCAGATGCTTACACAGATGAGGACCTGATGCTTTACTGGAAAAGTGGGGATGAATCTCTGAGCACAGACGACAGGATCTCTTTATCCCAGTTTCTCATTCAGAAGTTTCACACGACCTCCAGACTGGCTTTCTACAGCAGCACAGGTTGCGAAGCTAGCACGATTTTACATGTATAATGACCTACAAACCCTAATGAATGTGTATGGTACAAAAGTTCGAAGTTATCTTTACTAACCCTTCTGTTGTATTATCTTCCTTTTTCCAGGCTGGTACAATCGTTTGTACATCAACTTCACTCTACGGCGCCACATCTTCTTTTTCCTGCTGCAGACATACTTTCCGGCCACTCTGATGGTCATGCTGTCCTGGGTCTCCTTCTGGATTGACCGCAGGGCTGTCCCTGCCAGGGTCTCTTTAGGTAGGAAAAACCACCCAAAACTATTAAGCTGGCTTACATTTAAAGAAGTTGTTCTTCACAATGCATTGTATGGATCCTGGGACCTTGGACAAAAATAAGAGGGTACAGAAAACTAGTTTCTGGGTTGTGTGTAGTACTTGTTGGCAGGCCAGCTGACAGCTTTGCTAGGGCCCGGGACAACAAAGTCTTTTTGGGCCCCCCCTCTACACCTGCCGCCACAACACACACACACACACACACACACACACGCACACACACACACACACACACACACACACCAATAAAAACGTCAACTTAACTGTATACTTCATTCTCATTTGCCTTTTATTTTATTCAATAATCTGCTGTTTACAGAAATATTTTTTTGTCCTCCAAACAACTCTTAGATGACTTCACTTCTGCTGGCAGTTCATTTGCCATCTCTGAGAAAGGCTTCCTTTTTGCCATTAAACGCACAACATTCACTCAATCAGAATCAGTCATTTTTGTTGGCCATAACGCGGGATCATTGAAATTAACGGGGTGGGCCGTCTCTGAGCCGCTATGCTCAGACTCTCCGATCGGGCAGCAAGCCCCTCCACCTGCACTTCTCTGTTATTGGTAGGGATGGCTTTCTCTGCCTCCACCTCAAACACATGCTGTCTCTGCTATTCTGATCCCTTTGATTTGTGTTTTTGACATACACTGGGGAAACTGATGTAGGGAAGTCAGCCAACAGGAAAATAACGTAAGACCAGTCTCTAATACCCTGTTTACACTACCCCTTTTTAACCGTGCCGAGACCAGTCCGAGCTCGGTAACCGAGATAACTATCGAGCGCAAACTGAACTGAACCGAGCCAGACACAACCGGACTGCGCTAAATGCAAACCAGTTCCTTGTGTGGGCTCGGCCCAGTTTTTCCCTAGCTCGGTTATCTAATAACAAAGAGCGCATGAGCAGACCGCGTCATCTCCTTACAACCAGCTGACATTTCAGACATTCATAAAAATACTAGCTTCCCTACCGTGACACACGATTTCCAGTGATGATTGTGCTTAGCAGTGTGATGAAGCTCAGCGTCTGTCGTTGTTTCCTGCGTCTGTAAATCCTTATTAGACGTTCGTTTGTCTTATCCACTTCCCAAAAGCCTACTCTATCAAGTAAACTCACCAAAAGTTGCCGTCTTCGCCTGACTCTCCGCAAACAACGAAATATAGCCAAACATAACTTCCTGAATGTTACGAGCGCCGCCATTTTTATTTGCTTGATTTCCTCCTTCAATCCCAGAGAGCAGTAGTACTGCAGATCATCACTAGTAGGCGAGGAACCAAGGAACCAAGATAGCGTGGTGTGTAAACGGTCGTCAGAACCAAGCTCGGCTTGGTTAACTGATCCAAGCTCGGACCGAGCTCGGCATGGATCGGTTTAACAAGGGTAGTGTAAATGGGGCTTAAGGCTGATCTTACAAATGTAAGGGACGGTTGCAATCACCCCTCCCAAGTGACTGTTCTCAGCCCCCCTGCTGTTCTCACAGCAGGGGGGCTACTGCATAAAGCCTCCTGGCCCTCTCTTTTGCCAACTGCTCGGAGCAGCATCAGAGAGATGCAGTGGACACTCAATAGGCCCGTTTACACTACACTTTTTTAACCGAGCCGAGACCAGTCCGAGCTCGGTAACCGAGATAACTCTTGTGTGTAAACGGTCAGCAGACTGAACCAGACCGCGCTAAACCTAACCGGACCACGCTAACTGCAGACCAGCTCTTGAGTAGGTCTCGGCCTGGTTTTATTTCTGGCCCAGTTTTCTGATTGGCTGCACGTCCCGATTCACACTCCATTCAGACAAATTTCAGACATTCATAATAATACTAGCTTCCTTACCGTGCCACACGGTTTCCAGAGATGAATCTGCTTAGCAGCGCAATGAACCTCAGCGTCTGTCATTGTTTCCTGCGTCTGTAAATCCTTATTAGACGTTCGTTTGTCTCATCCACTTCCCAAAAAAGCCAACTTTCTCAAGTAAATTCACCAATGGTTGCCTTCTTCCCCTGACTCTCCGCAAACACCGAAATATCACAATATTAAGCATAACTTCCTGAATGTTATGGGCGCCGCGCTGTTTGTTTTTCTGCTACTGCCTTCAATCCCAGAGAGCGGTAGTACCGCAGATCGCCACTAGAGGGCGAGGAGCAACCAAGGAACCGAGATAAGCTTTGTGTGTAAACGGGTCGGCTTGTCTTGGATAACTGATCCAAGCTCGGACTGGTCTCGGCATGGCTCGGTTTTTAGGTGTAGTGTAAACGGGCCTAATGAGAGGGGAGTTCTAACACTGAGAAGACAAGCCATCCACGCGGGCCGCATCGGGCTCAGAGACTCACAGGCATCTGCAGAGTTTTCTGTAGAACTAACATCAAAATCAAAAGCTACACTAGCCTTTAATACAATCCTAGATTAAATTGGTTTTGCTCAAAAAGTACATAAATGACGCACTCTTGCCTTCATACTTTGGACCTTGTGCTGACATATAGCATTGATTGCGAAGAATTAACAGTATTTACTCACAACCCTGTCCTATTAAATCAGTTTTAATAACCTTTGAGTTCAATTTAACTGAGTTCTCCTCCCCCAAAAGAAGGTTTCATCATAGGAGATCTTTATGAGATAATGCCGTATCAAATTTTAAAGAGTCTGTCCTCCCTCAGTATCACAGATATGCCCTGCAGATGGAAGCAATGTTGTTTCTTCCCATTCACAAATTGACCCTTTTATTGACTGTGTCACATCCTCGTTGCGTTTTGCATTAGACAACGTAGCCCCCTTGAAAAAGAAAGTAATTAATCACAGGAAGCTGGCTCCCTGGTTTAATTTAGAGTTACATTCTTTGAAGCACAACGTTAGGAAATTGGAGAGAAAATAGCGCTATACAGATCTAGAGGACTCCTACCTAATCTGGAAAAACAGTCTACTTTTGTATAAAAAGACCCTTAGAGTAAGAGCAGCATATATTTCATCATTAATAGAGGAGAATAAAAATAATCCTAGATTTCTCTTTAGTACAGTTGCCAAATTTACCCAGAGTCATAGCTCGGTTGATCCATCCATTCCCTTAGCTCTCAGCAGTTATGGCTTTATGGGATTCTTCATAAATACAATTAATTCTATTTAAAATAAAATCATTGGCATTCTCCCAAACATGATTACCTTGTCTTCAGTAACTGAGGCAGCATTGGAGGAATCTCTAAAACCTGATCGGTGTTTAAACTGTTTAGACGCATTAGAGCTTTCTGGGTTATCTAAAATTTTAGCTTCATCTAAACCTTCAACATATATATTAGACCCAATTCCAACCATATTATTTGAGGAAGTATTCCCGTTGATTAATGCCCCATTTTAGACATGATGATTAATCTATCCTTAGCAAATGGATATGTACCGCAGGCTTTTAAAATAGCGGTGATTAAAAGTTCACTTAAGAAATCAAGCTTGATTTAACTTGATCAAGATGACTTAATAAATTACACAAATATACCTAATCTTCTTTTCCTATCTAAAATTCTTGAGAAAATAGTTGCTAATCAAGTATGTGAACATTTACAAAGTAATAACCTATTTGAAGAGTTTCAGTCAGGCTTCAGAGCTCATCATAGCACCGAAACAGCTAATGATATTCTCATGGCCTCAGATAATGGATTCGTGTCAGTACTTGTCCTGTTACATCTCAGTGCTGCATTCGATACAGTTGATCACAATATTCTCCTAGAAAGACTTGAACATACTGTAGGGATTAATGGAAAAGCATTAGGCTGGTTTAAATCTTATCTGTCTGACAGATTCCAGTTTGTTCATGTTAATAATAAATCTTCAAACTGTAGGGTCACTTGTGGAGTAAGACAGGGTTCAGTCCTTTGGCCATTTCTCTTTACTATATATATGCTTCTGATTGGTAAAATTGTCAGACAGCATAGGATTAATTTCCACTGTTATACTGATGACACCCAGCTATATTTATCCATAAATCCTGATGAATCCAATCAATTACTTCAACTACAGGCATGTCTTGATGATATCAAAAGCTGGATGACTTTAAATTTTCTGCATTTAAATTCTGACAAGACAGAAGTTGTAATCTTTGGACCAGAGTCCCCAAAAAATAAACTTCTTAATCAATTACTTAATCTGGATGGCATTAAATTTGCCTCTGGTAATAAAGTAAAAAACCTTGGTGTTATTTTTGACCAAGACATGTCATTTAAATCCCATATTAAACAGGTTTCCAGGGTTTACTTTTTTCACCTCTAGAATATTGCCAAAATTAGAAATATTCTGTCCAGGAGTGATGCTGAAAAACTAGTCCATGCATTTGTTACATCTTACATACATACGTCCAAGGCTGGACTATTGTAATTCTTTGCTATCAGGAATGCTGCAGCAACAGTTCTCATGAACAAGAGGGATCATATTTCTCCTATTTTAGCTTCCCTTCATTGGCTTCCTGTTAAATCAAGAATAGAATTTAAAAATTTCCTTCTCACATGTAAAGCTCTTAATAATCAAGCTCCGTCATATATCAGAGATCTGATTACCCCATATGTTTCTAACAGACAGGGGCGGCGCCAGACGATTTTGCCGGGGCTTCAGCCCCGAATGTTTTGAGTCAAGCCCCGAATGTAATGACTGTCACTGAGCAAATATGAAACTGGACTATAGACCAGTTCACGCGTGACGTCCGCGCTACATCCGGGTCCCGCGGGTAGGCAAAAACAGTACTGTTCTCATCTACTACCGTAACAAAACGGGTGAATTAGAGCGTCCTTTTAATTCGTTTATTTTTGGAATCTAAACAATGCCTACGACTTGTTGTGCTCCCGGTTGCACACAGAGGCATTCCAAATCGTCGGATGTATGTTTCTTTCGTTTACCGAAGGACGAAGAAAGACGAAAGAAATGGATATTTTCAATGAAAAGGACGCAGGCAGACAATCCCAATCGACTGTGGGAGCCATCATACCACGACAGAATTTGCAATCTACACTTCGTCTCCGGTAAATACAACTTAATTTTGCACTGGTCATTGTTCTACTTAAATAATTATATGAATAAAAAATTAGGATATATACAAGACGTAAACGTTCGTTTCGTAATAATATACGTACATGTACAATGTATGCAAACCCTCTGGCATGAGTCTGTGAAAAGGATTAAGACAAAAACACCAAAATAATCCTTAGTGAACAATGTTTTTTTTAACCTACCGGTGGCGGGTCTTCCTCTCTGTTGAGGTGCTGTTTGCGTCCGACTCCGCTTTCGTATGTTACACAAACATGTCTGAACATCCATCCCTCCATCCATCCATTTTCTGACCCGCTTAATCGCTCATGGGGTCGCGGGGGTTGCTGGTGCCTATGTCCCGATATAAAATAATTGTAGCCGTCCAGTGGTTTCATGGCTTTCATGCTCTCTTGTCTGTACTGGCCTGCCGTGTTTATAAGGTAGCTGTATATGTTGCCGTACGGAACACTTGGCCAACATTTCACAGACTCGCTCCATCCCTTCAGGCTTTTGCTGTGTGGTTCTGGCAACCTGATACCAACTTACTCTTAAAACGATCTTGTGATATGTTATCTAAAGAAGAAAAATACGTCGAGAACTCGTCGTTTCCTTTGTTTGCGTCCGCCATTGTGTCCACCTTTTGCCTACAGTCCGGCGCGCATGCGCTAAAAACCCGGATCAAAACAATAACAATGAACTGAGAATTGAGAATTATGTATAGTTCGATGCCATGGTGTGTCAATGAACATAGACTAAAGTCATTCATGTATTGCTTTAACTTAGGATCTCATACATGAACATTGACTATTTATGTCAAAAAATAAAAATAATTTATATTAAAGGGCCCCTATTATTAACCTGACTCACGCCATATGTATGTCGCTCCGCCTAGCTTCACTCACATACATCTGGGACATCTGCCATAGAGAGTGATTTCTCCAACCAATTTTATGGTCTGGCCAATCAGGACGCAGGGCGGGAGTTTCATGGATGTGACGTAGTGGAGAAGCGATCGTGACGTGAGACTGTTTTGATTTAAGCCGGGCGTACACTGTACGAGTTTTTCCCCTTTTCGGGCCGATTCTTCAGTCGTGCGAGCATTTTTTGAATCGGGCCGAATTTCATCTTCATCGTACAGGGGGGTGGAGGGGGGACTGGCTTCTCACGACTACCTCCCGATCAGGAATCGGACGGTCGGTGAAAATCAAACATGTTTGAAATTCAGTCGGCTGTCGTGAGGTTTCGTGAGCGCATCCTGCTGTTCAAGCAGAGCTACCCTCCCCTCCTCTCCCTCCCCTACGAGGGGGGTGGGGAGGGCGAGCGCTGGCGCAACGCGCTGCACAACGCGCTGGCCGCCTGTTTCAGCACTCCTCCGCTCGCGGGGGGGCCGGGCGACCTGCCGTGCCGCGCGGCAGCCGGTGTGTCTCGTCCCTCCTCTCTCCCCTCCGCTTCCCCGACACCCTGTGCCAACCGGTGGGCCTCACCAGAGCTGGGCTCGACCCCCTGCTCTGGGTCCCTGTCACCCACCATCGCTCGCCTGCCTCTGCCACCACAGCGAGCGGTCCCAGAGGGGGCACGACATACAGTGTGAGCAGTCCGGTCGCGTCCGAGCGTCGCGTCGCACAGATCGTGAGCGGTGAACTTTTTAAACCCTGCGGTTCCGTCGCACAGTTTGAGATGTATATAAGTACCACGACTGAAAAACTCGTACAGTGTATGCCCGGCTTTAGACAGCAATGGCGGCTCGCATCGAGGAAGCAAGCGTTAACATTGATGCTGCTATTTCTTCCGTGTTGTCCACTCTACCTAATATTGTTTCATTAAAAGAACATCAGAGAACGGCTCTGAAGGCTTTTGTTGGTGGAAACGATGTTTTCGCCCTTCTCCCGACCGGATTTGGCATGTTTTGTTTTCCGGGGTGCGCCCGCAGCGGACGCGCCCGCGGTGGAGCGGTTAGCGCGAACCATATTAGGAGGCCTTTAGTCCTCGACGCGGTCGGCCAGGGATCGACTCCGACCCGCGGCGCTTTGCCGCCTGTCTTCCCCCCTCTTCCTTTCAGCTCACTGTCAATGAAACACGTGCCACTAGAGCCGCAAACACATTAAAAAAAAAAACCTGCGTCGCTCTCACAGCATCGCTCTCACAGCGTCACGGATTAGATTCGGTGTGAGTGGTTGAAATAGCACGTTGATAAATATGACAGACAAGTGGCTTATCCAATCATATGCAAGGATTTTTGATAAGGCCCAGCCTTCAATAAAGGCAATTCCTATGGAGGTGTCCCAGATGTATGTGAGTGAAGCTAGGCGGAACGACATACATATGGCGTGAGTCAGGTTACCCTATTATGGCAATATTAGGAAATGTTCCTAATATTGTTTTGGGAGTCCCCAACAACAGTTTTACAGGCATGCAATGACAAAAAAACACTTTTTTTTTCTTATAATATGCATTTATTTTTACCTTCCTGTGGAACCAACTCCCAATTTTGGTCCGTGAGGCAGACACCCTGTCTACTTGTAAGACTAGGCTTAAAACTTTCCTTTTTGACAAAGCTTATAGTTAGAGTGGTTTATGTTACCCTGAGCTTTCTCTGTAGTTATGCTACTATAGGCTTAGGCTGCTGGAGGACACCAGGGTCTATTTTTCTCACACTACTCAGTTCTCCTACTGTTCTCCAATTTGCATTGTTTGTTGTTATTTCAACTTTTAATTTTTTGTTCTCTGTCATTTTTCTCTTCATAGTAGGAACACCTGGTCTGGCGTTCTGTTAGCTGTGACATCATCCAGGGGAGGCAGATCATCCACTATTACCATATAACATAGAAAGGATTCCTGGATCAATCTGTGCTTCTGTACTTTTTGTGTCTCTGCTCTGTCTTCTCTAACCCCTCAGTCAGTTGAGGCAGATGACCATTCACACTGAGCCAGGTTCAGCTGGAGGTTTTTCCTTCCTGTTAAAGGGGAGTTTTCCTCACCATTGTCGCTTCATGCATGCTCAGTATCGGGGATTGCTCTAAAGCCATCGACAATGCAGACGACGTTCATTGTGGCTCTACACTCTTTCATGAGGAGTGAATGCTGCTTGTCAAGACTTGATGCAATCTACTGGGTTTGCTTAGATATGAAACCTTTTGACCAATGTGTATGATTTGGTTGAATTGGACCTTGAGATGACATGTGTTGTGAATTGGCGCTATCCATCCATCCATCCATTTCCCGTCACGCTTATCCCTGTTAGGGTCGCGAGGGGTGCTGGTGCCTATCTCCAGCATTCAATGGGCGAGAGGCAGGGTACACCTTGGACAGGTTGCTAATCTGTTGCAGGGCAACACAGACAGACAGGACAAACAGCCATTCACACACACACACTCACACCTAGGGAGAATTTTGAGAGGTCAATTAACCTAACAGTCATGTTTTTGGACTGTGGGAGGAAGCCGGAATACCTGGAGAGAACCCACACATGCACGGGGAGAGCAGAAAGACCCAGGGTTGCGCCACAGCGCCACTGTGCCGAATTGGCACTATATAAATAAATTTAATCGATTTGAATATCAGCTGTTTGGGCTGATATTCACCGGACAATACCTAACAGACTGAGGGTTATTTAATAAATATTAAATAACTAAAAAGGGTGCGTAATGGCACAACACTGATATAGAATGGGGAAGCTTCTAGTCAGCATTGATCAAGCTACATTCTGCAACCAGTGGGCATGTCCCATGGGAACAGGAAATTTGTTTGAGTTAGATCAAACCAGCTCTGAGGGGAAGGAGGGTGAGACTAATATTTTGTAACAATTTCTAATGAAAGATTTTGTAATGCTGGTCAGATTGCAGGAGTTGGCCAGATTTCTTTGAGGCGCCAGGACCTAGAAACCTTGTAGTCATTTCACTGTTTTATATACCAAAGTAGGGCTGCACAGTGGCGCAGTGGGTAACACTGTTGCCTTGCAGCAAGAAGGTGCAGGATTCAAATCCAACCCTGGGTCTTTCAGCATGGAGTTTGCATGTTCTCCCTGTGCATGCGTGGGTTCTCTCCGGGTACTCCGGCTTCCTCCCACAGTCCAAAAAAATGACTGTTAGGTTAATTGGCTTCTCTGAATTGTCCTTAGGTGTGAGTGTGTGCGTGAATGGTTGTTTGTCTCTGTGTTGCCCTGCGACAGACTGGTGACCTGTCCAGGGTGTACCCTGCCTCTCGCCCGGTGAATGCTGGAGATAGGCACCAGCACCCCCCGCGACCCCATGAGGGATTAAGCGGGTCAGAAAATGGATGGTTGGATGGATATATACCAAAGTATTCTTGAGGGAAATGTGAAAACTTCCTGTATGGTCAAAACTGGATCACCAACAGGACAATGATCCCAAACAACCATAAAACTGCAGGAAAATGTCTAAAAAATAAAGAATCTCAGTTTGGCGGTGATTGTACTAAACTTGTTCTCCATTTTACACATTTGCTTTTTTCATGACTGGACATGCTAAATCATCTATGTTATCACAGCAGGGAAATCATTTGATGCCCTCTTGCACTTCCTGTGCAATCCTCAGTGACCACTAAGAAAATACTAATTTGATTTGTTCTCTGTGCTTCAGGTATAACTACTGTCCTGACTATGTCTACCATCATTACTGGAGTCAACGCTTCCATGCCAAGGGTCTCTTACATTAAAGCAGTGGACATTTACCTCTGGGTCAGTTTTGTCTTTGTATTCCTTTCGGTGCTTGAATATGCAGCAGTCAACTATCTGACGACAGTAAGGGATGGTAAAGACCGGAAACTGAGAGACAAAATGAGAGAACAGGTATGATATGCTTTCAAAATCAGTAACAAAAAGTGGCAAAAGTCTTTTTACTTAGATATGATTTCTTTTCTTTCTTTCACCCAGTCCCAAACACTGCCATGCACTTGTGGCATGCCTCATACCAAGACCATGATGCTGGACGGAATGTACAGTGAGGCTGATGCAAACAGTCTGGCAGGGTATACCAGAGCCTCCATGGCAGTGGAAGATCCATCCGACAAACAGGAGCAGATGGTGGTACATCTTGCTTTGGACAATGAGTCCACAGAGACTAAGAAGAAGGGCGTTCGCAGCTTCCGCATCATACAGAACACCCACACCATTGACACTTACTCCCGCATGATCTTCCCAGGCGCCTACATCCTTTTTAACCTGATCTACTGGTGTGTGTACTGCTGAGTGTGCACATTTTAAATAAATCTACTGTTTGGAAATGGAGCATCTCTACTTGTAGCTCACATGTCACTGTTAGCCCGGATGACATCTAGAGATTAGAGAGCTTCTCCTTTCATAACAAAAACCATTGTGTACACCTGTCACACTTCAGCAACACTCTGGGGCAGGTGATACTCTGATTCTGTGTGAAAAAAGAAAGAAGGAACTAATTTTAAACAAAGAGAAACTTTGCCTGTTGTCAACCAAGGACCTTGCAAACCAGATTTTCTGGTTTTCAAAGCTTTCTTTTACTGATGTCTTACTGTTTATTGGCGCTATGCGGATAGGTCTATGTGAACTTTTACAACAGCCCTAAATCAATACATCTCTGTCCACATTTTTAGTTTTCTGTGTAATGCAACAGAAATACTGGGACAATGCAATCAAATTAACATTTGTTTACACATTAAGTCATAATGACTGCCATTAAAGGTATTTTTGATACATTTTAATTTTATTATTTCTTATATTCTGCCACATATGTGCATAATATCAAATTTGTGATAGCAGCATGTGGCAACTCATGTATTCAACCAGATTAGAACCTATAGTGACCACATTTTCAGACTGTACGTTCATGATGTCCCTGTTTGAAATCTTGACAACATATCAGAATTTACCACCACAACAACTAGTAAGATTATTTGCCAAAGCTTAACATGATGTGTTTTTATTTCAGTAGCTGTCTACCAACAAGCTCTAGGGAAAAAAATGTTTTTGGTCCATGTGTTAAAAATGCAGGATGCATCTAGAACTGTAATTTTTTTATGTTTGCTATGCAACCTTGATACTACATGACTGACAGTTTTTTGCTGTTAAGCAAAACAAGGAACTAAAGAGGCTGTAGGACTATTTTAATTTGTGTTTAAATACACATGGAACCCTCAGTCTGATTTATGAAAACCGGAAAATCAGACAACTAAAAGAAAAAGAAGTTAGTAGATGATCTGGGAGCAAACTACAGCAGACTGTCCAGACTAGTAACTAAACTGCTGAAATAATTCACACAGGCCTTTGCTGATTAGCTTTGATTCTAAGATTAATGGCTGGTCTGTTTACATCATGTGATTACATCATCTTTGTTTGGAGCTTGTTTTAATGGTACCAGATGCTGATTTTCAGATGGCACTGAAGAATACGAATATTCATTATATATTTCTGACCCACATTTAGATGTGTTTATCTCAACAAACCAGATTTGAACAACCAAAGACTGATGTGTATTAGAGGTGAGACTGTTTGATGGTTTTCAGGTGTCCCTAAATGACTCACCACAAGGAAATGTACCATGTTTATGACACAACAATCAAAACATTATATATACAGCATCATTTCCACGGTCTAGCCTCTGCAACTGCTGTAACTAAGACATTTGAATAAATGTGCCCAGGTCACCTGTCCAATGAGGCATTAAATAAGCCGATTACCATGTATTCTTGTTTTGTTTTTTCTTTTTTTGCTGGAACGGCAATCTTCAGCTCCTCTTAACTAGTTCTGGAATCACTAGTCAAGTCAATTTTATTTCTGTCTGGAAAGACTCACACAAACAAAAAGAGGCAATTAGAGGTATTTATTGACATAAATTAGAAAAGTTTATTGGGGGTTCGGACTCCCCTTCAGAAGACGTGAAAGCTGTGAATGTCTATGAGTTTGGATGTTCATTTTAGGATTAGGATTAGTAGTAAAGGAGGAGATGGGGTGGAGAAGCCACAAGACAGGCCTAACAACCCTTCCATAACGAATTCAATATTGGATGACCCGATATCCCCAGATCTCAACCGCACCTGAGGGACATCTAAACTCCCATCAGAGGACTATGCCTTAAAACCTGATAAGCCGCAGTCGTCAGGCAGAGCAGTAGTGCAGGTTAAATCAACAGGCCAGAGGGTACTGCTTGAACACTGCTGTTGCCATTTAGGTCAGAAATTTCTAGAGGGTCCAAAGACACAGCACCAGCCACTGGAAGCTGAGACATCCATGAACCAGTCCTATCATCAGGCTCACAATGAGGCAATGCCTCAGGGATATCTGCCACTTCACCCAGAGAAGAGAACAGGGAACCGCTGGAGGTCAAAGCACTGCCACCAGAGCCACCACAGTCAACGTCAACCGTAACATGCAGGAAGTTTACAGACATGAGGTTCCTGTGCACAACTTTTTCCTGGCCCGTGACACAATTCTGGATCTTAAATGTGTGAGTCTCATCATGTTTCTCCAAAACAGTATAAGGCTGACCTTCCAATCAATCTGCAAGCTTCCATTTTCCACATTCACCTTTATTCGCAAGCAGATTCCTGTCACCCACGTCCACCCTTAATCCCAATGTTGTAAAAGTCTGCTTGCCTCTGCTGCTGCTTCATGGTGGAAGTCTGGGCAACTCTCATAGCCTCAGCCAGATCCCTTTGGAGGCCCTGCACATAAGTGTCATAATCAACCACCTTATTGGTGGACAGCACAAACTGGAATAACAAGTCAACTCGAAGTCTAGGAGTCCTGCCAAACATCAGCTGAAACGGGGCAAAACCAGTAGTCTCATGCACAGTGGCTTCATATTAAAAGGTTAGGAATTGCAGTAGCTGAAGCCACCTCTGTTTTGCTCTCGGAGGAAGGGCTCTGACCATATACCTAAGAGTACGGTTAAACCTTTCAACAGCACCGTTACCCATGGGGTGGTAAGGTGTAGTATGCGATTTTTCAACACCAGCAAGTTGGAGCATCTCAGCAATCAAGCTGCTTTCAAATCCAGCACCCTGATCCAAGTGCAGCCTCTCAGGAAAGCCATAGACACAAAAGAAATTATTCCAAGGTTGATGAGCAACAGCTTTTGCAGATTGGTTCAGACAGAGGTAAGCCTGAGCCAGTTTTGTAAAATGATCTGTGACCACCAGTACATCGAGAAACTTGTGAGAAGAACTCTCAGCAGACCAAAAATCCACACACACACCAACTCCAGTGGCCTGGAAGTAACAACACTCTCCAGCGGTGATCTTGCTTCCAGTTCTGGAGATTTGCTGCACACGCATCAATGACAGCACCTCATATTCCCTCACATCCCTTTCCATGCCAAACCAGTAAAATCTCTGTCTGCACAGATAAAGAGTCATTTTCTCACCCTGATGACCAGCGTCATCATGTACATCACTGAGAACTACCTCTTTCAAAGTGGAGGGAACAACATACTGAAAAGTCTTGTGGCGTGAAACTATATTTTGAAATGCGATACAAGACACCTGAACATACCACAAGCTATTCCCAGTATCCAAGGATCAGTTGGTTCATGAACTCGGTCTCTGCGAGAAGGACGTTGTTTGCACTCCACACACCATGGCCCTTGACCCAAAATTGGATCGGCCCTCTGCTCACTCATGAGCTTATCCTTCGAAAGAGGACTGACATCAGCAAGTTCACTTGGCTGTATGAACTGAACTAATTGAGGTAAATGAGGCAGGCCATCTCTGTCAAAAGAATTTGCCAAAACAGCAGACACAGACTGTTGTGAGATGTAATACTTCTGGTTCTCAGACTCAAGCTCATTTAGTTGAGTGGCTGGGATCACATTGATCTGTTGTCCACCAGGTGGCTCACAGGACAGATGGAACACTTCCTGCACACCATCAACAGTAAAAGTATGGGCCCCTGCCAAAAGTGCACCATACGAACCCTTTGTGAGATGACTTAACACACTGGGCTTCACAAAGGGCTCCTGACTGAGGGCATTTGCGACCATGTTTTTGGGACCAGGAACTTACTTACAGTACTTTATCTCAAAGTTGCATGGAGCAAGTTTAGCACCCACCTCTGCTCACATGTATCAAGCTTAGGTTTGCTCAGGATGTAAGTCAGGGAGTTGTCAGTCCACACCGTGAACATCTAACCTCTGAACCAGTGACTAAACTGCCCACTTCAGTGCCAAAAATTCCAACCTGTGGGCAGGGTACCGCAACTGTGCATAATTAAGGGACTTACTCGCAAATACTATGGGTCGTGCAACATCTTGCCCCCCAGCCAACTGAGTCAACACAGCACCAAGGCCACCAGAAAAGGCATCAATGGAAAACAGGAAAGGTTGGCTAAAGTCTGGGTGGACAAGCGTCGCATTATCCAACAAGGCTTTTTTCAAAGTTCTGAATGCTTCACTGCACTCCGGAGTTCAGTCAGCAGGTGTCAAAATCCTAACAGCAGTTAATGACATTTTACCTTTAGCACATCGCGATCTGGGTATGCCAGATGTCAAAGCAAAAAGAGGCTTGCTGATACGAGAGTATCCCTCAAAGAACTGTTTGTAAAATCCAACCATGCCAAGAAAAGATCATATCTTGGAGCGGGAGGGAATGGAGCCACCCCCGTCCATCTGATCTTTCTCACTAAGCTCCACAATAGCTTTCACCTTATAAGGATCAATGGAAATTCCATCCTTGGGCACAATGTGTCCCAGAAATCTCACAGACAACCTCATGAAAGGGCACTTCTTAGGAGCCAACTTTAAGTTCTGGGTCTTCAGTCTATCGAACACCATCTCCAACATCTGCAAGGCTGTCTGCTCATCAGGAGCAAAAACAAGGATATCATTGAGGTAACAAAGAAGACTCAAAAAGTTTTTGTCACCAAATATGGACATCCTCATACTGGTGGCAGAGTTGTTGCAGAGTCCCTGAGGAAGTCTGTTGTACTCATACAGTCCAAAAGGATACGTCAAAGCTGTAAACTTCCTATCATCTTCATGAACCTCAACATTGTAGTATCCATATGTCAAGTCAATGGTAAAAAAAATAAAACACTTTCACTAAGAGCAGCCAAGGCATCAGCCTGATGAGGCAAGGGATAACCATCTTTAATTGTTCGAGCATTCAACCATCAAAAATCTGTGCAGAGATGCAGATCACCATTTTTCTTCCAGAGAAGAACAAGTGGAGATGCATACTCACTTGTAGATCTCGTGCTCCTCCATCTCATTCAGAGGAACACACAGATTCTCATAGTGGGAGGGGTATAGGCGTCGATACGGCAACCTAAAAGGTCAACTGCCACTCAACCGAATGCAGTCCAAACTCTGACAGGAGAAAATGGATTCATACTTGGCCAGGAGATCAACTAACCTGTCCTCCCAGAAGGGGGACAGAGCGTTTGTATCAATGTGAGCGTCTTGTAGTGCTATCTCCCGTAAGACCGAATTACTCGGACTGGACACAGTGCAAACTGTCAAGCTCTTTTCACTGGTAGTGTCAGCCTTAGCCATTTTGCACTTCAGACAGCCAGGAACATCACTCATCTATAAGTAGTCAGTATCGAAGTCCTCAACTGCTGCACATGGGGAACCATCAGCAATTTTACAGTTGTGCTTCAAGGTCTCAGATTCATGCTGCAGGTTAATGATTCTCACTGGAACTCAGCCATCGCCCCATAAGGGTGTCACAAGTCACCCCACCAAAACTGTTCTTGGCACCGTTTTTGACTCATGTCCCTCAACAACAACTGTACTGTCAGGGGGTCGAGGAACAAGATGGCTGCTTAGTAGTTGGGGTCCACCACCATCACCATAATTCCGATTATTCTCGGCATTCTATTTCATTCTACCAACCCCCTGATAAGTGTATAGCCTTATTAAGCACTTTTTTAAATCCAAACAAGATGCAAAATCCCAAGAAGAGCAGCGCGGATTCGTCATTACAACAGACGCTGTTGAAGGCTAATGCTAATGCTAAGACAGCGCTGCTGCCCAGGTAGCGGCAGCCTCTGCCGCTACTCCAGCGGCCGTCCCGTCACCAGACAACCCCTTAAATGATCCAGATGTAAAAGCAATGCAGTGGCTTCTGGAGAAAATGTCCGCGGAGCAGACTAAGTTTCTGGAACATCAAACTAAAAACTTTGCTGAGATACGGAGCCAGCTATCCGAGACATGAAGGTGAGTTTTGTATTTTGAAGAGATGCTAGCTGACATGATAGCATGAGTGGGCGGTGAGGCCTGCTCGGATGCAATGGAAGAAGTGTCTTCTTCAGAAGGTGAATTTTTCATTTGCCATTGGATACCAAGCTGTGCTGTTTTTCACCTCTCCAGATGGGACTAAGCATCACTTTGAGGATCCAAAGAAGGCTTTGCAGTACATTAAAAATCGCTGAACATGCATCTAAGTGCAAGGTGGTATTATATTGTTTTGTTTTTGTGTTTTCATTTTATGTAGGTGCAAATATGGGGGATATTGAACTTTAGGTTGTGGGTGACTTGATGTTAGGAGATTGTGCTTTTGCATTTTTACTGTGGTGATGGTGGGGTGGCTATATCTGATGTTTAGATGTTTTTCTTTTTTCCCGTTACGGACGAATTAGAGTCGATGGAGAGTACTAGATACCTCCACTTTGCTAAATTTTGCTAAAAGTGTTCACTTGTTTGTGGGGTTCTTGTGGGGATCTTTTTTTTTTGGGGGGGGGGGGGGGGGCTGTCCAGAATAAAGTTAGCATCTCATTCAAAATGACAAGTCTCAATTTTATTTCTATCTATGCCAGGGGTAATATACTGTATAAGAGAACTATAATTTTGGATTTTCTACGGCAAAGGAATATAGACTTTGCTATGGTTCAAGAATCACATTTACTGTTAAAAAATGTTGATTTTTTTTTTTTGCCAATAAATTCTACCATGGTATTGCTAGGTCTTCAGCAGCAGCAAAATCTAAGTGAGTCATGGTGGTCAGTAGGCAAAACCTGAAGTTTTGCTTTATTGACTCATGGGCTAATAAAGAGAGGTGTGTGGCTATTGCTAAAATTCACCTTGATGGGTGTGGATGGAATTCTAAACAATAATAACTGACTTCCCATCGTTACTGAATAAGGAGACGGCGGTGATGAAGTTCCAGCATTTTTATATTGAGAAACAGAGCAGAGATCACATAGATGGAAAGTAATCGCACCCCACGGTCCCGCTGCAGTCTGCATCTGCCCTCTCTCTGCCCTGTCTCGCTTTCGGCTCTCCCTAATACTACCCAGTGGCCTTGGCATGAGACAAAACAAAGACAGTCTATCCTAGACAATCAGTATCCCGCACAGCAGCTACAGCATTTGGCCTTGCAATCAGCAAACAGTGGATCTCATACACAGCCATCATGTCTCCAAACCTCCTATGTCCGAGTGGCGTGAGGCCACAGTGACTTATAATAATATTTTTATAACATTCCACCCCTTGATCACAGAGATTACGTTTTACTTGTGTGATCACACACAAAACAAGATGACCCATCACATGACTATGTGAACAAAACACAAAGGAACCATTTCTGTAAACTCATAATGTTTGACCCAAAAGGTTCCCGTGTTGAACCATGGCAGTGCTGGAACTTTTAGTAATGATCAACATGAATGCTTCATAGAGGTTTAACACACAAGATCAAAGGTTTAGCTTTTATCTACAATTTGGGTTTCCACTAATAGAGTTAGGCCTGTTTTAGGTTCCTACGCGCACATTATTTAATTTTACATTAGACTAGGTAAACTAAACCTGTTCAGTAACCAAGGTTGAATCCGTCTACTCTAACCCCACCCCGGAAACCTCCTACTTGGTCTTCCACACCTTACAAACCCAGGAGTACCAGTAGGGGGCATCACTGCGCAGGCAGGGCCTATCCCCTCAGAAAAATCCATCCCCTCTAAGAGAATGGTAAAAACTGATGAGACCCTCAGGTGAAATCCCACTCTCTGCCAATCTGAGCAAGAAGACCCTGTATTGAAACTAGGAGTTACCATTACCAGCTAATATTAAAGGATTTTTAAAACCAATCCGATCCTGGTTCTTCCTATATCAAATCAAAAGATTGCATAAACCGTAGGTCTTGGTGTGTCCGAAGCTGACAGTTTCCATTCTTTACCATACAACCATATTGTTAATAATACATCTTCCTCAAACTCTAGGGTCACCTGTGGAGTACCACAGGGTTCAGTCCTTGGACCAATTCTCTTTACTATATTCAATTCAATTCAATTTTATTTATATAGCGCCAATTCATGAAACATGTCATCTCAAGGCACTTTACAAAGTCAAGTTCAATCATATTATACAGATTGGGTCAGATTATACAGATTGGTCAAAAAATGTCCTATGAACCAGTTGATTGCATCAAAGTCCCGACAAGCAGCATTCACTCCTGGAGAAGCGTAGAGCCACAGGGAGAGTCGTCTGCATTGTCCATGGTTTTGCGGCAATCCTTCATACTGAGCAAGCATGAAGCAACAGTGGAAAGAAAAACCACCCATTAACGGGAAGGAAAAACCTCCAGCAGAACCGGGCTCAGTATGAACAGTCATCTGCCTCGACCAACTGGAGGTTACAGAAGACAGAGCAGAGACACAACAAGAGAGACAAACAAGCACAGAAGCACACATTGGTCCAGTAATCTGTTCTACATTAGATGGTAATAGCCGGTGATCTGTCTTCTCTGGATGATGTCACAGTTAACAGAACGTCAGACCAGGTGTACCTACTATGAAGAAAAAAGAGAGAGAACAAAAAGTTATAAGCAGAAATGATGACAAGCAATGCTTAATTGAAGAACAGTAGAACTCAATAAAGTGAGAAAAATAGATCCTGATGTCCTTCAGTAGCCTAAGCCTATAGAAACATAACTATAGAGGCAGCTCAGGGTAACATAAGCCACTCTAGTTATAAACTTTGTCAAAAAGGAAAGTTTTAAGATTAGTCTTAAATGTAGACAGGGTGTCTGCCTCACGGACCAAAACTGGGAGTTGGTTCCACAGGAGAGGAGCCTGATAGCTAAAGGATCTGCCTCCCATTCTACTTTTAGAGACTCTAGGAACCACCAGCAGACCTGCAGTCTGAGAGCGAAGTGCTCTGTTAGGAACATACGGGGTAATCAGAGCTCTGATATATGATGGAGCTTGATTATTAAGGGCTTTAGACGTTAGAAGAAGAATTTTAAATTCTATTCTTGATTTAACAGGAAGCCAGTGAAGGGAAGTTAAAATTGTAGAAATATGATTTTGATCAGAACTCTTGCTGCAGCATTTTGGATCAGCTGAAGACTTTGAACTGTATTTTGTGGACTTACTGATAGCAAAGAATTACAATACTCCAGCCTTGAAGTAACAAATGCATGGACTAGTTTTTCAGCATCACCCCTGGACAGAATGTTTCTAATTTTGGCAATATTCCTGAGGTGAAAAAAGGAAACTCTAGAAACCTGTTTAATATGGGATTTAAATTACATGTCTTGGTCAAAAATAACACCAAGATTTATTACTTTATTACCAGAGGCCAAGTTAATGCCATCCAGATTAAGTGATTGATTAAGAAGTTTATTTTTTGAGGACTCTGGTCCAAAGATTACAACTTCTGTCTTGTCAGAATTTAAATGCAGAAAATTTAAAGTCATCCAGCTTTTAATGTCATCAAGACATGACTGTAGTTGAAGTAATTGATTGGATTCATCAGGATTTATGGACAAATATAACTGAGTGTCATCAGCATAACAGTGGAAATTAATCCCATGCTGTCTGATGATTTTGCCAATCGGAAGCATATATATAGTAAACAGAATTGGTCCAAGGACTGAACCCTGTGGTACTCCACAAGTGACCCTAGAGTTTGAAGAAGATTTATTATTAACATGTACGAATTGGAATCTGTCCGATAGATAAGATTTAAACCAGCCTAATGCTTTCCCCTTAATCCCTACAGTATGCTCAAGTCTTTGTAGGAGAATATTGTGATCAACTGTATCAAATGCAGCACTGAGATCTAATAGGACAAGTACAGACACAAGTCCATTATCTGAGGCCATGAGAATATCATTTGTGACCTTCACCAGAGCTGTTTCAGTGCTATGATGAGCTCTGAAGCCTGACTGAAACTCCTCAAGTAGGTCATTACTTTGTAAATGTTCACATAGTTGATTAGCAACTACTTTCTCAAGAATTTTAGATAAGAAAAGAAGATTAGATATAGGTCTGTAATTTACTAACTCATCTTGCTCAAGAGAAGGTTTCTTAAGTAAAGGTTTAATAACAGCTACTTTAAAAGCCTGTGGTACATATCCATTTACTAAGGATAGATTAATCATGTCTAAATACGGCCACTAATCAATGGGAATACCTCCTTAAACAACTTGGTTGGGATTGGGCCCAACATGCAGGTAGAAAGTTTAGCTGAAGCTAAAATTTTAGATAGCTCAGAAAGCTCTACTGCTTCTAAACAGTTCAAACACCGCGCAGGTTCTAAAGATTCCTCCAACGCTGCCTCACTCACTGAGGACGAGGTAATCATGTTTGGGAGAATGCCAATTATTTTATTTTTAATGGCATCAATTTTATTTATGAAGAATCCCATAAAGTCATTACTGCTAAGAGCTAAGGGAATGGATGGATAAACAGAACTGTGGCTCTGGGTAAGTTTGGCAACCGTACTGAAGAGAAATCTAGGATTATTTTTATTCTCCTCAATTAATGATGAGAAATATGCTGCTCTAGCTCTACGAAGGGTCATTTTATAAAACAGTAGACTGTCTTTCCAGATTAGGTAGGATTCCTCTTGGTGTGTAGAGTGCCATTTTCTCTCCAATTTCCTAACATTTTGCTTCAAGGAACGCAGCTCTGAATTAAACCAGGGAGCCATCTTCCTGTGAATTATCACCTTCTTTTTCAAAGGAGCTACATTTTCTAATGCAGAACGCAATGACGAAGTCACGCCGTTAACAAATGTGTCTATTTGTGAATGGGAAGAAACAACATTGCTGCCATCTATAGGACATTTCTGCAATACTGGGGATATTAAATTATATCACTGGGGATATTAAATTATAGCACCACCAAGACCATCATCACCCGAGCCAACCAACGACCCTGGATTACTGCGGAGGTCCGTCAAGCGCTAAAAGCACGGAACTCAGCCTTCAAGTCTGGTGACAAGGAGGCACTGAGGACAGCGAGAGCCAACCTGAACCGTGCCATCAGGTTAGCTAAGCGGAACCACAGTCAGAAAATCCAGGAGCTTTTCCATGACGCCAGCAACCCCAGGAGCATGTGGAAAGGCATCCGGGCGATCACTGAATACAACACCCCCTCCCCCCCGGTGGGTGAAGTTGATGCTGACTTCCTCAATGGACTAAATAACTTCTTTGGGAGGTTTGAGGCACTAAACAGCACACCAGCAGTGAAGGCTGTTCCCCATCAGGAAGAGGAGGTCCTCTGCCTTGACACCGCCGACGTGTGGAAGACTCTGAGGAGAGTCAACCCGCGGAAGGCCCCAGGCCCCGACAACATACCTGGGCGGGTGCTAAAGGAGTGTGCAGGTCAGCTGGCTGGTGTCCTCACAGACATTTTTAACACCTCGCTGGACCAAGCCATAGTGCCAGCATGCTTCAAGTCTGCCTCCATCATTCCGGTGCCAAAGAAACCTCAAGTCACCTGTTTCAACGACTACCGGCCTGTTGCACTGACTCCCATCATGATGAAGTGCTTTGAAAGGCTGGTAAAGGAACACATCGTCTCCAGTCTCCCCCCAACACTCGACCCGTTCCAGTTTGCCTACCGACGGAACCGCTCCACTGAGGACGCCATCTCCTCCGCTCTTCACCTGAGCCTGGCACACCTGGAGGAGAAGAACACGCACGTGCGGATGCTGTTCCTGGACTTCAGTTCAGCGTTCAACACCCTCATCCCACAACATCTGGTGGGAAAACTGGAGCATCTGGGCTTCAACACACCCCTACGAAACTGGCTGCTAGACTTCCTCACCAACAGACCTCAGTCAGTCCGGGTCGGACAGAACACCTCTGATGTCATCACCCTCAGCACGGGCTCCCCTCAGGGCTGCGTCCTGAGCCCCCTGCTGTTCACCCTGATGACACACGACTGCGTCCCCAGGTCCACCACCAATCACATCGTGAAGTTTGCAGACGACACAACGGTGGTGGGCCTGATCAGAGACGACAACGACCAGGACTACAGAGAGGAGGTGGAGCAGCTGGTGGGCTGGTGCAGAGACAACAGCCTGATCCTGAACGTGGAGAAGACGAAGGAGATCATCGTCGACTTCAGGAAAAACCGGCCTCACCATGCTCCACTGCTCATCAACAACTCAGCGGTGGAGGTGGTCAGCAGCACCAAGTTCCTGGGGGTGCACATCACGGACAACCTCACCTGGACTGTGAACACCACGTCACTGGTGAAGAGGGCACAAAAGCGACTGTACTTTCTGCGGAGGATGAGGAGAGCCCACCTGCCCCCGCCCATCCTCACCACCTTCTACAGAAGCACCATAGAGAGTATTCTGACCAGCTGTCTCTCTGTGTGGTGTGGAGGCTGCAGTGCCTCCGACTGGAAGAACGTGAGGAGAGTGGTGAGGACAGCAGAAGGGATCATCGGGGCTCCTCTTCCCTCCATTAAAGACATTTCATCGCAGCGCTGTGTGTCTCGAGCCCGTAACATCCTCAGGGACCCCTCACACCCCCACCATAGACTATTCTCCCTGCTGCCCTCTGGAAAGAGGTTCCGCAGCATCCGCTCCAGGTCCACTAGGTTCTGCAAAAGCTTCTTCCCTGCTGCCATCAGACTGTTGAACTGCTGAACTGCTGAAGTATAAAAACTGTGTACCACACTCGACTCGCTGATTTGCACATTTGCACATTGTATTGTATCCTGCAAAATTGCTGCTGCACCTTACCGGGAAACGTACTGCAAAACTGTGTACAATGCAACTGTCTACTTTTAAATCACTGCTGCACCTTACTGCATATTTGTTTACATTTGTTTTACATTGTTTACATTTCAACTGCCTACTGTTCACTGCTGCACTTTATCCGGAAGTCAATTGAAACTTATCCTGTAAGTGACTGCGATTTATCACTGCACTTTATCCTGTACTGTAATTCACCGCAAGGTATCCTGTAGAGTTACTGCAATCTTTCTGAGCTGTGTGAAAATGAAATTTCGTTCTGTATGCACTCTGTGTATACAAAATGACAATAAAGAAAGTCTAAGTCTAAGTTAAAAGGGGGACAGACTCTTTAAGTTTTGATACAGCATTATCCGATAAAGATCTACTATAGTGGAATGCTCTTTTGGGGGTGGAGAACTCGGTTAAATTAAACTCAAAGGTTATTAAAAAATGGTCAGGTAGGACAGGGTTGTGAGGAAATACTGTTAATTCTTCACAATCAGTGCCATATGTCAGCACAAGGTCTAAAGTATGAAGCCAACAGTGCGTCGATTTATGCACATTTTGAGCAAAACCAATTGAATCTAGGATAGTTTTAAAGGCTACACTAAGGTTATCACATTCAGTGTCAACATGAATGTTAAAATCACCCACTATAATAACCTTGTCAGTGTTTAACACCAAATCAGATAAGAAGTCTGACAACTGATCCGAAAGCTGAGTGTAAGGGCCTGGTGGACGATACAAAACAACAAACAGAAGAAGTTTTATTGCTTTGCAATTTGGATGAGGGAAACTGAGGGTTAAATGTTCAAAAGAACTGTAATTATTAATTGGCCTGGGACTAATTAATAAATCAGACTAAAAGATAGTTGCTACTCCTCCCCTTCTTCCCGTAGATCTGAGAATGTGGAAATTTGAATAATTGGAGGAGTTGACTCATTTATACTAACGTGGTCCTGTTGTAGACAGGTTTCTGTGAGACACAATAAATCAATCTGATTATCAGAAATCAATTCATTAACTAACAAAGTCTTTGGGGGGAGAGACCTTATATTGATTAAACCACATTGAATTGTTTTATTTTTTGGTTCAAAGTGAGCAGTGTTGATTTTTATTAGGTTTTTATGATTTGCTCCTTTTAAATCCGTTTTTAATTTGTTTAGTTTTGGCCGTGGGAAAGACACCGTCTCAATAGGGTAATGGGTAGGTAATAATACAGAAGCTGCAGAGAGGTGTGTTAAACTACGGCTCTGCTTCCTGGTCTGGACCCTGGGTTGTCAGCATTTAGGAGAACTAATAAATCCGGCCAGATTCCTAGAAAGAAGAGCTGCACCATCCAAAGTGGGATGAATGCCGTCTCTCCGGATCAGACCAGGTTTTTCCCAGAAAGTTCGCCAGTTATCAATGTAGCCCACGTCGTTTTCAGGACACCACCTAGACAACCAGTGGTCTAATGATGACATGTCATCACTGGTCAGATCAGGCAGGGGACCAGAAAAAATTACAGAGTCTGACATTGTTTTAGCAAACTTACACACCGAAGCAACACCAACTTTAGTGACCTCCGATCGGCGTGACCGGGTGTCATTACCGCCAGCGTGAATAACAATCTTACTGTATTTACGCTTATCCTTAGCCAGCAGTTTCAGGTAAGATTCTATGTTGCCCGTTCTGGCCCCTGGCAGGCATTTAACTATGGTCCCTCGTGTCTCTAGTGCCACGTTTCTTAGTATTGAGCTGCCAATAATTAGGGTCGGCTCCTCAGCGGGTGTGTCGCTGAGTGGTGAAAATCTATTAGAAACGCAGACGGGTTGGTGGTGTTCTGGGGGCTGGAATCTAGAGCTATGTTTCCTACGAACCGTCACCTAGCCGGCCTGGTTACCCGGCTGCTCGGGTGGTGCTGTAGGACCGCTACATAAAGTAACTCTATGTGGCTCCGCGCTAGCAAAGGGGCGACTATCAACTGGTTTTTCAACAGCACGGAGCCGGGTCTCCAATTCTGACACCTTTGCCTCCAAAGCTACAAAAATACTACATTTATTACATATACCATTATCACTAAAGGAGGCAGAGGAATAACTAAACATCTGACACAGAGAGCAGGAGATAGGGGAAGACTTAGATACAGACGGAGAAGCCATTATGAGGCTAAGGCCGTTTCTCAATATGCGTTCTTGAGCGTTCTCGTGTGCTCGTGAGTCGTCATCAGCCTCAGCCCGAGCACTGTTCCAATTGCCGAGAACGCCAAACCGAGAACGCACCACATCCCCGGATGTTGTTCTCGCCCCGCCCTCTTTATCGAGCATGCATCAGAGCAGACTTGTGCGTTCTTCAGACTGACCGCTTGCCCAGAATGCACCGCGGCCGCAGCTTGATTCGAGACAGCGCAAACAGAGCTCACAGCGGTAAGTTAAAAATTCCCTTTTCTGCTGCTGTTGTTCTTCAAAAGTACGTTTTCTGATCGTTTGAGGCAAGAACATTATACTTTTAAGCTTCCCTATGTGGCCTGTTTACAGAGTTAGTGCGTAATTTAAAAAAAAAAAGTCCAACGTTGAGCGGAACGGAGTGACCCGCAGACCTCCGAGGGAAACCGGAGCCAGGGCTGATGTTAGTCCGTCTTTAGTACACTTCTATCGGCCAAGTAATGTGCATAGTACCGCTGGTTATGATTTATTTGTTTTGTGTTTATCTGACTGACGTGTGTTGCTTTATTAACTCAATACTTGCTGGAATAAACTGTAAATGTTTCCCAAGGACGACAGCAGCATATAACATGAATAAATAAATCAAATCTATAAATGTTTTCCTATCTAAGTGACTTCTGAGTCAGGACACGAATAATTGAGAGGAGAAAGAGGGAAAGAACACAATAGTAACAGTATATGAAAATTTATTTTATACAAATGTTTTATCTTTGGAACAGAATGAAGGTGTAATATATTCAACAAATTATTAACAGTTACTAACATGGTTTAAAACAAAGAAATAACTTCTATTATCATCTTATACAAATAGACAACGCCTATAAACTTACAGTTAAAAATAGTTGGAATGGAAATTAATTTACTGATTATTTAATTTATTTTTACAGGTGGTGAAAAAAATAAATGTGTACATGACTCCAACTGATCTAGGTTAGATCAGATTTAGTCATGTTCACTTAAACATGCAGCCTGTCTTCAGCCGCCAGATGGCCGTCCTCCTCTGGGTCAACCTCCTCGTCCTACACGTCAAGCTGGTCCCATGCCTCTATACAAATATTGTGGAAGAAGCAGCAGGCAGCGATTACTTTTGGAGCAAACGTCGGGCAGACCTCCAGCGCCCTTAAGAAGATGGAACGCCACCGTGTCTTCAGACCACCAAAGGCACGCTAAATGATGTTTCTCGCTTTGGCGTGGTGTCTGTTGTAGCGTGCCTCCACTTGACCTGTACCAAATATAAAATTAACTTGTAATTTAGGTAATATGCTGATATGTCTTAATCTTCTATCCAATTAATATGATCTATTTATCAATTGTGTCATTGTTGGCTCTATTTAAGGACAAGAAGGTAAGAGATCTTACTGGCAAGCTTTTTCCCTATAGGATGCTCCGCAGGCCAGCCAGTAGAGGGTCACCAGCACCTCTATCTCCCGTGGCCATCCATGGACCTTCTGGATGGGCAGCAGCTGAAGGAGGAGGACGATGGTGGACCTGTTTAGCCTGAAGGCTGGTTTCAGGTCCCCTTCATTAAAAAAATATTTGGAGGATTGGCACAGAGGTGTTTATCCTCACATATTTTGTTTCTGTTTCTTCCTGTAAATAATAAATGACAAATGTTACCATAATTGTTTTTTTCAATTGTCACCTTTTCACAGCATAAAACTATAAATGCTTAACATGCAGATTATTGTAGTTCTCAAGAAAGAAAAGGTAAAATGTATAGTAAATGTAACAAATGGCTTCCCTTCTCTGGTATTTTTACCTTTTCACTGAAAAAATGGGCTGAACTAACTGCACATAATTTATAGATTAATCACTCTAAAGGTGGGCAGACATAAAAATATGTTTTTTTTCCTTTCTTAATGATCAATGCTGTGAAGGTCAGTAGGTGCAATAAAGTAGCTTAACCCTATACTGTCATACTGTTACTAATGTTAAAATTGGTTCTTCCTTTAAATTATTTATAGAAAAATAGTCACAATTTCAACCTGATCACGTGTTTAATACCATCCTCAATGTTTTTTTAAAGATAAAAGTAGGAAATAGGCTGTCAATCTTAAAATGCCTACCAGTTGGCAATAAATAGGTGAGCAAAGCCTGCCTTCTGAGCCTCCTCTGCCGCATCAATCTTCTCCTTGCTTGGATTTGCCTCCTTAATTGCGCCACCTCCTCTTCAGCCTGCTGGTAAAGCTGACCAACGACCAAAGCAACAGCAATATTGCTCGTATTGCTCATTTTGTTTCTACAAAGTGCTGATTTTATAAAAAGATTGAATCGCCTCTACAACAATTACAACTCCCAACAAAGAAATTCCCGCTATTGCTGGTTTTATACCCACAGTTCTGTAATTTTTGAGATATTTTTTTGACTTTTTAGAAATTAATAATAAAAAAACGTTTTCAATGAGATATGATGGTGTAATGTATAAATAGTTTTGAATGTTAAAGAAATGCTCAAGAACTGTGGGTGTGATGACGTCACGAGTACACTTCTGTTCCAATACACAATACGTGCTGCGTGCTCGCGTTCTCGTCAAGTCCGATCTTCCTGTGTTCTCGCTAAGACCGGACTTGACGAAAACGCGAGTACGGACTCGCGTTCTCCTGAATTGAGAAACGGCCTAAGGCTTGGCTAAAGCTAGGCTAGGGCGCTCTTATGCTGATGACACTCAGCTATATTTATCCATAAATCCTGATGAATCCAATCAGTTACTTCGACTGCAGTCATGTCTTGATGACATCAAAAGCTGGATGACTTTAAATTTCAAAGACAGAAGTTGTAATCTTTGGACCAGAGTCCTCAAAAAATAAACTTCTTAATCAATCACTTAATCTGGATGGCATTAACTTGGCCTAATAAAGAAAAAATCTTGGTGTTATTTTCGACCAAGACATGTAATTTAAATCCCATATTAAACACGTCTCCAGAGTTTCCTTTTTTCACCTCAGGAATATTGCCAAAATTAGAAACATTCTGTCCAGGGGTGATGCTGAAAAACTAGTCCATGCATTTGTTACTTCAAGGCTGGACTATTGTAATTCTTTACTATCAGGAAGTCCACAAAATGCAGTTCAAAGTCTTCAGCTGATCCAAAATGCTGCAGCAAGAGTTCTGATGAAAATCAACAAGAGGGATCATATTTCTCCTATTTTAGCTTCCCTTCATTGGCTTCCTGTTAAATCAAGAATAGAATTTAAAATTATTTTTCTAACGTATAAAGCCCTTAATAATCAAGCTCCATCATATATCAGAGCTCTGATTACCCCGTATGTTCCTAACAGAGCACTTCGCTCTCAGACTGCAGGTCTGCTGGTGGTTCCTAGAGTCTCTAAAAGTAGAATGGGAGGCAGATCCTTTAGCTATCAGGCTCCTCTCCTGTGGAACCAACTCCCAGTTTTGGTCCGTGAGGCAGACATCCTGTCTACTTTTAAGACTAATCTTAAAACTTTCCTTTTTGACAAAGCTTATAGTTAGAGTGGCTCATGTTGCCCTGAGCTACCTCCAGTGTCGGAAATTAACTTCCTGATTCACCGGCCAAGTTGGCCGGTAGATGTAAAAATCAACCGGCCAGGCATTTTTTTCACCGGCCAAAATATTAATCCTCACCAGACCTCTCAATTTTTACCAAAAATTAAGAGTGAGATTATGTTAATTTTGGGGGGGCGTGGTTGGGGGCGTGGCTGACCGGACCCTGGAAGAGAAATCTTTGTTTCCTACCTTTGATAGGAAAATATTAAGTTTATTATAAAAGGCACAAAATGAATAATCAGATTCACATCCAGGCAATAAAAAACACTACAGATTATCATTATTCTATCCATGTTGGTCTCATTTGTGAATGAGGCAGAGTTTCACCAAGCCTATACATCCCAACATTTTTCCCTCAGCTGCAACACTTAAAGCACGCAGGGGTTCGCGCTGCGTCTTTACGCATGATCCAGCTGCTGGATAAACAGTGGGGAAAATGCATAAATGAAGACTGTAAAGGGCTCCTTTAGAGGGAAGAGAAGGAAAAATGGGTCTGAGCTAAAGCCCCTAATGTTACAAGTTCCTTAAAATGACCCTTAAAAGTCCGCACCTAAATTACATGTAACCTAATTATGCGCACTTGAATTCAAGCGCAAGGAACTACGCCCACCGAAGCACCGCTGGTACTGTGTTGCTAAAAACAAAAGAGCATGAAACACAGCTACTGACTCTCATTGATTTCAATTGGGACATTTTGGTACAAGTGGAAGGACATTAAACGTAGTGATTCATTTTTTGAAGGCTGGCCGCTGACAAAAGAACCTGGCTCCGAGAGGGCGGGGGGGTGAACCACAGAAACACAGCGCACGTAGTTAAAAAAATGCAGAATAAATAAGAACGAAACTTATAAACAGACAAATTGGCGTTTTAGACTGTATCTGGTTAGCAGATCTGTTTTCTAATCCAGCGTGCAGCCATGACTGGTTCTGAATGATGGCTTTATCTGGGAGCCACTCTCCCCCCTTGCCTTCTGCTCCGCAGAAGGCGGAGTTTAGACTGAGCTCTGGATGGACAGAGCTGTGAACGGGCCATCCGCAGCCCAGATGGGTTTTGTTATTTTTATGTTATTTTTAATTTATTTGGTACAAACATTTATTTGCCATGTGGCAGCTAGCCCTCTGAAATTCACTCGCCAAACGGGAAATTTACTCGCATTTGGCGACTGGCGAGTGTTAATTTCGGACCCTGGCTACCTCTATAGTTATGCTGCTATAGGCTTAGGCTACTGGAGGACATCAGGGCCTATTTTTCTCACTCTACTGATTTCTACTGTTCTCTAGTTTTGCATTGCATTGCATTGAAATGATTGTTGTCATTTCAGCTTTTAACTTTTTGCTCTCTCTTTTTTCTTCATAGTAGGTACACCTGGTCTGACGTTCTGTTAACTGTGACATCATCCAGGGAAAACAGATCACCCACTATTACCATCTAATGTAGAACGGATTACTGGATCAATGTGTGCTTCTGTGCATTTTTGTCTGTCTTGTTGTGTCTCTGCTCTGTCTTCTGTAACCTCCAGTCGGTCGAGGCAGATGACCGTTCATACTGAGCCCGGTTCTGCTGGAGGTTTTCCTTCCCGTTAATGGGGAGTTTTTCTTTCCGCTGTCGCTCCATGCTTGCTCAGTATGAGGGATTGCTGCAAAGCCATGGACAATGCAGACGACTCTCTCTGTAGCTCTACGCTTCTCCAGGAGTGAATGCTGCTTGTCGGAATTTTGAAGCAATCAACTGGTTCCCTTATATAGGAAATTTTTGACCAATCTGTATAATCTGACCCAATCTGTATGATATGATTGAATTTGACTTTGTAAAGTGCCTTGAGATGACATGTTTCATGAATTGGCGCTATATAAATAAAATTGAATTGAATTGATCAACATAATGCAACATTACAGTGTAGATATCATAACACAGAAAATCAAACATGTAAGTCAGCGGAACAGAGCAGTTAAACAAACAGTAACACAATATACGAAGAGTCCGAACGTCAAGAACGCAAAGTTAAGAAAGCCTTCATGCCATTCAGTGCACAAGGCAGAAATTAATCTTATCGCGCTTAGGGTTCTTCAGGCAACTCCTCCCCGAAGAATACGAAAATCAGAGTTCTCTGGCTTGTTCATCCCCAATCCTCTCCTTGTTTCCCGCTTGCAGGCGGGACGATTGAGCTGGATGGTAATAAGTGTTCAGTTCTAGCTTGGGTAATGAGCATTTCTCCATGATAAAACGCCCCATGAAGATGGTTGGCAGACACGCGGCTTTGTCCTCTGTCCAGAAACAGAAACAAATGTGTAATTAGTGTTTTTATCAAACTCCCATTCATGTGTCATTTATGAAAAACATCCCCCAAGCACTTTCACATTCAAGATATTCCCGTGCACAATTATTTAGCTCCCTAAATTCTGCAATTTAATTAATAATTAAAGAGTAATATTTAAGTTCAAATGTATTTGCAGTAGTTTTCCAGTAATTCTTAACAGACTGCATCCAATGTGTGTCTTAACTTTTATTATCTGACAGTTGAAAGTTCTCTGCAGCATAATTTCATCAACATATTCGTTTCATGTCATTTTCTGTTTTATTTAGAAAAAACTCAGCTGGGAAAAAGGAAGCCTTTCCATGTGGTTGACTTGCATCAAACATTTTTCCCTCTCTCTCTCTTTTTTTTAAGGGGAATGCTGTTGCTTTAAGAGACGAGGTGCAAATCTGCACAGGGAAGAGAAAATATTTATATCACGCTAGTATTTGTTTAAGAATGCCAAGGTTCTTCACAACAAAGCAGCGAGCAGGATAGGTAGAGAACAAGAGCTCTTTTGAAAACGTTCAAACATTGTTGAACAAACAAAGCTACTTAAGCAAATCAGAATTCAGTTCCCAATTAAATCCTAAAGTAAAGTAAACCTTACATGTGATTGTTTGCCATTTTTTAACTGAGGATTAAGGACTTTGATTAAGAGGTTCTTGGATGAACGCGTCTCTGCGTTCGTATTTGTCTAGGTCTCGGTAATTGGATCTATGTGTTTTGAGTGCGGACCCAGTCAGGAAAGGTTAAGGTTTTCTCTAATGCTTTCTCTTTTGGCAACCCCAAAAAACCAAAACCCTTTACAGTCAGTGTTAGGTGTCAGGTAACCTGTGACAAGTTTACAACAGTTTCAAACCACAGCAGCTTGTCCTGGGTGTCTTCACACCCCCTGTGTGTGAAACGTCTCTCGTTGTAAGCCCAGGATCTCACCTTATGTCCCGTCCAAGATGATGCACAACAGGAGTTCCAGTGTTAGTTGCCATTGCAGCCTGAAGTTCCTCAGAGAAAACCTTCATTCATTGATATCACCTTCAAGCTGTTATCCTTTTATCATTACAGGCCCCCTGCAATCCTGACCAGATCCAAAATGTCCCCATAATTTAATCTAATTAAATTAATCTTATTTCTTTTCTGTATGTAAGAGGATAACCATTAAATTATCCTGATCTAAAAGCCCTCTAGGTTAATAGTTAGCTAAACTAAGTTTTATGTGTTTTCCCCCTCAGGATGTTTAAACATCTGGTTAAAAAGAACTATTGAGTTATTTGTGTCGGAGTTGAGAGATATTAAATCTCCATAAATATTGTAGGTAAACAATTGTACACCGGTGCTTTAATCCCAAAATTACCCGTGTTAGTTAGTAGAAGGAGTCATTATGCTAATTTTGCAGTCTTATCCATTTTAGCCAGCAACCTTTTCTTTGCGCTTTATTGATGCCTGCCGGAGTGGCAGAACTTATCTTACTCTAAGATGTTCATTAAATGAAATGTAATTTAAAGGTTCAGATTACTCTGCTTATATAGTGAAAACTAACTAATTCATTTATTTATTCAACTGTTGATATAATACCCACTTAAAGTACTTCTTGATTCTGAGATCATACTATATGCTATATGTTAGAAAGTTCACATATTATTATAACCCGAGGATTAAAAATAAAAAAAATTCGATGAAAAAGTGGATTTTTAAGGCTTTTTAGCTCAAGGCTCATAAAAAAATGTTGGGTGACGATGACGTAATTCGTAGGCAAGCGTTGATCTGTTGATATGGTAACAAGATACTTCCTGCTTGCAAACTCGCTTTCTCAAACACAAATAGATGGATCAAACATGGCTAAAAAGTGGCTTATGGTTGGTCAAATACCAACAAGGATAATGTCTCCTTACACACATTTCCGAAAAGTCCCGGTGTTGTGCGAAATTCAGTTCCCCTGTGAAAACCTGTTCCCCTCTGTGTCGGGAGCGCACACGGCAGCCAGAGAGGCGGGGTTTCACGGCGCTTCTGATCAGTTTCTCGGTAAAACAACTCATATAATCATGTCAAGGTTGTAACATTCAGTTTAATCGGCACCTGTTGTTTACATTACAACGGGATTTACTAGGAAGTCTACACTCTTGTCTTTTCAGGAAGTCTTACTTTGTGTGCCCTGCTATCAGCCAGTTTCCATCCTCTTATTTCAGCAAAGGAAAATCATAAATACACACTACGTGTTGGAATACTCTGTTTGGTGGCTTACTTTTATTTGTCAGGCTTAAGTGACAAAAGTTGGAAAAAGACCGATTATCTTGGCGTTTAAAATAACACAAAACACAAACTGAATTTCGCACAACACCGGGGGTGAGAAAATCCTCGCTGAATGGAATCGCCAAGCAGCCGGTAGCCTCTGAACTTTCGTTTTAGACGTAGCATTGCCTCACGAGTCCTGAGCGGAGTGTCTGTCTCACTCCAGCCTGAGCTTCTCTGCGCTCAGTCAGAGCCCACCGAGATCTCTGGATGTCTCCTCTCCTCCTCACTCATCGCGCATGGGAGCGGAGAAATCTGGCTGTCATCACAGCAGCCTGCTGTGAAGCGACCTGTTCTCCACACTACCTCTCAGCACGGCACTGCTACCCCGCAGAACCCTGAGCCTTGGTGGGGATAGACCCACACCCCTTTTGGCTCGGGACCCACAGCCCTTTCGGTTCGGAACCCTCATGCCGCCCCCCCGGAGAATATGAGTGCTACGGCGCAACAGATAAATGCGCGTCCGCTCTCAGAGCGCTCACGTCCAGGTTATTAAGTAAAATTCCAGGAACACATAATGCTGAGACACCGTGGTTTGTGCTGAATGTACATCTTTTTCTTTTATGTGCTGTTTTGGCGGATTTCAGCCGTCATAAACGATGCCAGGCAATTGGGCTTCGACGAGTTGTTTCCGTGTTTAGATCTGAACTGTCAGCCAGAACCGCGATTATAAGCCCCGATTCCAATTATACACCAGCAACCCATTTTGTTTATTCTCCTAAAATGTTTTTCTCAGACTTACCCGAGTCGTAACAGACGCTTGCGCTGTCTTTCGTGTTAAAATCATCACTTTGTGAATCGCCATCTGAACTTGTCGTTATGTACTCCATTGAATTCTCTGTGTAGCCTGGGCTCCGCCTACGAACTACGTCATCGTACCACGTGACCCAAGTTGTGGATTTTCAGGCTAGCGGTCGCCGAGGGACAATTTTAAGTCCTTAAAAAAACCTTTAACGGCGCAATCACGATCTTAATGCCACATTATTTGAAAATATGGTAACTAATGCATGTATTTCCGAGTTGGTCGATCTCAGAATCAAGAAGTACTTTAATTTATTAGGTTGCTCTATGATTCCATCAAGTTGCTTCTTTAAAAGTTTTCACCTTTACATAATCCTAATCCCAGATAACAAAATGTATTTGTCCGGATCCGGTCCAGATTTATCATAACATCTGGACCAAATCCGTACAACGGATCTGGGCCGGTGTCTTTAGCACAACGGGCCAATACCGTTACGGATCCGTTTTACTGATGAGGGCCAGCTACGGTTCAGATCCATACCATTTGATTTGTCTGTATTCTCTGATCTGCTCCGGATTTGGGCCAAATGTGCCTCCAATCTTCTGATACTGCACCAGAATTGTACCGGATAAGGAGTCTTAGGCTATGTTCACACTGCAAGCCTTACCGTATTCATTTCATTAAACCCCCTAAATGTTTCATATTAATAGAAGACATACCTTTCAAAAATGATTAGTGTTCTTCAAATCTAATGATTTTTAGAAAGAACAGAGCAACAGACATGTAAAATTAAAAGAATAAAAACAGTTTAGCATTTTAAAAGTATCTATTTAAAAAAAGGAACATAACAGCTTTTTTTTAAATAAATGATTTATTATGAGAATATATCATTTGATCATGTTTATTTAAATAACTGACACAATATGAAATGTATAAATGTAAAAATAACATTAAAGTGATCCTGTTTTCACACAATAAATCTTAATAGTCTAAACACCAGATCACTCACACAAGATGAATATTTGAAAAAATTGTTTGAGTGTAAATATCAACCATTTCTCAATAGTCCTGAAATTTTACAAAACAGTCCAAACAAACAAACACAGAATAACAACCATCAAATTCAATGGAAACTTGAAGTGTTCTTATACCCGAGTAGCTTAATTTCCAATCAAGAACTTTAAGTAGAAGCTTTGGATTTTTGGTGTTCTTTGTGACCACCTAAGCACAAAAACAAGGTAAAAAGACTAATTTGTCATAACTACATTCAGACAATCTCATAAGTCACAGCCACCTGTATTCAAAGTGGCAATTGTTGGAGATTGGAATCACAGATACATGTATGTGTGTAACGTTCTGTTGTGGTTCAGGTTATTTTTTCAGTTTAGCTATCTTTTATGTCTTAGGATTTATTTCTGTTTCTTGTTTTGTTTTGGATTTATGCTTAGCCTGTTTTAATTGTCTGGCTTTTGTTATTAGTTTTTATTTCTGCCCGTGTCTGTTTAGTCTTGTTTTCTACCTTAGGTTTTTTGTATATCAGTCTTATGCTCCTTTTATCACCTCCACCTGTTTTTGTTAATTAGTCCCGCCCTGCTCTCCTGTTCTGTCGCCTATTTAAGCCCGCCTTTGTTTTCTGTTGGTTGCCGGAATATCTCTTCTTGTCCCTGTTCGCAACCTCTCGGTAAGAGCCTTGCAGCCTCAGTGTTTTTTTGTTTATCTCGTCTGTCTGCCAGCCTGTGCCTGAGCCGTTATCTGCCCTTATGTTTCCTGAGTTTGTTTAGTTTCTGTCTGGTTCTTTTGGTCTGCCTGAAGACTGCTTTTTGTCCCTTGGATCCTGTTAATAAAGACTATTTTAGCATCAGCTCCGTGTTTGGCTAACATTGGATTAAACCCTAGCAAATCATCACAATGCGAGCTGTTTTGTTAAGCTATTCTTCAGGAAACTCCTTTATAATGAGCTGTTGCATTCAGATTTTATCTTGCATAGCTCTTCTTGCACAATAAAAAAATTACTTAACTGTGTTCGCCTTCAAAACAACTCTTGAACTTAAAATAGTGGGTAATTCCCATGTATTGGTCTGTATTTTGCTGCTGGAACCATAATTTGAGCTGATTATTTACTGAACAATATGGGTAATTCAAAACATCTAAACTTTACCTCCGCTTAACGATTCCATGGTTTATAAGTTAGACAGACTCTTCTCATCGGAAAAATTAAGACTCTTATGTGATATGGAAGTTGTTTGTCATCTGAAGTCTTTATTCTTTTCAGTTTATATGTTATTTATTTATATGTATAAAACATCTTACATCATTTGCAGTTTCTATTACACATGTACCTGAACTTTAAATGCCATCAGTGCAGCATCCTCTCAGATCTCTCCTTAGACTTTAATTCATGTACAACAATTCATGTTATTATTGGGTTTCGCAGGCATAACACCCCTGGCACGTAAACTCTCCCACCCGTATTTGGAAAGTGAACTGTTTTTTGTTAACCAACGCAGTCTGCCTTTCGCGCTATCTTGTCTGGTGCATGATGGGAAATGTAGTTATACTAGTTTGGTAAATTTGCGTTGTATCGACGCCGTTTATCCTCCATTTAATCCTTTAACGTTTTTCAATCTAAATGTTCATAGAGTTGTAGTTGCTAACTGATTTAAAAACGGGTTGTCTCTACGTGACGGCTTTAAAATAGGCTTTACACCCACCTAGCCAAAACCCCATCAATGCTAATGTTTAAGTAATAAAATTTGTTAGGTCTGATGGTGAAACGTTTTTTTACTGTAGCTATTTATTTCTTTATTACAGACCAAACACACAAACTCTCCATGGCTTTAGCTAATCTTTCAATCCTAAAAATTCAACTGTCAAAGGCACTTTTACAGAGCTAAAACAAATATTTTCTTAACATGTTTTGACCAACGTTGGCTTACCTTTATGAAGAATGAACTTGGGAAATTATTTAATTTCAAAATCACCAGCTGCAGTACTCCTTTCTCCGTCGTCTTTCTCTGGTGAATTCCAGCGAAAAATTTGCGCCTCACTCCGTATCCCCGGGTCCAAACCATCAGTAATCTGACAGTGAATCGCGCTCTCTGATTTGGGGGCGGGCAGTAAAACAGACGTGACTGTTATGCGGATCTGCCGGTCTGAAAGCGGATCTGGCGCTGTGTCGCCTGCTATCTGGGATGTGTTTCGTAATGTGTGTTTTGTGTTTTAATTGTGTACAAGAAAATCTGAAGTGAAATGCAGGAAGTTGCGAAACTCATCTTTGTTACTGTTGCTGACAGGACTGTTGTTTTTGCCCCCTGCAAGTTGTTGTCCATATTCAGAGTCCTTTCATGGCCCCAAGTCTGCATTTCAGTCAGCCGCCACGTCCCTACAGCCAGAGCACTCATCCACGAAGCCCATCCCACCTTCATCTCTGAAAGCATAGACGGACTCCGTCTATTTTTGCCAAAGAAAGCTCCATAGGTTGAAAAGAAATTACAGTAAAGCAGTCACAAATGAACATTTTAAAACAGTGTTCCCTCTAAAAACAACACAGCACTATCTTGGCGAGGCAGCGGCCTCGCCAAGATAGTGCTGCGGGAAACACTGACTTAAATTACATACTTAGTTTTTTTTAGTAATTTATTTTCCCAAGCCACTCAGAGCCGCAGTATAAGGATGAAAGAGCCGCATGCGGCTCCAGAGCCGCGGGTTGCCGACCCCTGGTCTAGACAATGCTGCCCCCTGATTCCGTTACTGTTTGCATTATCACTTGAGCCTCTGGCTCAAGCTATATGCTCATCGTCAACATTCTCATCTATATAATTCAATTCAATTAAATTCAATTTTATTTATATAGCGGCAATTCATGAAACATGTCATCTCGAGGCACTTTACAAAGTCAAGTTCAATCATATTATACAGATTGGGTCAGATTATACAGATTGGTCAGAAATGTTCCTATATAAGAAAACCAGTTGATTGCATCAAAGTCCCGACAAGCAGCATTCACTCCTGGGGAAGCGTAGAGCTACAGGGAGAGTCGTCTGCATTGTCCATGGCTTTGCTGCAATCCCTCATACTGAGCAAGCATGAAGCGACAGTGGGAAGAAAAACTCCCCATTAACGGGAAGGAAAACCTCCGGCAGAACCGGGCTCAGTATGAACGGTCATCTGCCTTGACCGACTGGGGGTTACAGAAGACAGAGCAGAGACACAACAAGAGAGACAAACAAGCACAAAAGCACACATTGATCCAGTAATCTGTTCTACATTAGATGGTAATAGCGGGTGAGCCGTCTTCACTGGATGATGTCACAGTTAACAGAATGCCAGACCAGGTGTACCTACTATGAAGATAAAAGAGAGAGAACAGAAAGTTAAAGCAGAAATGACAACACGTAATGCATAATTGAAGAACAGTAGAACTCTATAGAGTGAGAAAAATAGATCCTGATGTCCTCCAGTAGCCTAAGCCTATAGCAGTAAAACTATAAAGGTAGCTCAGAGTAACATGAGCCACTCTAGTTATAAGCTTTGTCAAAAAGGAAGGTTTTAAGATTAGTCTTAAAAGTAGACAGGGTGTCTGCCTCACGGACCAAAACTGGGAGTTGGTTCCACAGGAGAGGAGCCTGATAACTAAAGGATCTGCCTCCCATTCTACTTTTAGAGACTCTAGGAACCACCAGCAGACCTGCAGTCTGAGAGCGAAGTGCTCTGCTAGGAACATACGGGGTAATCAGAGCTCTGATATATGATGGAGCTTGATTATTAAGGGCTTTATACGTTAGAAGAAGAATTTTAGTGCGTTGGCTTATGCACATTTTGAGCAAAACCAATTGAATCTAGGATAGTTTTAAAGGCTACACTAAGGTTATCACATTCAGTGTCAACATGGATGTTAAAATCACCCACTATAATAACCTTGTCAGTATTTAACACCAAATCAGATAAGAAATCTGACAACTGATCCAAAAACTGAGAGTAAGGGCCCGGTGGATGATACAAAACAACCAACAGAAGAGGTTTTATTGCTTTGCAGTTTGGATGAGGGAAACTGAGGGTTAAATGTTCAAAAGAACTGTAATTATCAATCGGCCTGGGACTAATTAATAAACCAGACTGAAAGATAGCCGCCACTCCTCCTCCTCTTCCCACAGATCTGGGAATGTGGAAATTTGAATAACTGGAGGGAGTTGACTCTTTTATACTAACGTAGTCCTCTTGTAGCAAGGTTTCTGTGAGACAAAACAAATCAATCTGATTATCAGAAATCAATTCATTAACTAACAAAGTCTTTGGAGGGAGAGACCTTATATTTAATAGATCACATTTAATTCTTTTATTTTTTGGTTCAAAGTGATCCGTATGGATTTGTATTAGATTTTTATGATTTGTTCCTTTTAGATCAGTTTTTGATCTGTTAAGTTTTGGCCGTGGGAAAGACACCGTCTCAATAGGATAATGGGTGGGTAACAGTACAGAAGCTGCAGAGAGGTGTGTTAAACTTCCTGGTCTGGACCCTGGGTTGTCAGCATTTAGGAGAACTATAATAATAATGATAATACGTTTTATTTCAAGCGCCTTTCAAAACACTCAAGGACACTGTACAGGTAAAAACAATAAGTGGTAAAAGCAACATCGTCATAATTAAAAGAAACAACACAAACTACCCACAGGAAAGTAACAGAAAATCATAATGAAAAGGCAATCTTAAACATGTGGGTTTTGAGTTTTGATTTGAACAAGGGTAAAAACTCGGTATTGCAGATGTCAGGGGGAGTGAATTCCAGAGTGCTAAGACGGGCGGAAGGAACAACGAGGTGACTGGTAGAAGAGGATCTAAGTATGCAAGAGGGAGTTGAAATTTGAAGTAAATCAGAGAGATATGGAGGGGAGAGATTTTGAATAAATTTAACAGTAAGTAGGAGGATTTTGAACTGAATTCTGAACTTGACAGGTAGCCAGTGGAGCTGCTGCAGGACTGGGGTGATGTGATGGTAAGAGGGGGTTCTAGAAATGATAAGAGTTGCTGAGTTTTGCACTGCCTGAAGCTTGTGAATGGATTCTTGAGGAAGACCGAAAAGAAGAGAATTACAGTAATCGATGCAGGAAGTGACCAGACTATGAACAAGAGTGCAGGTGGAACCAAGGGAGAGAGAGGGGCGAAGGCGATTGATATTGCGTAAGTGAAAGTAAGCAGAGCGAGTAAGGTTGTTAATGTGAGAGGAGAAGGACAGCGTACTATCAAGGATGACACCCAGACTCTTGACCTGAGGTGAGGGGGAGATTACGGAGTAATTAAATGAAAGGGAGAAACTGTCAGGTTCGGATAATGTAGATTTGGTTCCCACTAGGAGGATTTCTGTCTTGTCATTATTCAATTTAAGAAAGTTGGAGGTGAACCAGGATTTTATTTTGGTTAAGCAGGAGATAGCAGTTTTGAAAAGAACAATTCCAGAACAAAGCGAGGAGTGGATGATGGCAGTTTTTGATTTGTTGATAAAATCAGAGATATTGGAGAGGGTTGGAAAAAGGCTGGCAGGGTGGAGGGGTTATAGGGGAGGGAGGTGAGAGGATAGGAGACAGGCACTGGTGAATTATTTTGATTTTATCGTTAAAAAACTGCATTATAGAATTACAAGCATCAGTTGAGCATAGGTGGGGGGGGGAAGAGAAGCTGGGGAATTGAAAATGTTGTTCAACACCAAAATCAGAGTCTGAGAATTACCTTCCTGTGAGCAAATAAGGTTGGAATAGTATGTGGATTTAGTTTTAGTGATTCATTCTTTGTATTGTGTTATATGAGTTATATACATTTCGCTGTGAATTGTTAAACCGGTTTTCTTTTTAAGTCTTTCAAGTTGACGGCATTTAGCCTTCATAGTCCGGAGTTCAGGGGTAAACCAGGGGGCGGAGTGGGAAAAGGTAATGGTCCGGGTTTTTGTTGGAGCAAAGAGGTTCAAAATGTCATTTAAACAGTTATTGTATTGAGATGTCATTTCATCCGGTAAGGAAGAAGGATCCAGGATCAAAGTTCTCAGGATATGTGAAGAGAGAGTGTCCAAGGTAATGTTCTTAATGTCCCGGAATGAAAGGAGCCATGGAGTCTTTGCTGTGAAGAGACAAGGGGAAATGTTAAATGTTATATCCATTATATAACATTTAACTGCACCCAGCATCATATTTCTTTGTATGCAGATGTCATTATCCTGTATAGTAATGACCCAAATAGATGTATGCCATATATTTTGTCTACTTTTAAGAATTATGGTGAAATTCCAGGTTTTAAGATTAACTGGTCTATTAGCTCTATTACCAATGACTCAAACAGCCAAAACACAGGTATAGGGTTCTCTTTTGGTCCCGGTGGTTCAGCAATTTACTTATTTCGGCATAGAGATCTATTCAAATACACAAAATGTTATATAACACAACTTTGATAAAACTTTAAGTAAGATAACTGGTGACTTGGAAAGATGGTCTAAAATTAAGAATTTCCTTCACATCTGTGTTTCAGTAATTAAAAGGGATTTATTACCCAGAGTTCATTTTATTGGTTCAATGATACCGCTGTACCCTCAGTATTGGTCTAAACTACAATTAGTGGTCACTATATATGTTTGTAGTAAGCAGCCACATGTTAAGTTAAACACGGTGCAGCGTGAAAGCAAAGATGGAGGTTTGGCTCTTCCAGATTTCAAACCTTACAATTGGGCTGTATGCTTAGTGTACTGTTTGTCTGGGTTCGTCCTAATTCGCAAGTGTCCTGGCGCAAATTAGAAGAGCATTTGATCAGTCTCTTTTCCCTTGATCAAGTTTTACATGTGTATTCCCCTTTTAACCGACCTGAAACTGACGGTTCTATTATTTTGCGACTAATTCAGGTTTGGGAAAAATCTGGGAAACTGTGTAGTGGTCTTTTTCCTTGGGACCCTGGGATCCCGATTTTTGATAACAGCAGGCTACTGATAAACAACTGATATGATTTGCTGCTTGGGAGGACAATGGTCTTTCTGTGTTGGGGAATATTTTTCGGGATAATGGTTTGTTGTACTTTACAGTATTATGCTCCAAGTATGACCTACCTTGCGCAAGCTTCTACTTTTATTTACAGCTACGATCCGCTCTTAGAGCAAGTGGAGCCCCTCTACAGATTCCATTTTCTTCTCTTCCCATTAAAAAGTTGTTGTTAGTACCTCGTTCTGGTGGCCATGTTTCTAAATTTTATAAACTTTTACTACATTGCTGTTAGAAACCTCTGGTATTGAACTCTGTATAGAGAACAGATTATGTTCTTTAAATGTAATTGGCACTTTAAACATATGTTTTGGAAAACATTTATGTTTTTCTCCACCTGAAACATTATCAGCGTACAGTGCTTTCCCCAAAAAATCTGAGGTTTTATGTGTCCGAATTAGGTGTTTTATGACATTGCTGCCCAGAATCAGATGATCACTCTGGCCATCCACAATCAGTGTGTGTATTTGGATGTTACAGTCAGCACCTTCATCTGAAGATCACAGACTCCAATTGGGTGAGTCTTCAAATCTCCAAAGCCTATCAATGTAATTGAGGTGAAATAGAGCCTGGCGAAATCAAATTAGCCACCTGCAAGTGTGGAAGTACTACACATGAACTCAAAGAGTAGGCCATGTAGCCACTATCCAACATGGTAATCAGTTTCACAGTATCATGAATCAGCACGGTGGTATAAAAAAAAGACTGTCTGCGTTCATCACCCTGTGTGTGTTCTGAAAAACAACAGACAATGTGTCATTTAAAGTACAATAGTCAGAGTAGGGATGGGAATTGCTAAGATTTTTACGTTTCCGATTCCATTTTTGATTCTGAGCTCCAAGGTTCAGGGTCTATGCAAAACATGGAAACTTGAAAATTTGTAGCTTTTTCACAGCTACATCCATGTTTGTCAACAGTGGCTGCCACAACCTTCTCTTTGACCCCATACATGCTGCTTGTCAAGACTTTGATGCAATCAACTGGGTTCCCTTATATAGGAATGTTTTTGACCAATCTGTATAATCTGACCTAGTGATGGGTCGATGAGGCGTCATGAAGCGTTTCGACACATTGCCAAACTGTATTGATACTGTGCCGATACTGTGTCACTGAATACTGACACCTGCTGGACCTTAAAAATCCCTACAGGCAACCTGGTTGACAGAGTTAACTGACACTGATTTGATGACCAAGTATACACAATACAATTGAAATCATTGTATGTTGCATTGTATTATTTTATATTTTCATTTGAATTAAACATATATTTGATTTTTTTTAGATACAGTCAATAAATAATGTGATCTTGTATCATAATATAATAACCTCTAAGTAAACATGTTGTGAACGAGGATGCTTGTGGACTGGCTTTTTTATTTTTTTTGTTTTTACAAATTCTTTGCTGCCATGTCATTTCAATCTGTTCTGAAATCGGAAATGCTGAGTATGACAAAGGGAGGAAGAACTACTCAGAGTAGCAGCTTTCTACTAGGGTAGATCAGCCGTGTTTTTTTTTTTCTGAAACGAGGCTCAGAACAAAGACGCACAGCGCAACCCGCCCAACCATAAAGGCGTCTGCCCAACCCATCCATCAGTGGTGCGCTCCGATCATCACATGGCGCTCACAGAGCGAGACTGTGGTACACCATCACACCAGAGTTGCAAAATGGTTCAAAATTAACCATTATTAACCGTTATTTTGTTTACAGTTCAGCTTGGATTTTATTTACTGCGCAGCATAGCTTTGCTGTGCGTGCTGCTGTGCGCGAATGCACACGCGTGCAGCTTAGACGGAACAGAAACAGTTTGGCGCGTCAGTCAGTTCGAAACAGTTCCTGTATCGGTCACGTGACTTTCCCGTGTCGATACGCGCATCCACACGGGTTTTGCTCTATGAGCTCGACACATGCGCCGACGCATCGGTGTTGCCGGACCCATCACTAATCTGACCCAATCTGTATAATCTGATTGAATTTGACTTTGGAAAGTGCCTTGAGATGACATGTTTCATGAATTGGCACCAGACACACTACCAGCTCTACACCCTCAGCAGGATTCTGGAGGGGGCATGGGAGTTTGCCCAACCAGTCTACATGTGCTTTGTGGATCTGGAGAAGGCATTCGACCGTGTCCCCCGAGGGATCCTGTGGGGGGTACTCCGGGAGTATGGAGTACCGGACCCTTTAATAAGGGCTGTCAGGTCTCTGTACGACCGGTGTCAGAGTCTGGTCCGCATTGCCGGCAGTAAGTCGGACTCGTTTCCAGTGAGAGTTGGACTCCGCCAAGGTTGCCCTTTGTCACCGATTCTGTTCATAACTTTTATGGACAGAATTTCTAGGCGCAGCCGAGGTGTTGAGGGGATCCGTTTTGGTGGCCTTAGGATTGCGTCTCTGCTATTCGCGGATTACGTGGTCCTATTGGCTTCAACAGGGCGTGATCTACAACTCTCACTGGAGCGGTTCGCAGCCGAGTGCGAAGCAGCCGGGATGAAAATCAGTGCCTCCAAATCCGAGACAATGGTCTTGAACCGGAAAAGGGTAGAGTGCCTTCTCCGGGTTGGGGAGGATGTGCTGCCCCTAGTGGAGGAGTTCAAGTATCTTGGGGTCTTGTTCACGAATGAGGGGAAGATGGAGCGGGAGATCGACAGGCGGATTGGTGCATCGTCTGCTGTGAAGCGGGCGCTGTACCGATCCGTTGTGGTGAAGAGAGAGCTGAGCCAAAAGGCGAAGCTCTCGATTTACCGGTCGATCTACGTTCCTACCCTCATCTATGGTCACGAGCTTTGGGTTGTGACCGAAAGAACGAGATCCCGGATACAAGCGGCTGAAATGAGTTTTCTCTGTAGTGTGTCTGGGCTCTCCCTTAGAGATAGGGTGAGGAGCTCAGTCATCCGGGGAGGACTCAGAGTAGAGCCACTGCTCCTCCACGTCGAGAGGAGCCAGTTGAGGTGGCTCGGGCATCTGGTTAGGATGCCTCCTGGATGCCTCCCTGGTGAGGTGTTCTGGGCACGTCCCACCGGGAGGAGGCCCAGGGGAAGACCCAGGACACGTTGGAGGGACTATGTCTCCCGGCTGGCCTGGGAACGCCTTGGGATTCCTCCGGAGGAGCTGGCCCAAGTGGCCGGGGAGAGGGACGTCTGGGCCTCCCTACTGAAGCTGCTGCCCCCGCGACCCGACCCCGGATAAGCGGAAGAAGACGGACGGACGGACGGACGGACGGACGGATACACTACCGTTCAAAAGTTTCGGGTCACCCAAACAATTTTGTGTTTTCCATGAAAAGTCACACTTATTCACCACCATACGTTGTGAAATGAATAGAAAATAGAGTCAAGACATTGACAAGGTTAGAAATAATGATTTGTATTTGAAATAAGATATTTTTTTTACATCAAACTTTGCTTTCGTCAAAGAATCCTCCATTTGCAGCAATTACAGCATTGCAGACCTTTGGCATTCTAGCTGTTAATTTTTTGAGGTAGTCTAGAGAAATTGCACCCCACGCTTCCAGAAGCAGCTCCCACAAGTTGGATTGGTTGGATGGGCACTTCTTGCATACCATACAGTCAAGCTGCTCCCACAACAGCTAAATGGGGTTCAGATCTGGTGACTGCACTGGCCACTCCATTACCGATAGAATACCAGCTGCCTGCTTCTGCTCTAAATAGTTCTTGCACAATTTGGAGGTGTGTTTAGGGTCATTGTCCTGTTGTAGGATGAAATTGGCTCCAATCAAGCGCTGTCCACTGGGTATGGCATGACGTTGCAAAATGGAGTGATAGCCTTCCTTATTCAGAATCCCTTTTACCCTGTACAAATCTCCCACCTTACCAGCACCAAAGCAACCCCAGAGACCATCACATTACCTCCACCATGCTTAACAGATGGCGTCAGGCATTCTTCCAGCATCTTTTCATTTGTTCTGCGTCTCACAAGCGTTCTTCTTTGTGATCCAAACACCTCAAACTTGGATTCATCCGTCCACAACACTTTTTTCCAGTCTTCCTCTGTCCAATGTCTGTGTTCTTTTGCCCATCTTAATCTTTTTCTTTTATTGGCCAGTCTGAGATATGGCTTTTTCTTTGCCACTCTGCCATGAAGCCCAGAATCCCGCAGCCGCCTCTTCACTGTAGATGTTGACACTGGTGTTTTGTGGGTGCTATTTAATGAAGATGCCAGTTGGGGACCTGTGAGGCGTCTGTTTCTCAAACTAGAGACTCTAATGTATTTATCTTCTTGCTCAGTTGTGCAACGCGGCCTCCCACTTCTCTTTTTAGAGCCTGTTTGTGCTGTCCTCTGAAGGGAGTAGTACACACCGTTCTAGGAAATCGCAAACGAAACTGCAAAAGAAGCAGCAGCAGGACAATTTGGTCCTTCTGATATTTATCTACAGCAAAAAACAGAACAAATCATTGATCTAGAAGTGTTAAACAGACAACAAACAGCGCCAACTGCAGAAAAACAAATGTGGGTAAAAATTGGAGCAACAGTAGATCTAGAAGGATTCTATACAGTCTGTAACAAACCAGTTTTCCCTAAAAGCTTATTCCAAGCAGCAGCTATTTTGAGCCATGGCGTTTGCCATGTTTCAACGGGTGGTATGGTGGCTGTAATACAGCAACACTTTACAACATATGGATTTAATTCTTACACAAAAACTTTTTGTAAAGCCTGTACAATCTGTGTTAGACATAATCCTCAAGGTAATATAAGACCAAAACGTGGACAGTTTCCAGAACCACAGGGACCCTTTGAAGTGATGTATATGGATTTTATTGAACTGACACAAAGTGGCCCTTTCATATACTGTCTAGTAATGATTGATGCATTTTCAAAATGGGTTGAAATAATCCCAGCAAAGCACACAGATGCACTGACAGTAGCTAAAGCAATATGCAAAGGTGTAGTTCCAAACTGTGGCATCCCACAGAAAATCTACAGAGACAATGGTCCACATTTTGTGAACCAGGTGATTCAGCAAATGGCAAGCAGGTTACAAATAACCTTAAAGAACCACTGTGCTTATCATCCACAAAGTGCAGGACTTGTGGAAAGAACAAATGGGACAGTTAAATCCAGGCTTAAAAAGTGCATGGAAGAAACAAAGAGACCATGGCCAGAATGTATGGACCTAGTAAAACTGTACATGAGAATAACTCCAACGAGCAGTGGTTTGACTCCATTTGAAATAATACATGGCAGACCATATAAATTACCGCTGTTCACAATACAGACACCACCTAAGGAGGAAGAAAAAACTCTAGCAGACTACATGAGAGAAATGTTGCAGTCTAAAGAATTGTCCAATGCAAATTCACTGCCAGAAGAACCTTTTTCTCCACAGGATCCACAAGCAGTGAGACCAGGGGACTGGGTTTTCATCAAAGTCATCAGAAGGAAGAACTGGGCAACCCTTAGGTGGGAAGGACCATTCAAAGTGTTCCTGACCACGCCAACAGCTGTGAAGATCGCTGAAAGACCATCCTGGATTCACCTCAGCCACTGTAAGTTATAGAGAGTGTTAAATACCTAAGGTTGGAACAGTGGGTAAGTCCGTCTACAAAGGGGTTTGGTTCTTTAGGGCCTCGTCTTAACGTCGGTGAAGAAATCAACTGATCCCTGTTCTTTAGAGTCCTGGGTAAAATTAACATCTCTGTTAACCTAGCAAAAAATGGAGTTCCCATGGAGATGGGGCTTCCTTGCATTGTGGCTGTTGCGTGCATTATCTGTTTGAGTCCAGACCAGCTGAGTGAGAGAGGAAAGAGGTTCATCCACTCCACTGCCATGAAGATTTGGCTGGGAAATCTCCCAGACCATCACCCAGACAACTTGTGGCAGATGTATGTGACGATGTTGGCTCAAGAGAAGAACATGAGTAACTGCTATGTATGCTCAGTGATGCCCAAATCCACCAGATAACCCACCCTGTATGCTAAGAGCATGCCGGCAGGAGACGGAACGTGTTTCCTGAGGACTGCCCTCGTACCTGTGTTTGCACCTGGCTACATAAAAAAATCGCATGCCGTGCATACCCTCATTGAATGGATCATATTGTGATGTGAAGTTATTTTCTACCTGCAACAACACCACCCGGATTTTCCCTTTCACCAAGAAAGTCAGAAACTACGTAGGAAGCCTGAAGGCCCAGGTGGATCGCGGTGATAAACATCCTGTGTGCATACAGTCACCTTTCAAACCTGGCTGCAAGAAACTGGGCCAGGTACAGGGGTGCCAGGCTAACCTTACTGATCTGTTTCCAAACTCCACGTTAACCCGGGACTACATAGCGTGGGCATCTATACCTACAGGAGGATGGTTCCTGTGTGGTGGAAACAACATTTACCCATCACTGCCCCTCAGCTGGTCAGGTACATGTGCACCTGTGTTTGTTTCTGACCGCACTATCATCATCTCAGCTCAGGCTGTTAAGGACCATCACTCCGCCAATAGGATGAGAAACTAGATCAGCTCCAGCTCAGGTTTCCAACCCCATGATCCCATATGGGGTTCCCTCTGAACATAAGCACTGGAACACAGCGAGTAAAATAGGACTTTCACTTTTCCTGTGGTTTGGAGTTGGTAAATCTATGCTGATGATTAAGACACTGGCTTACAGAATAAAAACCCTGGTGACAATGACAATGGACATCAACAAAGGACAAAACAAACAATTAAGTGAAATGCGTTTAATGGTACTGCAAAACAGAATGGTTTTGGAGATGTTAACTGCTAGCCAAGGTGGAGTATGTGTAATGATTGGAATATTCTGCTGTACATATATTTCTAATGCAAATGAAACTCATATTACTGAAGCTATGTCTGTTTTAAAGAATCTGCAACAAGCAATGTCCCAGGATGCTGTTCCTCTAAGTATGGACTTCTTCTCCTGGTTCTTTTCAGGATCTTGGTGGCACCTCTTGCTGAAAATAATGACACCTATTATTATTATTTTTTTTTGTGTGTTTTTACAGCTTGTGTAATCCCATGCATACAATTTATGATCGCTAAAACTATGGGAAATATAATGTTTCAATATCAAATGCTTTCACAAATCCCTCTTGAAGAAATACAACCCGTCTTTTAAGTTTTCCCGTGTTAAATGCTTAACAAAATGACAGTCTCATCAAAAATGCAAAATGCAAGAAATGAGTACGAAGTAGGTTAAGTTAAGCTCCAATTGTAAATAAAATGATTAAAAGGAGGGATATGTTAAAGAAATGTGAATGTAATCATTTTGTTTTTATTAAGTTACAGGCATTTAGTTTAAAGAGCTGGCTTGCAGGAATGTTCTACTGTTTTAACTTCACACAGGAAGAAACAGATGTTTCTCCCAGACAAGGAATATCTTGCTGTATATGTTAATCCTACACCTCTTTGTGTGCCAACCCCATGTTGTAAAACCCCCCTTGTCCCTTCTTTTGTTTCTTAACCCCCATGTTGTGTACTCCTGAATCCTCCTGTCCCTTCTTTGATGTCTGACAATAAAGGCAGAAAGACAGAGGTAGCCCAGCGCAGAGGGACCCAAGACTGTGATGGAACAGGCCTCACACTTCTGGCTCCTCTGCCCTCTTTCTGTGGGAATAGTCTAAACTTGTGTTTGTGTTGATTTTCATTCCAGGATAATTAAAGGGTTATTTATCATAACCCTATCAGCTGGTGCCGTGAGCCGGATCCCAACATAACTCGCTGACGAGAGGAGCAACGCGCTGAAAACCACTGGACGAAAGTCCCGGGAGGGGAGGGGAGTCATAGGTTAACTCCTTTCGCCAACGAGAGATTGACGGGATTCCGACCAGGGAAGAAAACCAACCAAATCAAGTAAGTTTTAAACGACCGGTTAAAGTCCGTCGTTCAGGGTTACAGGTGATTAAAAATTCCCTGAAAAGTTAATTCGAGAGGTTTCAGTCCCTCTCGAAGCTGCCGGTTTGAGTCCGTCGCAGAAGCAGAAGTAAGGGGAAAGTCAGGTTTAGGTCCTGAAAGGTAGATAAAAAAAAAAAAAAGAATCAGGTTTAAGTCCTGAAAGGTAGATAAAAAAAAGAGAATCAGGTTTAAGTCCTGAAAGGTAGATAAAAAAAGAAAGAATCAGGTTTATGTCCTGAAAGGTAGATAAAAAAAAGGAGTCTAAACTTGTGTTTGTGTTGGTTTTCAATCCAGGATAATTAAGGATCTATTTATCATAACCCTATCACCAAGTATGACCACTGTTATGATCGTGAATCAGGCAAACCCAGTATTCAAACCCAACAAGTGAGGTTAAGGCAAAAAACAGGATTTTAATAATGAAAACAGGAACAGGCGGGCTCAATAGTCAAAAGGGCAGTCCAAAATCCGGTACACAAAAAGCAGTCCAAAATAGGCAGAGGTACAGACAGGGCAAAGCAAGCTCGGATAACCATAGGACAGAAACTAGTCGGTAAACCGGTAAATCAGTCAGACAGGGCAGGAAAAACAGATCAGGGAACAGGCTGGCTCAGAATCAAAAAGGCTCTCGGGTTATCGTCAACAGGTCAATCAGAATCAAGAATGCTGGAACTAAACTCACCGTGGCTCGTTAATGATCTGGCAGATTGCAGAGGTTTGTGGCAGGACTATATAGGGGAGTGAACAGGTGAACAGGAGTGAAGACTAATTATAAGTGAGCAGGTGGATCTAATCAAAGCAAGAAAGCTGACAGATTGCTGAGGGGAGACCAAACAGAACTGATAAAGTGACAGGTGGAAAACAGGTAACCTAAACAGAACAACATGTCTAAAACAAAACCAAACAAGACCCCAAAAGCAGAAACTTAACTAATAAATCTGATAACATAAACCAAGACAAAACCCAAATCGTGACAGAACCCCCTCCTCAAGGCCGGATTCCAGACGGCCTCAGAAACAAAACAGACTAGCTCGGGTGGGTGGAGGGAGGTACAGGATGGAGGGCTAGAATCAAATAAATGTCCAAATAAAAACTCAAACAAAACAAGACGAGTCAAGTTCTCAGGCGGGCGTCCAGGAGGACGGCCCCGACGAGTCAGGTTCTCAGGCGGTCGTCCAGGAGGACGGCCCCGACGAGTCAGGTTCTCAGGCGGTCGTCCAGGAGGACGGCCCCGACGAGTCAGGTTCTCAGGCGGTCGTCCAGGAGGACGGCCCCGACGAGTCAGGTTGTCCGGCGGACGTCCCGAAGGACGGCCTCGGTGTGTCAGGTTGTTTGGCGGACGTCCCGAAGGACGGCCTCGGCGTGTCAGGTTGTCCGGCGGCCGTCCTCGGCGTGTCAGGTTCTCCGGCGGACGTCCTCGGCGTGTCAGGTTCTCCGGCGGACGTCCTAGGCGTGTCAGGTTCTCCGGCGGACGTCCTAGGCGTGTCAGGTTCTCCGGCGGACGTCCTAGGCGTGTCAGGTTCTCCGGCGGACGACCCCTGTGAGACAGGTAATCCGGCGGGTGTCCTGAAGGACGGCCCCGGTTAGCAAAGATGTCCGGCGGCCGGTGGCGGAGCAGGTCTCTCATAGGCCGGCGGCGGAGCAGGTCTCTCATAGGCCGGCGGCCGAGCAGCAACCTCGGGGACCGTCGGTAGAACCGGACCCTCAGGAACCGACGTCTGGAGAGAGAAAGAACAGAACCTGCCGCCGGACTAAAGGCTGGAGACAACGCCGGACTAAGAGCTAGAAGAGAGGCCTGGCTAAAGAGTTCAGGAGGCGTCTGGCTACAGAGTTCAGGAGGCGCCTGGCTACAGAGTTCAGGAGGAGCCTGGCTACAGAGTTCAGGAGGAGCCTGGCTACAGAGTTCAGGAGGAGCCTGGCTACAGAGTTCAGGTTCAGTCGGCCCCTGGCTACTGGCTTCAGGTTCAGTCGGCCCCTGGCTACTGGCTTCAGGTTCAGTCGGCCCCTGGCTACTGGCTTCAGGTTCAGACGGCCCCTGGCTACAGGCTACAGGTTCAGACGGGACCTGGCTACAGGCTACAGGTTCAGACGGGACCTGGCTACAGGCTACAGGTTCAGACGGGGCCTGGCTACAGGCTACAGGTTCAGACGGGGCCTGGCTACAGGCTTCAGGTTCAGACGGGGCCTGGCTACAGGCTTCAGGTTCAGGAGGCCCCGGACTACAGACTTCAGGTTCAGGAGGCCCCGGGCTACAGACTTCAGATGCTCCCAGACCCTTTAACACCCAGAACCTCATCAATAACCCTTCCAGAACCTCCGACAAAGACAGTTTGGTCAGCCACTTGGGAAATTGGCTGTCAAGCCAAAGATGAGGGGGTAAGAGCTTCCGAAGAGGTCCAGGGGCCTCTAAGTCTCCATGGGGCTCTGGGTGCTTGTCTTCTCGGCGAGGCCCCCGACGGAGCTTGTCGTTCGGGCGAGGGCCACGACGCCGCTTGTCGTCTGGGCGAGGGCCACGGCGCCGCTTGTCGTCTGGGCGAGGGCCACGGCGCCGCTTGTCGTCTGGGCGAGGGCCACGGCGCCCAGTGTCCCGATGAGCCCCCGAGTTGCGGCCTGAAAGAGGGCTCGTCTGAACCCCCTCATCGTGGGCCTGTGGTAGACCCTCCTGGGTTCCCACGTCGCATACTGGCGGCGGACCCTCCTGGGTTCCCACGTCGCAGACTGGCGGCGGACCCTCCTGGGTTCCCACGTCGCAGACTGGCGGCGGACCCTCCTGGGTTCCCACGTCGCAGACTGGCGGCGGACCCTCCTGGGTTCCCACGTCGCAGACTGGCGGCGGACCCTCCTGGGTTCCCACGTCGCAGACCGGCGGCGGACCCTCCTGGGTTCCCACGTCGCGGGCCGGCGGCGGACCCCCCTGGGTTGCAGCGTCTCGGACCGGCTGCGGACCCTCCTGGGTTGCAGCGTCTCGGGCCGGCTGCGGACCCTCCTGGGTTGCAGCGTCTCGGACCGGCTGCGGACCCTCCTGGGTTGCAGCGTCTCGGACCGGCTGCGGAGCCTCCGGGGTTGCAGCGTCTCGGGCCGGCTGCGGAGCCTCCGGGGTTGCAGCGTCTCGGGCCGGCTGCGGAGCCTCCGGGGTTGCAGCGTCTTGGGCCGGCTGCGGAGCCTCCGGGGTTGCAGCGTCTTGGGCCGGCTGCGGACCCTCCGGGGTTGCAGCGTCTTGGGCCGGCTGCGCAGACAGTGCTGCCTTATAACTGCCGGAGGGCGGCACTGGAGCTGAGGTAGGAGGCGAGTCCTCTGGGACAGGTGCAGGTGCCGGGGCGTCGGCTGGACCCTTGGGGACAGGATTGAGTCCACTATAGAAACCCTGGAGAGCTGCTCTATAGTGCCCCTCGACCTCCTTTAATTTTGCCTCCAGCTCCTCTGAATACCGGCAGAAAAGAGCCTCCCTAAGGTCCTTAATAATAGGGGCAAAAGCTCTTAACTGGTCCTCCAGAGCCAGATCCTCAGCATCACGGGCGCCACCAGGAGGCGCTGTGGGCTGCTCAGCTCTGGGAAGCACCGGACTCCGATCCACTGGGCAGGAAGTGGCAACGGACGGGCGCGGTACTGACTCGCCTGTCGGCCGAACAGAACGGGTGAAGGAGCGACCCACAGGTTTCCGTCCCCTCCTCCGACGGTGGGACGGCAGGACTTGCTGGAGGTTTGATCCTGTCGGTAGAGCCGGGATCGGTGGAGCCCACAGCGTTCCCTGCATCTCCTCCTCTGGAGGGAGAGAGAAAAAAAGATCCGGGCGAAGATCCCGCACCACCTCCGCTTCGACCTCCATAAACAAAGTTGGTTCTGGATAAAACCCATGGGCAGAGCCGACAGCGGTGTCGCTGGGTGAGTGATCCCTTCTATTCTGAGTTGAATCTGAATTTGTGACAAAGAGCCCTCCCAATCGTAAACTCGGAGCAGGCAGCGGGTTACTGCTGCTGCGGCTGCTGGAGAGATGGCGTCTGGGACCGATACCAGGGGGACAGAACGCCAATCTGGAACCCTCCCAAGCCATAGCGTGTGGAGGGGGAAAAAAAAACCTCTAAAAACTTGTTGGGCGATAGGTTTTAGTGGGCCAGATCATTCTGTTATGATCGTGAATCAGGCAAACCCAGTATTCAAACCCAACAAGTGAGGTTAAGGCAAAAAACAGGATTTTAATAATGAAAACAGGAACAGGCGGGCTCAATAGTCAAAAGGGCAGTCCAAAATCCGGTACACAAAAAGCAGTCCAAAATAGGCAGAGGTACAGACAGGGCAAAGCAAGCTCGGATAACCATAGGACAGAAACTAGTCGGTAAACCGGTAAATCAGTCAGACAGGGCAGGAAAAACAGATCAGGGAACAGGCTGGCTCAGAATCAAAAAGGCTCTCGGGTTATCGTCAACAGGTCAATCAGAATCAAGAATGCTGGAACTAAACTCACCGTGGCTCGTTAATGATCTGGCAGATTGCAGAGGTTTGTGGCAGGACTATATAGGGGAGTGAACAGGTGAACAGGAGTGAAGACTAATTATAAGTGAGCAGGTGGATCTAATCAAAGCAAGAAAGCTGACAGATTGCTGAGGGGAGACCAAACAGAACTGATAAAGTGACAGGTGGAAAACAGGTAACCTAAACAGAACAACATGTCTAAAACAAAACCAAACAAGACCCCAAAAGCAGAAACTTAACTAATAAATCTGATAACATAAACCAAGACAAAACCCAAATCGTGACAACCACTCCTGCTCGGCGCCTTTCACCAGGGGCAACTCCAGAGTGGAAGAATGTCCAGCCCCTCTCAAGGAGACTGGTTCCAGAGCCAGAGCCATGCGTCGAGGTAAGTCCGACTATCTCTAGCCGGAACCTCTCAACCTCGCGCTCTAGCTCAGGCTCCTTCCCCACCAGAAAGGTGAAATTCCACGTCCCAAGAGCCAGCTTCTGCAGCCGAGGATTAGAACGCCAAGGTCCCTGCCCTCGACTGCCACCCATTACACAACGCACCCGACCCCTTTGGCCCCTCCCAGCTGGTGAGCCCATCGGAGGGGGGGACCTGTGTTTCCTCTTCAGCCTGTTCCCGGCCGGGCTCCATGGGTAAAAGCCCGGCAACCAGGCTCTCGCCAGCGTGCCCCACCTCCATGGGCATTTTTTGACTGATGCAATTTATATTCCGGAGCGACTTACTGTATAGTCCGAAAAACATGGTACATTTAATTGTAAAACTGAAATATGAAGTTAAATATTTGCAGAGCATGCTTAAGATAACTTACCACGGGCACACCATAAGGCAGACTAACCAAAACCAGAATATAAAAATGAAAGTGGCACCATATATTCTGCTATACACATCCATGAAGAGAACATTCTCACCTTACCAGATATTTTCTCTTTTGGACCACCCTCTCCAAATCTTAGTAGTTGTAACATCTTGGACATTGGTGTTGGTGGCCTCCTCCAAGTGAGTTAAAAACGTGTCCAGCAGGTCGCTAACGAAGCTAGAGATTGATGTACTGGGGGTAAAGGTTTGAATTTTGCCATTTGTCCCCAAGAAATGCCCATCGTGAAACTCATAACTGCCACTGAATCTGTCATCAGGAACAACAATCTGACGGAAACAGAGCCAGAACAAATGAAAATAATAGCTACCATCTTCAATGCCAAACCACCTCCTTCTAACCTCACACCACAGGAAAGGCACCTTGGACATTTTCTGGCACCATCCTCCTCCCATAGACTCCGGTCTCCACTCCTGATTAGTTCCACCTGTCATCCCTAATCAAGCCCAGACTCAGCACACCTGCCTACCTCTCTACCTAAACTCACCTCAGTCAGCTCTTCTCTGCTGGATCGTCGTCATTCCTACCTCGTCCAGCCTACATTTCCTGCTTTTTCTCATGTCTGCCTGATCCAGCTCCACGACGTCTCCAGCTCCAGCCATCTCCACCCTCTCTCGTCTGTTTCCATCTCTGGTCTCCAACTCACCATTTACAATAAAGACTCAAACTGTCATGCAGTAGGAAGTTGAGCCCAAATTCAGCCACACAGAGTTACATTTCAGAGTCAAATAACATTATACCAGTAAGTCAGATGAGGAGAAACCAAAGCCCCATTTACACTACCCTTGTTAAACCGATCCATGCCGAGCTCAGTCCGAGCTTGGATCAGTTAACCAAGCTGAGCTTGGTTTTGACGACCGTTTACATATCACGCTATCTCGGTTCCTTGGCTCCTCGCCACCTAGTGAGGATCTGCGGTACTACTGCTCTCTAGGATTGAAGGAGGGAATCAAGCAAATCAAAACGGCGGCGCCCGTAACATTCAGGAAGTTATGCTTGATTATTATTGTGATGTTTGCGGAGAATCAGGCGAAGACGGCAACTTTTGGTGAATTTACTTGAGTCGGCTTTTGGGAAATGGATAAGACAAACAAACGTCTAATAAGGATTTACAGACGCAGGAAACAACAGACGCTGAGCTTCATCACACTGCTAAGCAGAATCATCACTGGAAATCGTGTGTCATGGTAGGGAAGCTAGTATTTTTATGAATGTCTGAAATGTCAGCTGGCTGTAAGGAGATGACGCGGTCTGCTCATGCGCTCTTTGTTATCTGAGAACCAGGCTACTGAAAAACCGAGCCGAACCCACCCATGGAACTGGGCTGCATTTAGCGCGGTCCGGTTGTGTCTGACTCGGTTCAGTTCGCGTTCCATTTACACTCGATAGTTATCTCGGTTACCGAACTCGGACTGGTCTCGGCACGGTTAAAAAGGGGTAGTGTAAACGGGGTACAAGAGGAAGCATACAGATCCACCAACTTCCAAATTCACTTTCCTTGAACATCTTCAATGCAACTTAACTGTAATGGTTGCCTGCGTTCCTTTATTGATGATACAAATATATTGCGTGCCATAAACTGTTTTGCATTCGGTATTTACTCTGCTCATCTTTGTCAGATAACATTTGTGTCATGTTTTTGTCATGATGAACCCGGACTCAGACCACACACACAGTTTAGGAAAGTTTATTGCAGCGAGGACAGGAGGAACAGAATGACTAGAGGTCGCTGGAACGCTGAGGTCGCTGTGCCGCAGAAACGGGTAACCTCCAGAGCAGGCTGAGAATCCTGGCACAGGGGAGACAGGATTAGTCCAACAAAGAGAAGAAGGGTTTACTTGACGCTGGAAGGTAGCGGGCAGACACGGGGAAGTCGGGAGCTCAGCCAAACGTGGAACGATCTTCGGCTGACGAGGAACAGGAGGTTGAAGACGTGCAAAGATCTCTTCCTAAACATCAGGTGAGTGAAGGACGAGTGAAGACGAACCAGCGACGAACTGAAGGCCGAGTGGGGCTTAAATAGGGAAACTAACAGGTGGAGTGGATTCTGTCTAATTGCAGACCTAACGGGTGTGACTGATTACTCGAGGTTAAGCAACGTGGAAAGGAACTGAACTCAATACAACAACAAGCACGACCAAAACTAAACCTTGACAATTTGTTTGATGATATGAAATAAAGCAGAGCCACTGCTCCTCCTTATGGAAGGGAGTCAGCTGAGATTATCTTGGCAACTGTTCAAAATGCCTCTTTGGCGCCTACTGCAGGGTGGAGACCACGAACTTGCTGGACAAACTATATTTTGCATCTGGCCTGTTGCCCCACGACCCAATCTCAGATAAGTGAAAGTGGATGGATGGATAAGTGTGACAAAAAAGAAATATGTAAGAGGCTAAATACTTTTTCATGGCACTGATTAAATTCTCTCCTAGCTACAACATTGCTACAAAGCTATGATAATGGCTTCTAACAATGAAGAATACCTGAGCAAATCATTTAAACCTTTTAAGAGCATTACCACTACATATAATGCACAAAATAATAATGTGTGGTAACCTGAGGGTGGATTTTCTTTTACCTTGAAACACACATGGAATAACTCCAGGAAAATGGTAATAAGGACACAGGTAAGTTCTGCTGGAAACGAGACACAATATAGAAAATTTTACAAAACTTTATTAAACTTCAATAGGTTTAATTCAACAATAACCTGAACTTAAATGTTAAAACAGTAAATGCATTTGGAACCAAATTGAGTATACATTTTTTTTTTAATTTCAAAGGAAACCGAGGCTTACCAATGGGGGGAAAGTGGTGAGGAGAGGGGCAACATCTAGTGAAGAAAAGGGACCACCTGGGACACTAAAAAAACACAGCAAACACAAGAAAAGGGTGCTCCAACACAACACACAAACGAAAACACCGCCACCAGGGGTCACCACTGCCACCACAGTAGCCTCAGTCCCTAAATGAAAGACAAAACTAAAACAATACGAGTAAAACAGTGATACAATGGCACTACAATATTGCACTGCATCCCATAAATCGTGCCACCAATGCTCCCGGCAGCAGGGGAAAGTTCAGGTAAGTCTTTTTAAAACATGTCTTTATAGGCAAAACAGCAGCGAGTGTCAATCCACGTTGAATGCTGATCAGAGGCTCGTAAGGTGGCTATAACAAATAGCAAGTGTATTAATCTGCTGACGAAAACTATGACTTGCAGTAGCTGCTTACCTGTGACTGGTAAATTACCACGCTGCCAGGTAAACAAGTCCACAATTCCACCTGTGCAGTGTAGCTGTAACAAAGTGCTAGATAAAGGCTCTGTTCAAATGGGGTGGATATTACCTAGCCACGTTAGCCCTTACCTTCCTGCCAGCAAACAACAGGACAGATCGGTCCAGAGGTCGGAGGAGCAACAAAGAAGCTCAGCACAGTTTGACAAACATAGAGAAGCAGCTGAGTTCAATGTCACAACGCACACAGCCTTGTGGTAGGTGGAGACCTGCTTATATGCAGCAGCCAAAATTGATTTTTTTTATGCTGCTACAAAGGAATGCTAAGTTTTGTCTTCAAAGCAAATGATTCCACATTGATTGTCACCTATGGGATGATGAGAGTCCTTTTGGTTGCTCACTTATTCAGGGTCACAGCAAGTCATCACAACTTGCACATAGACTTGGCAGAGTTTTAGCACCAGATGCTCTTCCTGACCTCATCAGGGTTCGAACCTGGGTACCCCCAATTAGTTATAAACTTAAAGGAACTCTATCTGAATTTATTTTTCTGTGGTTAAGAAATATCCTTTTTATACAATCTATTATGACTTAAAATACGTAATTTGATAATTACAATTATAATAATATATTGCACAAACAAATAAGTCCAGGCTTTTTTTAGTAGGAATAGGGAGCAAACTCAGGAACATCCGGGACGACTTTCCCTGCCAATGGCACAACGAGGGCATGCACGATAAGGTATGTAAACAGAACAGCATGCCATGCTGTTCTGTTTAAGTGTTGATGTAAGTGTTGATCATCAGAGCTGCTTTCATACCCCTGACGTCAGTTTCTCCAGATGATGTCAGAAAAACCTCTCTTTGGAATTCAATGCAAGACAACCGTTTAACCGTAGGAGGTTTTAAAAACAAAAATGGGATTTTACAAATATGCAGTAATTTGTCAAAATAATGTCCAGGATATGTAGACGGCACTATAAGACAACCATGTTTATTGACAAAACAAGTTGATTTGGGGTGAGTTACCTTTTAAGATGGTGGAGGGACGCTTTAAGTTGAAGGAAGACAAGACATTATGTCAGAAGCGTACCTGAGTCACATGGCTAAACCACAAGGCAATAAGTTTGATAGCATTCGCTTAAAGTAGAGTCTGCAATTTTCAAGACATTTCCACAAACCCCTTTTTGAATAACTGCACATGCGCAAGACCATCTTACCTGATCTTCTCCTCCTCAGGGGGATCGTGAGGAGGAGAATCTCCCAAATCTACCCTGGTCTTATTTCTCTCTCTTCTTCTCATAAACTTGTATGCGGTTTGCTTCTTGCAACTGTCAGCCATGTTCAAAGTATAGGGTGTGTACAGGGGAGCTACAATGAATGGCTAACAGCAAAGCTAACCGCTAAGCTAACCAGATACATAAACATTAAAAGTGTGCATGCTCAGCCAGCAAGCGGAAACTAACAAGGAACAAGCACGCACATTGGAGTTATGTGAGCTCCTCAGAGTACCAGCTCATGATCGAAGGACAGGGCCGGAGCTGACAGATCCGGGGCCGGCGGGGCTTTGGGGCACTGGCAGGCAGATAAACCGAGCGGGGCTTTCAGGGTACGTAATCCAAGAGACAGTCCGAGGTCGGGTCCAAGAGAGCAGAGGTCCAGTGACAGTCCAAAAGGGATAATCCAGAGCGAGGTCAGGTTTCAGTCCGGGTCCGAATACAGGAGACAGGCAGACAGAGTCAGAGTGGGATCAGGCAGGCTCGGTAACGGAGGGCAGAACTGGCAGGCAGGCAAACAAAGTGAACGCTGGATCTTTCTAACCGGAGGGCTTAAGACGATCTAGCACTGGTGTCTGGTCTCAGGGCTGGTTAAGTAGTGGCAGATGCAGGTGGAGCAGGTAAAAGTTGATTGCAGCAGGGGTGGAGCTGGGCAGGTGTGTGGACCGAGTGATCAGGTCAGACCAGCACCAGAGCCAAGATCATTACAATCCACTATTTTTTGCTGAGAACCCTACATTTCCTCTCACAACACTTTGTGGAAGGCCAAGGCGTGTGTAGCATATACTATGTAGATGCTGATATAGAAGTATATAAAATATAAGCTATAATCAGAAGGTCTAAGTTCAGCTCTGGGAGAAGGTTGAATGTGTGCTTAATAAGACTCAACACAGTATTTAAGTGCAAGATTGTGTAATATGTGAAAAGAAAAAAAAATATTTACAATATTTACAGTTCTAGTCAGTTCTATTTTTTCAATAAACAAAGTCCAAAAAAACAGGCACTAAATCCATGCGTGGTTGCAGTCTCCAGTTCATATAGCCCCCACAAGGCTGTATAATTGTCCCAAAAGTTTGGTTATGAGAAGAGATCGAATTATATTGCAATGTTAATATATGGGTGTGTGTGGGTTGGGGGAAGCAATTTGCAGCGGCTCCTACCGCACTGATGGGAGTTGCAGTTGGCTTCTTTCCGGGCTAAGGCTCGAGGACTACTTCTAGCTCACCACCCAACGAATGGGAAGATAGGAACCTGGCCAGTTCCATCTTTTAGTGAGTTTCAACAAGGCTCAAAAATACATCGACTTTTCAGTGGTAGAGGTATCTAAAAGCTGAAGCAGCTCCATACAGTCATCAGCCCCACACTAAATACAACACAACAGTGTGCGGCCATACTTATTCAGCTCTCACCTGAAGTCTCGTGGAAAAATATTGCGACAAGTCTCGCGAGATTACAGACTTGGTGCATGTGTGATCGGAGGGTAGGTTCTTTTAAACAAGATGCACCAGAAGACAGAGTAGTCCACAATCTTTTTATTAAACCAATTCCTTAAAACATTTCTTATTTTAAAAACACAACTTCAGGCCTACTACATGGTCTCTGAAAAGGGATCAGATGAAATAAAGACAACTCCAATTGTTCTAAAAAAATAAATAAACAAAACATGCAAAAAAAAAAAAATTAGTAAGACAAAACAAAATAAAGCAAACACATTAGTTTTAAAAATAAAGAAACAGACTATACAAGAAAACAAAAGCACTTCAAACGATGGATCAAAAAGACATCTAATTCCAAATGCCTTTCAATGGGCCAGAGGAGTCTTGCCCCGCTCGCTCAGCCTGTTCAAGCAGCAACCGGTCTCAATGCGAGCGGCCCAAACAAACACCAAGACGACAAGACAAGACAGCAGAGCGTCCGAAGCGCTGCAACTCCAGGACCACCCGAGGAATGGAAACGCAACCCAACCAGGGAGGGAGCGGACCAGCAGGCGAGGACTAGATGGAAGCCGTAACAACCTCCAGCCATGGCCGCCAATGCCAGCGAAGCAATGGATTCAGATGAGCGGATCAGGCACGCCAACCACTTAGGCAGCCGACATGGAGTAGAGAAAACAAAGACACACGCACCTCGCAGAGGCCTGCTCAGCTATAAAGCCATCTGCCCCGCCCACCAATCAATTGCGTGCCTCTTGCTGCACCTGGTGCACAGAGTGGGGAGGGTGGAACACCATCTGACCACACATGTATGGAAGAAATTTAGAAAGGGGAAAATGAACAGGGAGAATCTTAAAACAGCTTGGTTACACGTGCCTTCTATTTGGTGTTCTTTTCATGTGGTGATAGTTCTTTTCAGAGCAGAAACACGCAGCTGCGGAGTGTACTTCGCACTGTCTGGTGTAAATGTATGCTTTTAAAAACACAGGCGTAAGCTTTTTTCTGCAAAAGCTGTGAGGGAAGTCCAAGGATGATCTTACAGCCTCATATTTCTCATGGCTGTGAGACACAACAGTTCTCAAACTGTGGTATACTACTGTATTCTGCATACAAATAAAAAGGCTGATATTATCATAATACTGTATAAATACTTTTAAGTAAAGAGTCCAAAAAGATCCTTTGGTGCACCCAGTTAAAAATACCACTGGTTTTCTGATGTAGAATTGGAACACAGTTAAGTTGGGTATTTTATATATCTGAGATTTCAGTTTCAACTTCTGAGCCAGATGGAAAGAAGCAAACCACCCTAAGATGAATTGTAAAATCTAAAAAGCTCAAATCTGGAGACTACGAGAAACGTTCAAGTGGTTCCTTCTGACATCTAATCCAAAAGAAAACATCTTGAAAAAGTAGTGGATTAGAAAATAGTTTGAGAATTCCTGCAGAGGCTTTAGTGTGCAACAGTAAGCTGGAAACAGTTGGTAGAGGGGTTATGTAAAAATGTTTGTCCTCTCTGTTTTTCATTCCTCACTGAGTCATTTTCTATCAAACTATTTTTTTCCCTTCGATGGGACCATTAAAAGAGTTACTTCCACTTACTAAAATTTTCTTTCTCATAATAGGTGCTCCTGAAAGTGTGTTTTGTATTAGTCATTTGCTTTCTGTCTACTCAAACCTGCTCTCAGGCAGTTAATTGAACCACTAACACTGAGACTGGTTCTGCTGGGGATATCATCCTGTAAAAGGGAGCCATTCCTTTCTTCAGTCACAAAAACTGCTCGGAGTAGTGACATAGTGGTTGCAACATTGCACTTTTGCCCTGGAGGTTTCTGGTTTAACTCCCACAGACTGCCACAAAAGCGTCTTTTGGGTAAGGACTCTTTAGCCAAAGTGGAAGTGCATCAGCAGTCACCATTATAAGTGCTGTCCAAATAGGAGTGACAGCGAAAGCAAAAAGTGGTATCTGGCATGCCACTTTTCAAAGTGGCATATTCCACTGGCATGCCAGTTTAAAAATGGCATATGCCATTTCAAAGTGGCATATGCCAATGGCATATGCCACTTTGAAAAGCTGACTGCTGATGCATATGTCATTTTTTAACCGGCATACCAGTTTCATCAAACGCCCTACATGGACATTTACTGAGTCTTTCTCTCATTTAGACACACAGAAAGCTTTTGGGTTTTGTCTCTGAAGTGTACCTACCTGAGCAGCCAGGGGTGCGCAGCAGACTGCTTTCGCAGAGGTGGCCACTGAAAGCTGTCGTGGTTTTTAAGTGTTTGGCCCACATGCAGACACAGACGGAAGCAGGAACAGTTTTAAGATGTTTATTTTAAGGCTCAACAAAGAGGAAGCACACGCTGTGTGCGACAGGCGAGGTCTGCACATCAGAGCTGGAACGACTGCGGGAAGAAAGAGGATATGTTTACTAAGGATCAAACCAGGGGGAAATGTTCCAGAAGCTGCGCCGCTTACTGTTTGGTTGGGGAGACCTGTCCGGGGGGATGAGTGAAAAAAGGACTCTGTGACCGTAACTCGCTGATGGTAACTGGTGGCTGAGTGACAGGAGGGCTGGCAGGTGGAATGCAGGCGAGGAGCCCGGACAGCACCACTCTGACGGCAGGCAGGAGGAGCAGCGGGAAGAACCGAAGTGTAGCTGATAAACCAGGTGAATCCAGGAAGGGGGTTCTCACGCCCGGCTTGGTACCACCAAGGGAGTATGAGTGGAGATACCAGAGCAAAATCTGAGCGGCGGGGATTCAGATGACTGGTTCACTGAGCACGACGCCAACACAGGTGAGTAAATCCAAACAAAACAAACTGGAGAATAACAGGAGACAAGATTAGTTCAAAAACAGGGTTTCCAAAAACTCACAGGTACGAAGCACGGGAGATAGATCAGTGGCCTAGGCATACCACAACGGGGTAACACTCTGGCGTCTTCCAGCTGTCTGTGTACTCCTTTTAAAGCCCGAGATAAAGGTTTTTTGATGAGTCGCAGATGTGGGCCACGCCCACCCGTCAACTGCAGCCACCTGTGAAGCAGAGTTAGAGCACGGAAAACAGAGAATCCTGACAAAAGCAGCTTGTACTCACGCAATGCCTGAAGCTCTCTCCGCTGACACAGCAGCCTGCCGTCTGTAAGTCAGTGCAAAATGTTACCTATAAAAACTGTAGCTGACGCAGAAAAAGGGTGTTTTATTTTGTTATTTTATTGTGTTTACTAAGACTACAAGATCTGTCGTGTTACTGACATCTATTGGTACATTTGAGTACTGCGCCTAGAGCTGAACTTGCACGGAGCACATGTTCAATTAAGAGACTTGCTGCGGAAGACAAAGATGGGTAGTTGGAGATTTCTGATACAAAAAACAGACATATGGTTGAATAACTTCTCCTAAATGTTTGGTCAGAAGGTGCACATGGTATGTTTGTGTATTTTATTCTGTAAGGTGTTTTTTGTTGTAAATGCTATTAAGATAACATCTGTGTTTATAATGTTAATTCATTATAGTTTTTCACGGTGTTTGCTGGCAAAAAAGAAGATTTGCTGTGTGGCAAAGAAAATAAAAGCTGGTTAAACATCAGTTGGAGCGTGGCGTTAATCTGAACCAGACAAAAAACCTTTGGGAGCAGTTACAGTGAAAAACGTGGCCAGCAGGAGTCAGCGGTTTCTGGCGCTCTCCACCCCGTGCTTCGATGACGGCAGCCCGCAAGAACGACAGCATTTCACTCTGGGTGAAATGAAGAAGACCATGGCAACATTTTGCAACTTTGCAGTTTTGCATTAAATGCCAATGCATCAACCTGAGGATCAGGTCAGACTGTATCTTTGAGTTAAGAAGAAAGTTAAGAAAAAGTCATAAGTTAACTGTGTACTCTAGATATTTTGAGTTTAGTTAAGGTTGTTTGTTACCTTTCTGAAGTGTGATATTTCAACTAACATCCTTGTTTAAGTTTCCTTTCATCTTTTGAAATATTTAATTATTTCATTGTGAGCTGCTGCAGAGTACATCAAATACTTGTGTCTTTGAGCAAATCCTTTTAGCTCTAGAACATGCAAAGGCACAGTTAGAGGAGAAATTAGAAACAGAACTTGAAGAAGCAGAAAGACAAGTAGTTGAGATACGTATTGGTGAAATTCAAGCAGACCTTGAAATACATAAAATAGGACTAGCTCAGCCAACATTTCAAGGCGGGACAGGTGAGACGCTCAGAGCGTCAAAGACACTTAAAGAAAAGAAGTTTATGTCAACATATGTAAACTTTAAAGAGATTCAACTCACTAGGTCCAAACTCAAAAAAGAATGCTCCAAAGAATAATTAGTAGAAATTATTAAGTCGTTGATAAGGAGTTTGATGAAGTAACTGTGAAAGAATCACTCCTTCACTTACTTAAAAGAGAAGATGAAAAGTCAATCTATGGCTCAACTGTATCTAGAGCTGAAAAAAGCAGCCAACACAGTTATAGTCAACAAGGAAGTGATTTATCTGCAAGGAAAGCTGAAGCAGCTGCACGTTTGGCATCTAAACAAACTGAAATAAGCAGAGAAATGGAAATATCTGCTCAGAGAAAGGAGATATTAGCTCAACAAGAGAGGTTAAAAATGTTGGAAAATCAAAGAGACGTTGAGGCCATAGAGGCTGAATATAAAGTTTATGCTGAAGAGGAATTAAAATTAAATGCTGAAATACAAAATAGCAAAGTAAAGAGTACTTTGTCAGTCAGCCAGCTTCCCAAACAGCATAGAAGTCTTCCATACACTCAGGTACCCAAGAGCATAGTACCGCCTTCCTCTCAAGGTCAACCAAGCCAGGCCTCACAAAGTGTTTTAGTACCTCAGTTTGATACTAAAACAGTGCCACGAGAATCTGAAGTCTCTCTTGTTCAAACGTTAAAGGAGTCCCTTGCTGTGACTAGACTTACAACACCAGAGCCATTTACATTTACTGGAGATCCTCTCAGATTTGTGGAGTGGAGCACCTGCTTTAAGACGCCAATTGAAAACAATTGTTCAGATTCGGCTCAAAGGCTGTTTTATTTGAAAAAATACATTGGCGGAGAAACACTTAGCATCTTGGAAGGAACATTCTACAGGGGCGATGAGGAAGCCTACAAACAGGCTTGGGATGCACTGAACAAACGCTATGGTCACCCATTTGTGGTTGAAAGAGTCTTTTGGGGAAAACTGAATAGCTGGCCAAAGATTGGACCGAAGGAGTTGCTTAAATTAGAAGAGTTTAGTGATTTCCTTATTTCATGTAAAAATGCTATGCCCCAATGTGCAAGGCCTCAAAGTTTTAGATGATTGTGAGGAAAATCAGTGTCATGATTTGTCTTTGGATGAACCCGGACACGCACACACAGAGCTGGTCTTTAGAGAGTTTATTGTAAGAGTGGATGACGATGACATGATGAACCAGAGTCTGTTACCAGGCGGAGATGAAGGATGCAGGAGCTGGCTGGCAGGTACAGAGCGGAGTGATTGTCCATGAAACGGAGGTGCAACATAAACTAAACTGTAGTGATGTTACGTGATGTGCCGAGGCTTCGAGGCGTGTGTCGAGTAATGGAGGGGGCGTTTCCGTAATGCGCGTATCGAAGCTTGCTTCATTTAGGGGAGGAGCCGAAAATGATGACGTCCGAAGCCTCGCTGCCCGACTGTACCACGTGACTGCTTCGGGAAGTGGCTGAGATTTCGGTGCGGGGTTTGACAGCTTTAGAAACCCCACAGACTCCATTCAAAATGTGGGTTGTTGAAGGCGAGTTGCGGTCAGTTTCCCGCAGCACTGTGCTGGCGAGGCGGCAAACATTCCAAAAATAAAAAAAAATAAAAAAAATAGCTCGATATGCTTGCATGTTTATTTGACGTTAACACGCGGTATTTTGTTGTTGCTTTCTCGCATGCATATAGTGAATGGCAGGGAAAGAGCAGGCAAATTTACATGGATACTTTGAAGCGAGAAGCGACTTCACCGACGGCGTCGATGCTGACCCCCCCCCCCTGCTCTGCCAGTCATCTGCGCAAAACTTGTCCCCCCCTGCTCCGCCAGCAGTCATCCGTGCAACACTTGTCATCCGTGCAAAGCTTGTTCTCCCCCCCCCCCCCCCGCTCCGCTGGTCATCCCCACAAAACTTGTTCCGGCCGCCAACTCACCGCCTCGCCTAAGCAAATACCTGCGGGAAACACTGAGTTTGGAAAACAGAGTATGGATAGTGGTTATTTAGTTTGAGACAGTTAGTTTGGTGTTTGGAGAGTTTAGGAGAGAGATAGATAGATAGGAGATTTAGGAGTGCGAGGACAGGATAGGAGTAGGATGGAACCGGCGAGAAAGAGGAGGATTTTCCCTATGGAGAAATTGTTGTTTCTTAATAAAAATGCATGAAATCATCCAAGTTACACAAGCATTAGCCTATTCACTACCCCCTCCCTAGTTCCACAAGCACTTTCACTGTCCTCTGCCTGATTAAGCCCATGCCATTTTTCTAGAGTCACAGAAAAACATTATTACACAACATGCCATATCATATGACACTACTATTTTGGGAATAATTACACACAGAGAATACATTCAAACAATATTTTATTATACACATATGTGTATACATAATTTATGTAGACAAATGATTTCGTCCTACATCCTTTTGTGAAGTCATTCCCAAGAGCCATAATAGACAAAAAATCAATGCATCACACGTGTTAAGATACAGCTGGCTGTGATTATACACCTGGCCAGTAGGTGGTTTCGTGTGCACATGAAGCTTCAAGAAATGAACCCTTTCTCGAACCAGTTGGCTCAAGTGGTTCAATGCCTCATGAGGCTTCATCTCACCATCACTACTAAACCAAAACGGGAGCCAAGAGGGGAGGACAGGAGGAGACAGGCATGGTGTTGGAGTTGCTGAGCATTACGAGCCAGCGAAAAAGATCAGACAAAGGTCAGTTTATAAAGAGGTGTGAGCAGGTGGAAACAGTTCTGGGGTGATTGCAGCCTGACAGGTGCTGCCAATCAGGACTGCACAGGGAAGGGAGGAGGCAGGAAATGTTCACGGATTAGAACATCTGACAATCAGAAGATACTAATGAAACTTCCTGATTGGACAATGACACGCTGGAACCGTCATGTCACTAAAATGTTGGATGAAGGAAAGAAATATCCAGCTTTTGCAGAGTTTGCAGACTTTGTGGCAGAAGAAGCGCGTATGGCCTGCAATCCAGTTTCTGTTTTCCCTAAAAAACACATTTGAAAAACAGGAAAAGGAACAAAAAAGTATGAAAGCCAGAGCTCTGGTAACATCAACAAATCTGTCTAAGAATGCAAAATCCACAATTACAAGTGAGGGCAACAAAAATTCCAATCTTAGCCTTTCATCATCTCAGAACAATAAGTAAATTGAATGCATTTGCTGCAAACAAAATCATTTTATCTACAAATGTGAAACATTTGCCTCAATGACTCTTGAAGAAAAGAAAAAGTTCATAATAAATAATATGTGCTTTACTTGCCTTAGAGTTAGTCATATTTCTAAAAACTGCAGACAGATGTTTGGTCAGAAGGCGCACACGGTATGTTTGTGTACTTTACACTGTAAGGTTTTTTTTGTTGTAAATGCTATTAAGCTAACATCTGTGTTTATAATGTTCATTCATTATAGTTTTTCACGGTGTTTGCTGGCAAAAAAGAAGATTTGCTGTGTGGCGAAGAAAATAAAACATCAGTTGGAGCGTGGCTTTAATCTGAACCAGATGAAAAACCTTTGGGAGCGGATACAAAAATAATTTCACTGCGGTTAAAAATCCTTTGCACCATTAATGTGTTGTCATCGTTCCTGCCATGGCCAATGCAAAAAAATCTCATAAAGCTGTAAATTCTAACTCCGTGAGGCAAACTGGGGCAAGTAGAGAGCTTCTCTCTCTCTGTCTCTCTCTCTCTCTCTCTCTCTCTGTCTCTCTCTCTCTGTCTCTCTCTCTCTCTCTCTCTCTCTCTCTCTCTCTCTCTCTCTCTCTCTATGCAGAGAGAAGCTGTGCCTTATTTTATTATTAGTTTAACCTGGTGTGTTGTCCAGATAATTATCCCGGTGGATTACTTTATCCTTAAAAAACATCCAAAACAATCTGGCATATACTATTATAGTGCAAACATTACATAACCCCCAGTACGTCTTCATGTTGTCTTTTTACCACAATGCTTTCATTTGCTGTGGGCACCAGGGCCAATCCTAATTGATACAACCCATCTCTTCCCAAGAGATTAACTGGGCAGCTGGGAATGTATAAGATTTGCATTTGACATTTTTTTCCTTCGGGGTCGTCCAGAGTTACTGGAGTGGTGACTGGGGCCCTATTAGTGGTTCCACTTGCATTTCTGACCAGAATGGTTTCATCACTGAATTTACAGAATTGTATTTGTTCTCTGCAGGTGGTTCTGCATGCTCCGGTGTCACATAAAAATTTAATTTCTTTCCCGTTTACCAGTAAGTTGATTTCTGGTTTAATTCCCCCCACCAAAAATAGTTCATACAAATTTATTATTACTTCTTCCTCTGGGGGTTCTTTTGCATTTTTCTCTTCATCGGTTAGTCATGCTAAATGGTTTCTCCCTTGTTTTGGATTAGGACAATCTCTTTGAATGTGTCCCACCTGTCCACAGTCCCAACATTTATCTGATAAGTAAGGACGACCGTGGAATCTTCCTCTCCCTCCTTGGCCTCTGCCCCTGCCTCTGTTATCGCGATGGGCTCTATGGCCTTGATAAAACACTTCTTCTTCTGAGAGGAAGGTGTCTGACTTTGTTTTAGTTTTTTGTCGTTCTTTATCTTTAATTACTTTTTCTGCATGGAGTGCATGATTAATGTAATCTTCCGGTTTACCAGACGCCATGCCTATGTAATGTCGATTTACCCATTGCTATATTCCGTTACTTGAACCTGCATGCAGAGTGTTCTTTAACTGCTGCTGATAGGGACTTTGGGCGTTTTGATCCTCATACAGACCTGAATGCATTTTGAACACAGCAGTCATCCTTACTCGGTATTCATCAAAACTTTCATCTGGTTTTTGTTTGGTTCTTCCTATTTCGGTATAATTTGCTCTTTGTTGAATCTAGTTTTCATTCTTCCCATTAATGCATTTACTCTGTTAGTCAATTCTTGACTGTCATGTGGCAACACAGCGTCATTGTGAACTGGTGTCCAGCCTCCCCTTACATGATGCCAGTCAGTTTTAAGAGCTGTTATCCATATTTGTTGGACCTCTTGTCCGTTGAGATGATAGGACCTTCTAAGATCCTCCATCGCTTCCAAAAATCCTTCCACATCCCCCTTGTGGGGCGGAATGCCTTCTAAGGCCTTTTTTTACATCTTCTAAAGTTCAAGTTCTGTGCACAAGAATTGTATGTGGTTCCTTTGTGTCTAAAATAGGGTTTGCTACTTCTATCATTGGACACTGGTCATAAATTTGTTCATTTAATAAAGGGGGTGCAGAGGGGGAGGCAAGTGGCGACAGTACCCCTCCCATCCTTTTTGACCAATCTAATCCTAATTGTCCTGACGACCTGAGAACTTTGGGGGTAGTCCCTTCATCGTCATGTGCAGGGGGTGATTTTTTATACCTTGATAGATCTGGGTATGTTCTGGAACCGGGCGGAAACATCAATCTATGTTCTGCCTTTTGTGGTTGTTCTTTTACTTCAATTTGTCCTCTTGCAGCTCCTGCCGCTTCTTCTTCTGTTCTCTCTTCGGCTTCCCCATTATTATTTTTTTAACATGACCTTGCCCTACGGGCCCTGTTTCATTATCTTCCTGCCTACAAAACATTGTCCTGCCTTTCTCCTTCTTCTTATTTCTTTGCCCTTCTTCTCTGGATTTTGCTACTTTTTCCCACCAGCCAAGGTCCTCCCAAACTCCTTCTGCCATTTTTTGTCATTTTTGCAGTGTTTTGTTATTTTATCTTTTAATTCTGCAATCTTTTGGGAGTTGAGGCATCCCTCAAACCCGTATTTCTTAATCCTATTTAAATGTTTATTTTTGCCAGGATCTCTACTTTGTACAAATTTCCAGTCACTGCTGGTTAATCCTTCTCTTATTTTGTTCGAGTTTTTTTCCATTTTGAGTTAATTTGGTCCAGTGTCAACACCTAGGGTGTTCTAAACACTGGGGTTTGTTTACTAGCAGGACAATACTAAAAACTATTGTGGTAATTTCTGCTTCAACCTTTTCAGGTGAGAAATTCTTGCCTTTGCATCCACAAAAGTCATATTGTACTTTTCCTGCTGTTTTAGTATGGAGCAATAGAACCTAGTGGTTATATTGTTCCCAATCACACTCACAGTCACACTTTTAAGGCCTATTTACCTGAACTAGTTCCACTTCTTTTATAGACGAAAAATATCCTACTTTTACCACAGAGTTTCGGGGGCCTGCTCCCCTGGTAGGAGTTATTTAGCTCTATTTTGTTTGCCTGAACAGGGTCTAGAATCCCTCAGGTCTTTTTCGTTTATAGACGTAAATTATCCTACTTTTACCACAGACAGTTTCGGGGGCCTGCTCCCCTGGTAGGCATTTATTTTACTCTATTTTGTCTGCCTGAACAGGGTCTAAAATCCCTCAGGTCTTTTTCACTCAGGTTTTTGTTTTAATGAAAACCTACTTACGGAATTTACAGGACTCCGCTGTCCTCCAATGTGTCTTAATCCCTCGGATCACCGTCAACCTTCAGAATCCTAGGGGACGGGAAACCCAGTCCCGTTAAAGGGTCTGAAGGACTCTTCAGTCCTGCTGTGGCCACAGTCTTTCTGGATTTCACCCGCGTCCACTAGTATCTTCAGGTATGTTGGTCTCCGGCTCGAAGGACCAAGTTAATGTCAGGTCTAAATACCTAAAACATCAGACAACACAGGGAAAGAAAGACACAAGGACAATTAGTTGGTTTTACTCGCGAGGAGAGTAGGAAGAGACCGCACAGTTACAATCTCCAACCCACTCTGCCGGTCTCAGCTGTACTGAAGGGTGGGGAAAGCAAGATAGTTACAGCCTCAGTTGCCAAACAAAGATACACAGCTGAACAAACATGTTCAGTCAGCACATAACCTTGTAGCTGAGTCTTTTTGTTTCAGGAAGAGAAGAAACAGAGTGTCTTCTGTTTCTTTGCACAGACATGATTAAGCTATCATGTGAGTAATATGATTATATCAGAAGCTTACATTACTACATCATAACAAGATAAATCGGTTAATGAAGTATAAACATTAATCCCAACATAATGCTACTAGTAACAGCATTATTTTTTCTGACTATTTACTTTTCTCATTTCGGGAACACCCTTACGTTACTTACAATATAATGCGGCGCGTTGCTACAACTCCCTCAATTAAAGCCCCTTTTCTTAAGCGCACACACTCTACATTGTAAGAGATTGTGTCTAGCGGAGGGGGGTGGGGGAAGGGAGTGTTGGGTGGAGATAGAGGCATATGTGATACTGATTGGCTGAGGGGGTTTAAGATGGACGGGTGTACACTAGCCCTGCACAGACAACGCAGACCAACACGGCGATAGAGGCGAGCCTTGCGTTTGGAAAAAGGAAGTTTAGGCACTATACATTTGCTAAAAAAAAAAGACAAAAATGTGCAGAATTGATTTAAAAAAAGAAGTGAATGGAGAGTTAGTATTTAGATTTTCACTGAATGGTCAAAAGTAGGCCAAAGGCTTATAGTGTTTTGTTATTGCTTTCAGTCGTTTACAACTGGGTGCCTTAGTTTTGCACTTACTTCTTCAGTAGTTTGCTGTTATTGTTTAATTTTGTTAAACACTAAAATACTTGAAGTACATTCTTCCTGGCATGGTGTGACTCCTATTTAATTTTACTATGAAGTGAATTTTATTTTGTTATAATGATTGAAAATAATTATTTTAATTGCTATACCTATTTTATAGCCAGGTTTAGCCTGTTAATGTTCAATAATTTTCAAGTTCCAAAACCTCTAGTTTGTTTTATTGTTCTTTATTATAAACATAATGACAAAATTAATATCTGCATAAATGTATTGCAAATGATAGGTGTCTAGACTCATTTGTCCCATCACACACACTAAAATAATATAGATTATTGTACAATTTTCCAACATTTAATCCATTTAAAAAATTATTATTACTTTTATATTTGATAATTTAATTCATGAGCATATAAAGACCCAGTAATAGGAAAGTCATCCAAATTCCCTGAACTTTTAGATGGTAACAAGTAATATGCATAGTCACTTTCTCTAGTAACTAGTTACTTTGATAGCTCAGTAATTGAGTTACTAACTCAATTACATTTTGGGAGAAGTAACTAGTAACTATAAGTAGTTACTTTTTAAAAGCAATATGCCCAACACTGGTGGTTATACACAGGTAGTCTACATGCCATGTACCAGGGCTGGACGATAATTCAATAACAATATATATCGATCGATAGACGTGTGGCGCGATAGGAAAAAACCAGGTCGATAAACCTTTTTTGTCCCAAAACGGGGTTTTACTAGTTTGCCAGTCTGACAGAAATAAACTACAGTGATTTGTAAAATTTACAAGAAACCGGTAAAAACAAAGTCTGGTAACGTAACCAACTTGTTTCATCACGTAAGCCGCTCACACCCGCAGCAGCGCGAGCAGTGCAGCCCCGCGCGACTCTGCGTCATCTTCGGAGAAATCTCCTGGAACTTCTTCCAAAAGAAAGCAGGTATAGCAGCTAAACTGGGCTCCCTTCTTTGTGATAAAATGACAAAGCTTCCAAGCGGCATAAGGACATCACGCATGCAGTAATATGCTTCAGAGTGATGGATATGCTGCTGCTGTCTGCAGCTGAAAAACCTGGCTTCAAACAACTACTTGCCACTTTTGATCCGCAAAATAAAGTTCCGGGACGCAAGTTTTTCTCTAACAGCGCTCCCTAAATTGTGCAACGAGTGCAAGGAATCAGTGCACAATGAGCTGCAATCAATCCCACGCCACAACCTCGGACCTCAGCCCTGCATCAGCCTCTCAATTGACTATATAGAAAGAAAATGGAACCTGAGGAGTAACTAGTGTACTATTCCCACCTAAATAGGCTATTTTATTTATTTATTTGATATATTTATTTATTTATGATTAAGTTATTTTTCTTTAAAAAAATTCTGTTATGGTTAAAAAAGTTGGTTAAATAAAGATTTAATTGGAATTCTATGTTTGTGTTCTTTATTAAAATTAAATCATTTAGCGATATCATAAAATGTCCAGGCAAAGCTGCACATAAAATATGGTTTTAAATATTTTCAATAATTATCGATATCGATTAATATGCAGTTTTTATCGATAAGCTTTTTTTCTATATCGTCCAGCCCTACCATGTATGCAACTTTGTTTATGTTACATCTCAGCATAACCACTTAGTTTACTATCACTGGTAGTCAAGACGGAATGAAATAGAACTGCCAATTTATTAATTTTAAAGATTAAACTTTAAATGAGTTTGTCAATTTCTTTTAACATGTATTTAAAAAGAAGCTATTCCATTAAAACGTAATTGTGAGATAGCCTGGCCAAAGTGGCTAAAGAAGGCAGTAGGCAGATGATGTCCAGTGTAGCAGGTGGTTTATTTACAACAGAAATGGTGAATTTTTTTTTACAAAAATCAAAAAATAACTCAGAGTTTAATGTGGCTCAACAGATCCTAACTGAACGTAAAACAACCAAAATTAACATCAAGTGCACTCAGCTACACTGACCTGGTTCTCTGCTCCCTCCTGAACATTTCAAATTTCTCTGCTTAAATACCCTGATTTCCAGGCAAACAAAATGGCCTCTGATGGACTCTTCCATAAACAGGTTCCCCTAAAACTATAGGTTACTTGCGTAACCGCTGTTCTCAGAGTAGCATGAGTGAGATGTCTCACTATGGGATACGCCCCCTGCCGTATTCCTCAGAAGCATTTATCTCATTACGCCAATCCTAATTGGCTGGTGATCGCGACGTCTGCGTCACCCCTCCTATAAATAGCTTGCGCTACGACGCAACGTCATTTGAAATAAGCACCTCTTCTCGCTTCGCCCCAGCAAGAAGGGTTGTCTGGTGAGACATCTCACTCATGCTACTCTGAGAACCGGGGTTACGCAAGTAACCTATAGTTCTCATTCATAGCATTCGTTTCGATGTCTCACTATGGGATATGGAGACTCCCGTATTGCCAGACATCTTATCTCTAACGACCCCCAGCACTCGGATGTGCACGCCCCAGTAGTGCCTCAGAGTTCAATACAGCTGAGGCCACACTCGGAACCGAGACGTCCAACTTATAGAACCGAGTAAACGCGAGTGGTGAAGACCAACTCACCGCCGCACATATGTCCTGAATGGACACTCCCTTAAAGAGGACCCAGGACGCAGCCAAGCCCCGTGTGGAGTGGGCCCGTAGACCCACCGGGGCCTGAAGACCCTGGCTTGTATAAGACAGCGCAATTGCTCCCACAATCCAGTGGGAGAGCCGCTGCTTTGTGATGGGCTTGCCCTTAAAAGGCTTCGCCCAGGACACAAAGAGCTGATCACTTCTCCAGAAACTGCTAGTCCTGTCCACATAGGCCCACAGACCCCGGACCGGACAAAGCCTGTTCAACCGCTGTTCCTCCGGGGAGGAAAAAGGAGGGGGGAAAAAGGCTGTAAGAGTAATAGGAGAAAACGAGCCCGCCACTTTAGGTACAAAAGCTGGGTTGGGCTGCAGTGAGACCTTAGCATCCCTGGGACCAAATTTGGTGCAGGAGGGGTTCACTGACAGGGTGTGTGGAGGTCACCTACATGTTTAGTAGATACCAATGCTAGCAGTAGCACTGTCTTCAGGGACAGATGCTTGAGATCAGCCTCCTCCAAAGGCTCGAATGGAGGGTTGGCAAGGCCGTCCAAAATCACTGCCAGGTCCCATGGAAGTGCCAGAGACCTGGCAACCGGCAGAAGCCTACGTGCTCCTTTCATAAAACGGCCCACCAAAGGGTGTTGGCTGGCTGTTTTACCCTCAAAGCCTACATGGCATGCAGAAATAGCTGCCAGGTAAACCTTAATTGCGGAGAATGCCATTCTTTTGTCAATCAGCTCTGGCAGGAATGACAAAATCCCCCCAGCGGGACACTGAAAAGAGATGAGATCTCTGTCAGAGCACCATCTTTCAAAATTGTTCCACTTGCAGTCATATAGGGACCTGGTGGAGGAAGCCCTAGCACTCTGAATGGTATTTATAACATTCTGAGGGAGCCCTGCTGTGCTTAAATTATGCCACTCACGGGCCAGGCCCATAGTTTTAGGTGTTCTGGGTGAGGGTGAAACACTGTCCCCCTTACCTGAGACAGCATGTCTACCCGTAGCGGGAGTTGCCAAGGGTCTCTTCTCAGGAGCTGATATATCTCCACTAGCCAGTGCATCGCTGGCCAATGTGGAGCTATCAGGATCAGCGAGTGGCGATGCTCCCTCACTCTAGCGAGAGTGGGTGAAATCAGAGCCAGAGGAGGAAAAGCGTACAACAGAACGTGAGGCCACTTGTGCGCAAGCGCGTCCACGCCGAGCAGTGCGTTTTGATCGCGCATCGAGAAGAACAGCGGACACTGAGCGTTCTCGCTGGAGGTGAACAGGTCCACTGTTGCCCTCCCAAAACGGAACCACAGCTGTTCCACTATGGCTGGATGCAGAGTCCAATCCCCGTACAATGGGCCCCCTCTGGACAACATATCTGCCCCGCTGTTCAGAACCCCAGGTACATGGGTGGCTCTGAGCGAAAGGATATGCTTGCTGCTCCAAATTATCAGCTTGTGAGTTAGTGCTTGCAACAACTCGCAGCAGAGATGTCGAGGGACACACATTCATTGTCGGGTCGTGCAGAGCTGGTGAACGGGGAACGTCCAGCTCCATCACCCCTGAGAGGGCTGCGCCGTCAGGCCGTCCTCTTCTTTCTCCTGGCCTTATGGCTGGAGGTCTGCACCAGCTGGCCCACAGGGGGAGTTGGCTTCGACGGTTTCCCAGACCACCCCTGTCTACCTCCTTGGTCGGACGGGACAGGTGGAGAGGGTTGGGGTTTCGGCCGTCTGGGGATCTTGAAAGGAGGGGGCCGAGGCGTTGCCTGGGCGTAGGACTGCCGTGATGTCACCTGAGGAGAAGGTTCCGTCTTCCTGAGTAGGCAGAAACGGAGCGCTTCATCCTCCTTCTTCCGAGCTTCGCACCGCTGTTGCATGGATGCCAACGCGGATCCGAAGATGCCTTCCGGCACGATTGGCATGTCCAAAATCTCCTCCCTTTCACGGTCTGACAGGTTGGTCAGGTTGAGCCACCTAGCTCTTTCCTGCAGCACCATCATCCCCATTGATTTTCCCGTGGCTTGGACTGCGCAGCGCTGTACGCGGAAGCAGAGGTCCGTTATCACGGTGATTTCATCCCACACGTCAGGGTCCGGTTTGGAGGCCATGTCCTCGCACAGCTCCGCTTGGTATGCGGAGAGCATGGAGAACACATTCAGCACTCTCATCGCGACCGCTGCCACTTTATATGCCCTGTCCGTCAGGGCGGACTGGAAGCTGTCCGCCTTGGCTGGCAACGTGGGGCTTTTGGAGGACGTCAGCAGCCGTGGATCCAGGTGTGCTGCTACCAGCGGCTCCATTGGGGGCATGCGATGGATGCCAAGCTTCTCCATGCCCTCAAAATCCAGTGATGAGGCTCCCTGAATCTGAGTTTTCCCGCTGAACGGGCGGTCCTTCCAGGAGACCACTACTTCGTCCAGGAGCTCCGGAAAAACGGGGAGCAGCTGTCTGGTCGCCCTGGTGGTCTGGGGCAATTTCTTCCCTTCGTAGCGGGACCTGGTGGAAATCGTCCACCTTGTCGTCTTCCTCTGAAATGAGGAGCTCCGAGATGGCTTCATCTTCTTCCTCATAATCCAGCTCTAAAACGTCCTCCATGGGCGAGAGCGCTGTGGCCAAATCCGCCTGGGAACCCCAGCTAGCCGTAGCGTCTGGTCCGTGGGCGACATTCTCTTCCCGTTTGTCGTCGTTGTTGGGCGGCAGCCCACACGATGCCAGACACGGGTCTTTGCCGGAGAGGCTAGCTTGGCGTGCTAGCCATCTTCGGAGGCTCTTCATGGTGAAGCGGGAACAGTCCGCACATGAACCTGAGGCGGACATGTTCCAGCCCAAGACATGTCAAGCACACCTGGTGTGGGTCTTCGCTGCTGCCTCCTCTGGTGTGAGGGGAAGCAGGTTCCATTTCGGTAGCTGGTTTGCTAGCCGAAGTGAAAAGCTGAGCTGACTGGTGTGACAGCTCAGAGAGAATATTAGCTGGTGTGCTAATACAGGCGACAAGTGCTCCAGACTATGGTGAAGACTGGAGCGGTAGCAGCTAGCGCCCGGTGTCAGAGAGTTAGCTTAAACTCCCCGACCTGTGGACAGTTAAACTAGTCTGCTCTTAGAGATATGCCTCGAAGCGAGAAGATGTTTTCGAATGACGTTGCGTCGTAGCGCAAGCTATTTATAGGAGGGGTGACGCAGACGTCGCGATCACCAGCCAATTAGGATTGGCGTAATGAGATAAATGCTTCTGAGGAATACGGCAAGGGGCGTATCCCATAGTGAGACATCGAAACGAATGCTATGAATGAGAACAGTTTCCGCTTGAACTCACCATCATTTCTTTCAATACACTTTAACAACATCTTTTGACTATTGCTTTAACAATGAAAAATTAAATCCACACAGAATAATTTTACCCAATGCCTAAAGTAGTTATCCTTTCCCCCTCTTTACCTGGTCTTTTCCTGTGACATCAGCTCTAACAGGAAGCTATAATTACAAGAGGTGAGGTAATGCTTCCTCATGAAACACACAAGTAAGATAAGTTCACCAAAATAAAATGCACAAGTTTAATGATCAAACAATAAACACAAACTGGAACTGTGAATTGATTTAAACCAAGATGTTATAGTAAATAATCTGTAGAAATGCAAAATACAAACAAACCTGGGATAGTATGTAGTTTGCAGACTATAGACTAAATAAAATATGGCTGAATCAAGCAAACAAGAATGTTACCTAAAAATATATAAACTGAGGCAAATGGTGTTCACGTTTTCTTCTGTGTATTTAAACATAATTAACTGTTTAGATCAAAGATATTTGGATATGTCTTTGTTGTCAGTTTATTAGAAAGAGAGGCTGTTTTTTTTAGGGAAAAGTGTCTTTATCCTAATTTATTTATTTTATTTCATCTTTATTTGACAGGGACAATGCAAACAAACATAGTGACAAAACAAAGCATGTCACTGCATATAAAGTTTATAGCTAATGCTAATTTTCAATTCCTGTCCCTGGTTGGGCTTTTATATAAAAATAGAATTTACATACTATACTACTTCAATTTGAAAAAATAAAAACATGATCAAATTGTAAAACATACACATTATACACAACTCTTACCTACTTACAATAATTAGAAATTAGTAAAGTTTTGTTTTTAACCGGTTTTTAAGCCTTGTAAAGAACAGTTTCAATTCAGGTACAGTCTTGATGTCAGGTGGTAATGCGTTCCACAGCTTACAGCCCTTAACAGAAAAGACCATCTGTCCAAAGCTGGTCCTGCAATATCGGAGTTTACAGTCATGGTTTAAGGAACTGCTAGTGACTCGGACAAACTGATTTTGGATAAGCCACTGTTGGATGTCAGACATACTGGTGGACAGTACAGCGACAGCCTGCTCACGTGACTTAGCAGGTACATAAAGAACTTCAATTATTTTAGATAAAACTGGTAAAATCGCAATTGCTAATTGAATTTTGGCTTCCACTTTTGAACACTGGGATAATTATTGCCTTTTTTCCAAGGACTGGGAAATGTACAAGTTCTTATGGAAAGATTAACAAGATGTGTCAATGGCTTGACAAGAACATCTTTATACGTTTTAAGAAAACAATTACTCATCCTAAACATGTGATTAGATTTGGAATTTGAATGTTTATTGATAATTTCTGCAAATTTTGTATCCAGCACCACTTAGTATAAAATTAATCTGTTGAGGTGGTTCTCAGTGAATGATTGAAAGAATCGACAGGCTGGAGATCATTTGATAATTCTTCAACTGATTCTACAAAGTTTCAATTGAATTCATCAGCCATAGAAGCACTATTGGTTTTACTATTGCCATTGATGTTAAGTTCTGTAAACTTTATGTGCTTATTTGATTTGTTAGTTAAGTGATGGCCTAGAAAGTTAACATGTTTTATAATTAAAAGTTTTGAAAAAATACATTGGTATTCTGTTTTTGCTTGTTAGAGCAGCCCTAATATTTTCCTGAAGGTGCACTCCATAGATGTCAGCACAGATTACCACCTTCTTAATTGCCTGGGAAAGTCATTTGGCTCTGCTGGCTACTACTGCATTTGGGCTGTAGATGAGTTAATTAAGCAACTTCTGGGTTATGTCCATAACCTGAGGGAAATTTGCTATCTATAGTTTTTGTAGGCGGCCAGTGTTTCATTTAGAGTTGTTTTTTCATATATTGCTGTTGAAGAATTTTAAGGAAATCCTTTTAAATGTATTTTTAACATTTAAAATTCAAATTTTACATTGTGATTTTAAAAATTGCAATCATATTCTAAGTGTTTTACTTTGATTTGAGTTGTTTTTCCTCCACGTTGTGAAAGGATATTTTACATTCTTTTCATGTTATGTTTCCAGGTAGTGGAATATTAATTAGGAAACTAAACTTTTAATTGGGAATATTAAAAATATTCCCAATAATGCTTACACAATTAACATTATGTAAGCAACTGTCTACTGAGGAGTGAAAGCAGTGACTCAATGCAATTTGCTGGGTTTGCTTTGACAGATAACTTTCATTCGTATGAATAATAAACTGAACTTGACAGCTTTGTTTGATAACTAGGATATGTAGTTGATTAGGAATCGGTCTACATAATTCCATTGAATGTACTTTTTTCCCCCACTGTCTTGAGATGACATGCATTTTGAACTGGTGTGCTATATAAATAAACTGAATTGAAACTGAATTAAACTCCTAAAAAAAAAAAAATCATCTTGCAATACCAGTTGTACTCCAGTATATATGCTAAAGAGGTTCGAACTAGCCCTTCCAGTTTTGAATTCACTTGAGAACAACACGCAACAAAACATTTGAGCGGGAAGAGGCAGGTTGAATCTTTTTCACGCCCCTGTTCTCACATTTGCCAGCCAGAGTTTAAGGCCTAGAGGAGGAGCGGACCACCGAGTCGGGCTCTGGGCTGTGGATGGGCATTGGGTCCCGGGGGTCGGCTGGGGCTGGCACTTCTGCTCTACCCGGGAATATGGCGGTAGGGCTTAAGTATGGAGGGCAGGGTGTGGGGTGGCAGTGCCTCTGGGTTCGTGGGATGGGCTCTGGTTGGCTGGCACGTTCGTTTCCTGTTGGTCTCATCTCCAGGTGGATGGGCTCATGGGTCATCTGGGCTGGGATGGGGGGTGGGGGTATGGACCGGGTAGGTCGGGAGACTGTTGATTTGGGGTGGCCATATCAGAATCAGAGATACTTTAATAATCCCAGAGGGAAATTACTTTCGTTACACGCTCCAGATATGCAGATATACCAGGGGTCGGCAACCCGCATACCCCGTCAGGCCAACATACCCATAGTCAATACGCATGCGCTACCTTTAGCAGAAATTAGATGAAGTTTACTAGATTACTTTATTTATGCGTGATCTGATAAACAAACAGTTGTAGTTACTTGACACCCTGACGTAGCAGCTACCCTGTCAGACTGTCATACAAGTGGTTAAGCTTATGCTGATCTGAAAAGTGATGCATCTGTGCAACCAAAGTTTATTGTCATATGGTTTAAAATAAATACCCAAATGCCAATGGAACTTATCTGGTTTATTACAGATAACTCACAGTACAAAACCAACTCTACTGTATAACTATATAAATTTAATTTAGCTGACACTTTTTACATTTAAATATCTCAGAAAAGTGGGGGGCACATTCATTGTGTGTCCACCTTGGACAGAAGTCACACTGTATCTGCAAGGTAGAAAGAAAAAGAAAGTAAAATGAGTTAGAAGTGTACTGGATAGAAACTATTAAATTCTACAGCACGATTTTTACCATATAAGTGGCTTTCTGGTTCCCATCATGGTCCAGCATGTTGCAGGAGACGCAGTAGTCTTCCACCTTGTCTGGAAAATAAATTAAATTAAGCATTTACTATCTATGTTGCTACTTCAAATTTAGATTTTTTTCTAATAGTAAAACTAAAATGAAAAAAAAAATGTAGAACTGCCGTATGCAATACATTTCCAAATCTCTTAGTTTTATGTCCGCTAGTTAATGATTTACAGTTTAATACCTTGAAAATGGGTGTATTGGCAATTGATATTTTTCACCTTTGTGTGGCAACAGGGTGGTTGCAATGGCTAGTCTGGCCTCCAAACATTATGGGTACCTTTGTTATACACTGAAACTTGAACTAACTATAATTCATATTAAATGTAGCTTACTTGATTCACAAACTCTCGCCCCTGGTCTGTGAGGATTCGCTTTGGACAGCCATGCCGATAAAAAAAAAAAATAGTGCAAAGATTCCTGCTGACTTCCTCTGCAGACTTTTTCCTTAGAGGGAAAGCCTCCACCCACTTTGAATAGTAGTCAGTGGCTGTCAGTATATACTGGAAGCCAGAAGATGTCAGGGGGAGAGGACCTGTCAGATCTATTCCGGCCAGTTCCCACACACCTGACACCTGTTGATGAGAATCAAAATGAGCAACAACAGCATAGAAGAATCAAACTACAGGCATTGCAGTGGATGGTTACCTTTATGCATTCCAGTGTCTGGACTACCTTCAGAGGAGGTCCGACTCTCTGGCACTGGTCACATTCAAACACCTTGAAAATGTTGATGTTTTTCAGTTTTATGGGACTTTGGAGCTTAAGCTTATTGCTAAGAATTTGGCAACATACCCATTTCTGTATGTCTGAAGTCATCCAGGCCAAAAAAAACAAAAACAAAAAAACACATGGAAGTCCGGGTTTTCACGATTCAGAGTGTGTCCTCCCATGGGTGAAGGGTGGAACTGCCTGAAGAGGTTCCAAGCCTCCTCTTTGGTCTTTATTGCCTGCCTGCGAGGTAAGGCTCCAAAGAAGAGGTTTCCAGCTTCACAGAAAAAAAATCACGCGTTATATCATTATCACAGAAAATGCTGTGTCTGTTAAAAATATCAAAGCCTTACCATGGATGCTGAATTTAGAGGCAAATTTCCTCAGCATTTGCCTTTGCCCTTTGGTAGATTCCGGAGGATAGGAACCTTCAGACAAGAACATCTCAAGTCTCCGATAGGTGCGGAGCCCATCCCCCCACGTCCTGCCCTCCTCCGCTGCGTTGGCAGGCGCCTTGGCCCTCTGGCGCGTTGACGGTCCTCGGGTTTGGGGCGGGTTCCCGGGTGGGCGCCGGCCCATTCCCGGCGGTGGCTTCGCGGGGCCTGGCCCCCCGGGGGGCGGCCGGGGCCCCTGCCGCGGGGGCGGGGCACCCCTGGGGCCTCTGGCCCCCAGGGCCTATGGCCGGGGCCACTTCAGCGCGGCCGGCTGCCGGCGCAGCCCACGGGCTCGTCCCCGCGGCTCTTGGGGGCGTCGGCATTGCAGTGGCTGGGGGATTTCCTCGGGGTCGTCTCTCCTCTTTCCTCGGGGGGGGGGGGGGGGGGGTTGCAGATTTCCTGTGGAGGCCCCTCTCGGGCGCACTGCTTTGGGGGCCCCTTTGGGAGTCCGGGGTTACGGGTCCCCTGACTCCTGCCTCTGTGCTCGGGGAAGGTGGGTCTTCGGTTCTCCACAACCACTATCGAACTATTTCCTTCTGGATAATTTTCACCTAAACTAGTGCACTCTCACAAACTCCCACAGGTGCTGGGTCCCAGTTATTAAATGTTCACTTATATACAGAAAGGCTATAATTTATTTATTTATTTTCTTTTACTTTCTTTTTTAGGTATCACATTACACATGTCAGCTTAAATAATAATACATATGATTTAGCAATGGTATCAAGGTGTTACACGATTGTATCTGTTGCCTTATGTCTGTTGGTTGTGCTGTTCTTTTTGTGTCTCTTTCCAGGTGATGGAGCAGACAGAGGACGTTTTATCATTCTCTTCCTTTTATCTCTTCTTTCTTTCACCTCTTCTTTCTTTTTTTTTCTCTTCTTGTTTTTCTTTTACTCTCCTACTTTCCCATTGAAGTGTCCAAAAAAAAAAAAAAAAAAAGAACACTGGAGTGATAGTTGCTGGAAATGGGCCTCTATACACCTATGTAGATATTGCACGAAAAACCAGACATTTGCAGCTAGAATAGTCATTTACCACATTAGCAATGTATAGAGTGTATTTCTTTAAAGTTAAGACTAGTTTAAAGTTATCTTCATTGAAAAGTACAGTGCTTTTCCTTAAAAAATAAGGACATTTCAATGTGACCCCAAACTTTTGAACGGTAGTGTATATACATACATACATATAATTATAGATCCAAAATATGTGATAGTGATAGTGACGTTGTGCAAGAACAGTGCAGAGAATGAATAAATGTCAATTACAAATATCACCTGGCTCCTCTCTGCTCTTCCCTGGGATGGGGGAGGCAGCTATCCCAGTGTTGGTCCCTCTTGGGCCCCATTGCTCTGGGGGCCCTTTCGAGTGTCTGGGGTTCTAGTTTCCCTCGTGTCTGCCTTGGCGCTCTGGGTGGGTGGGTCTTTGGCTCCTCACAACCACTATTGAGCATTTTTCTTATGGATAAACCTTACATACACAAGTGCACTCTCGCAAATATCTACAGGTGCTTGGATACAGGTACTTACAGATTCACTTCTATACATGCCGTATTAATTAATACTGTATATTCTTCAGTGATGGTATCAAAGTGTTGGTTGTTTGTACCTGTAATACTGTATCGGTTGGTTTTGCTGTTCTTTTTATATATATCTCTGCAGATATAGAAGTAGACTCAGAGGATGCTATATTGTTCTCTCCCTTTTCTCTCCTCTTTTTCTTTCACATTTTTTGCCTTTTAGTATTTTGTCTCATCTGTTTCTCATCTCCTTTTTTCCCCTCTTTTACCTCCCCATTTCATAGTCCATTGAACATGAAATAGTCTCAGCAAAAAAAAAAAGAAAAGAAGAAATGCAGTGGCTCAAAAAGTCTATCACTGGCAACCCAAATTGGCACTTTGCTGGGTTGACAATCAGGCCATTTGCTGCTAGGCAATGGAAAACCTGATGTAGGTGGGACCAGTGGCGGCTGGTGAAAGAAAATCTTGGTGGGGCTGGCCAATAGATTTCCCTGACTAACCCAGTACATGCATTCAAATTAAAAGTCGGAAAATTACTACAATTCCACAATAAGCATTTAATTCCCTTCTCAGAATCAGCAGTTTACAGATACAGTTAACCATTTACAGCTATATTAGGTCTTATTTTGGAAAAGAACAGTATGAAATACAACACATGAAAGCCAAACAATTTCACAATGAAAGCCAAACAATTTCACAATGACACAATGGGTTTCACAACAGAACAGAAACAGAACAGAAATATAAATTATTTCAATTATAAAAAATCTTAAAAAATATAAAAAGGCTTAAAATGGAAGAAAAATCAGTGTGCCTCATCGGCTAATATAGTAGAACAATTTCACATAGATTTGGAGTCAGTGGGTCACATGACCTGGAATCTGTTGAAGATAAGTCTTTAACAATATCTTAAAAATATATAAAAAACAGCATTAACTACGTTAATACCTGTCGAAAAATTGAAGAGAAAACCTTAGGATCACAAACAGTTGGACAACCGGAACATAATTATCCTGAATGGCCGAAAAACTGCAAAAGTATAGACACGGAAGCAATGTTCCCCCTAATTTTTCATGTGTCTGAGCAAACACACAAACTCTCCGAGCGATCACTTGACCTCTGTGAGCAACATCGTGCACACTGAGGTTACATTACCGCTGTCCGAAACCTGAGATTATATCAAGATACATGGCTTACTAAAACAATCAAGTTACAGCAATGATTTCTGTTAGATTACTTAGTTTAGATAAAACTGATTTAGCCAGATTATGTGAAAAAGACAAAAATCTTGTCATATTTTCATTTCAGGGTAGGGGTCCTGATACATTTAAGAATTATTTTTGCTCTTTAACAATGTATTATGGGAAAACCTGCTCAGTTTTATAACTGGTTTTAACTTTTGATATATAAATGAGAAGACTGGTCAGTTAAATAAGAGAGAGGACTGGCCAGTTCACACATTGATTATTGCTGTTGTGCTGTTCGCAACTGAGTTCACATGAAACTAAGAACCACATGTGTTATTGTGTTATAATTTGTTTTAACTTGTGGTGGGAACTTATGACAATGTGTTGTGGGAAAGACTGATTCTGTATTCCTTATTTTTCTTATATTTGCGCTATTATCTGAATTTGCTGTATTATTTTGCTTCACACACTGCTGAGATGCTGGGAACGTTTTTTGTTTTGGAAACGGGACGAACAACTCAGATGGGAGGGAGAAGTGGCCACTCTCGCTCCCCTCTGATACTTTGTTTATTGGTATAAAAAGGAGGGGACCGCCCTCAGTCATTGAAGTCTGCCGTGGGTTTTGGACGCCTGGCCGCGTGGATTGTGCTCTAACTGGACTGACCGACTTCCCAGTCCTAACCATGGTAAGAGATGGAACAACACGCCTGTTTGAAAGCTTGTCGGCTTTAAGTGCTTGCTGCTTTGCGTGTGCGAAGTGCTTGCTGTTTTGTGTTTCTGTGTTCTGTGGGGAATAATAAATGTGGGCCTTATATTCTAACAGAAACAGTGTTTGAGTCCTTATTTGTGTTTGCCGATCTCTTCCGAATCTGAATAAAAATTTCATAAAACAGGTCCTGCTAAGGAACAACTTAGAGATGTGCACATCATTGAGAGTTCCAATTTTATTGCCATTAAATTATTTACATTTTCTGCAGTGAGATTTAGCACCAGCATGTAGTGCTGCGTGCAGCCTCTCATCTGTCAGTCTGCTCCAGGGCAGCTGTGGCTACTAACATAGCTCACCACCGTCAGGGTGTGAATGGGTGAATGACTGACCAGTGTAAAGCACTTTGGGGTCTTCAGATGATTTATTTAAATATTCTCAGCCACACATCGGTTTTCTAACACAACAAGGGAACGTTCTCAGTTCTGAACAATGTCTTTGTGCTGCTCTTTGTTTTTATGCCAACGGCAGCTTTTTAATAACGTAGGAGACGCAGAAAATCTTTCAGAGGCAGCTGTATGTCGTACTGTCAGGATTGTTATTGTTGCACTCAGTTATAGTTTAAAGGTGTACCATAGTCAGAGACCCACAAGATTAATAACAGAAATTTACAGAATGAAAGCAATAATTTATTCAAATTTTGGCAATTCCAGCTCTACTTTTCTATTCATATATTTTAGTTTCCGTTCACCTATTTTTCCCCAACACCGTTAGGACTGCTGCACATTTCTTCACTTAAATAACACTATCTTTACTTCAGCTGGAATTATACATATAGCCTATATGATTAATATAAAGTGAGGTTGTCACAAGACAGTCAACTCATTTGTAGAAGGATGGGTGAACAATGCTTGCAAAAAGATGAACATATCAGTTATTCAATAACTCACACCATCCTATCATTACTTGCATTTGTTGAATATAGCCAATTAATGCTTTAGTTGAGCATTTCTAAACATAAAAATCTTACTTAACCTTACTTGATTAAACTGTATTTTCATACTTGGTCATCATTTGCTGCCCCGTCCTTTTAATGACTTTCCTAATCAATGCGCCCCCCCCAAAACGCCTCCTTTTTGTGTTGAATGAGTGAAGTGTGAGAAAATAGCTTTAATTCTCCATCAAATAATTCTCGCAGCATTCTCTGCCACCAACTTGCTCTTTCTGCAGCAACAGCATCGTTTCTAATGGTTTAATATTCTCCATATACCTTCATTAAAGATTTCTAATTCCACTTGTGGGAAATGCGCACTTCAAAGCTTCTTATTCCTGCCGTTGCCATGGTGAATCAGGTTAACTGCGATCCATTGATCAGGGCTTTTTTCATGCTCCTGCTCCCGTTCAACTCATAATTGATCGGACGCTGTGTTTAGTTACCTGACTGATATCGGCTGTTCTAAAACTGGAAACGCTGAGTATGACAGAGTGAGGTAGAACTACTAAGAGCAGCAGCTTTCTACTTTGGGTGGACCGGCTATTTTTTCTTTAACGGAGTCCAGAACAAAGACGCACACCGCAACCTGCCCAACTAAAAAAGACGTCTGCTCCACCCACCAATCAGCGGTGCGCTCACATCAGCACCTGGCGCTCACAGAGCGAGACCGTGGAAAACCGTCTCACCAGAGTTGCAAAATTGTACAAAATAACTTGGTTTATTATTATTTATTTTTATACAGTTTAGCTTGGGTTTTATTTTCTGCGCAGCATAAATTTGCTGTGCGCACTGAAGCCAGATGCTGTGCGCGATTGCGCACGCACGCAGCTTAGAGAGAACACTGCACGGAAGCGATGCTAATGCTATAAGGCCTGCTAGGACAATGAGGCAGCGGACAACTGACGGCGTTAACCCACCGACAACCATTGGGACAAGCGGTCCATTCCAAAATAGCTAACAGCTCAAAGGCCATACAAGCTGAAGTGGATATTATGAAGACGGACATCCTGGACATAAAGGGTGGCCTATCAACGTGGTCAGATGAAGTCACTTCACTACAGTCTACTGTAACAAGCTTACAGAAGGAAATGTCAACGGTCAAAGATAAATGTGAAGATCTGGAGGGGAGAATGAGAAGGTCCAATATCCGCATAGCGGGCATTGAGGAACGCCCGGGCTCCAGCTCCCCACAAGCTGTGGCAAAAATCATCAAAGAAGTTCTGCAGATGGATCGAGACATAAAGGTGGACCGCTCACACCGTACACTCACCGGGAGAGGACCCAGAGACCGTGAGACACCAAGAGTCACCATCGCTAAATTACATCATGACGGGGACGCGGCGGAGATCCTGAGGAGAGCCCGAGGCAGTGCTCTCAGGGAGACAGCGAGAGTGTTGACAGCTACGTCACAGAGCTAAGACTGCTAACTAATACGTGCAACTTCGGGACATTGAGGGATTCGCTTATTCGGGACAGGATTGTGTGTGGAGGTAACAACCCAGGCATGAGAGAACGACTGCTTCGTAAGAAAGACCTCACACTGGACACGTGTCTACAGCTGTGCAGAGCCGCTGAACTGTCCAAAGAGAATGTGAAAACAATTACCAGCTCAGTCACAGAAGAGGTGCATGCTGTGCGAGGAGTTCAGTCCCGAAGTTGCACGTTTTAGTTAGCAGTCTTAGCTCTGTGACGTAGCTGTCAACACTCTCGCTGGCTCCCTGATTTCTGGTAAAGAAACGATAACGTTTCACAGTCTCATTCAGGCTGGGGTTACAATGTTCATCAAACTTCGTGATAATATCATCGAGCTTCCAAGCATCGGTAGCCGTATCTCCCATAAGCGTGTCCAAAAGGTCTCTTTCACTGTCTCCGACTAAATAACTAAACAGCTTTACCTTCTGTTTGTTGTTTGCGCCAGCCATTGTTAAGTCCATATACAGCAGAAAGTCGTCTCTCCAGCTCTTCCATGTCTTTGCAATGTTGCCGGAATCCAAGCAGAGCGTCCGCGGCGGCTTCAGCCCATCCATGTTGCTGGAGCAGTTTTTAAACCGATGCAGAGCAAAGAACATCAAACTGAATGTGGAAAAATTCAGGCTGAAACAGAAGGAGACCACATACATCGGACACCGCCTGACGGCGGAAGGACTCAAACCAGACCCAGAGAAGGTGCGAGCAGTGGAGCAGATGCCAGCGCCAACAGATGTAAAAGCAGTGCAAAGACTGATAGGTATGGTTAATTACTTACCCAAGTTCTCCCCTCATCTATCAGGTCACTGCAAGGTGTTGAGGGACCTGACACACAAAGATAGTGTGTGGATCTGGCATGCAGAACAAGAGGAGGCGTTCCAAAATCTGAAAAAGACAATAGCAAATGCCCCTGTGTTGAAATATTATAACCCAGAGGAAGAGCTGTCGCTACAATGTGATGCCTCAGACACAGGTTTAGGCGCAGCGCTGATGCAGATGGGCAAGCCAGTCGCTTTTGCTAGCAGAGCACTTACAAAAACGGAGCAAGGCTATGCTCAAATAGAGAAGGAGTTTTTAGCAATGGTTTTTGGCTTGGAAAGATTTCACCACTTCACATATGGCCACAAAGTCACGGTTCAGAGTGATCACAAGCCACTAGAAACTATAGTGAGAAAACCCCTACTGAGCGCTCCCAAACGGCTCCAAGGTATGATGCCACGCATACAAAAATACAACATAGAAGTCATATGTATGACATATATGTTTAAAATTGCCTTTGACTGTTCTAGTTAAACAGTTTTACTGTTTTTAATGTTCTTTTTGTTACTACATTCTATCCCTACTTGCTTTTATTCTATTTTCTATCTACATTTTATTATTTTGCTATATCTTAATCATGTAAAGCACTTTGTATTGTCTTGTACTGAATTGTGCTATATAAATAAATTTGCCTTGCCTTGCCTTGCCTATATGTGCCGGGCAGAGATTTAGTGCTGGCAGACACCCTCAGCAGAGCCTATCCTGAGGAGCACACACATGTGGAAGCGGAACTAGAAACAGTCAACATGGTGGAACACTTACCGATTGCGGCAGACAGATTGCAGGAGATAAGGACAGCCACAGAAAAGGACAGCACACTCCAGCTTTTCATCAACACGATGACACAGGGATGGCCAAAAGACAAGCTGCAAGTACCCAGTGAAATCAGGCCGTACTTTTCCATGCAAGAGGAACTGAGTCACCAGCATGGGATAGTTTTCAGAGGTGAGCGTGCAGTCACTCCGGATGCAATGAGGACCGACATCACATCACGGCTACATGCTTCCCACCTGGGTGTTGAAGGTTGCCTAAGGAGGGCAAGAGAGTGTGTCTTCTGGCTGGGCATGAATGATCAGATCAAACAGCATGTAACAAAATGTGACATCTGCAGGTCCATGGATGACAAACAACAAAAGGAAACACTGATCCCACATGAGATCCCAAACAGGCCATGGGCTAAGGTGGGCACAGACCTGTTTATGTTTGATAACAAAGATTACCTTATCACAGTGGATTATTTCTCAAATTTTTGGGAAATAGATTATCTTGTCGACACAAAATCAACCACGGTGATAAAGAAACTGAAAGCTCATTTTGCCCGTCAAGGGATTCCAGATGTGTTGATATCGGACAATGGCCCACAATATGTGTCCCAAGAATTTAAAAAGTTTAGCAGACTGTGGGGATTTCAACACAAGACCTCATCACCAGGTTACCCTCAAAGTAACGGCAAAGCAGAATCCGCTGTTAAGACAGCGAAACGACTTTTCTCAGAGCCAAAGCTGCTGGACAGGACCCCTATCTGGTTCTTCTGGACCACCGCAACACACCGTCGCAGGGCCTAAACACCAGTCCAGCACAAAGACTGCTTAGCCGGCGCACACAAACATTATTACCGACGAAACCAAGCTTGGTAAAACCAAGGGTTGCTCGAGTAAGGCAAGAACTCATGATAGGGCAAGCACGCCAAAGCATCTACTACAACAGATCAGCGAAGGATCTACCGCCTCTCAAAGTTGGAGATGCTGTGAGGATAAGGCCATACCCGCCTCGGACCGTCTGGAGGTGTGGCCGGGTGACATCGCAGATTGGGGAAAGGTCTTATAAGGTTCGAAATCGCAGACACCTGAGACTTGCTCCTGAACAGACTGTCAGAGATCCCATCGAAGTGGACATCAATATCCCAAGCCAGCGGGAGGCTACAGGACATGGACATTCAGGGTCGGTTCATTCCTCACATCGTGTTTTGGATCTCACTCCCAGAGACATGAGTGACGGACAACCTCTTGTCACGACAGAGCAGGTCATACAGTGCAGTTCCCACATCACTATAAGGACTATGTACTCTCACACAGTTGACGTTACTGTGTTTCTCATGGCCTTTGGTGGGGGGGGGGGGGTTACAGCAAGACGGGGCACAGACACTAAATTTTCCAGAGAACTGTATAAAAAAGAAAAAAAGAAAAAGAAAAAATCTCTTTGTCTATGGGGGTTATGGGTAATGGTACTCTGGAAAAGTTATGATGCATTTGAAAATCATTGTTTTGGTTCAAATTCTGTTTTGTGTAAAGTCATGCAGGATGAACAGTTAAAGCCTCAGATGTTACTGGAGAGATGTTAAAACCAGGAGGTAGCTTTAATTTTGAAAAGAAAAGAGATGTAACAATAGGAACTATTGTTATAAGCATGTGGCACACGGACGTGTGATAGTGTGACACCGAGTTGATAGCAGCGGTGCCAGACCAAGCTGTTTGTAGTTTACCTGACGATCTTAATAAAGTTCTGACCCAGTTGGGTTATTGTGCAACCAAGTTGGACTTTTTGAGTAAACACACGAACCGAAAGAACAAGAATAAAACACTGTGAGCCTATAGAGACAATAATATTAGAAAATATTTCCATTGTTATGACTATCTCTCACACTGCTCTCTCTTTAAGTTTTATGATGATAAATCTATAGATTTTATCAATATGAGCAAATTTGCTGTTTTATTACTAGATAATTTTTTTTTTAGGATTTGCAGGAGCTTGTGCAGTATATTTGAAGCTTACGTAGCTGACTTGCTTTCCCCATTACAACTTTGGCTTATTTCTCACCTTGTATACATATCTAAGCTCACCCCTGCACACACATTCAACCTTGGTTGTGCACTTTAGCGGCTTATTTTAGCTGCTGGGGACTATGTCCCAAGTATGTAAACATTGTATTCACCTGTTCTATGTTCTGTTAGTTCTGATCCCTCTGTTCCCCAGGGTTACTGTTGTCAGAAAAATGTGTATTATCCCCCTCTGTTTGGTTCTGCGCACATTGTGTACATATCCCTTAGACCCCACACAGATAAGACAGTCCGTCCGTCCGTCTTCTTCCGCTTATCCGGGGTCGGGTCGCGGGGGTAGCAGCTTCAGTAGGGAGGCCCAGACGTCCCTCTCCCCAGCCACTTGGGCCAGCTCCTCAGGAGGAAACCCAAGGCGTTCCCAGGCCAGCCGGGAGACATAGTCCCTCCAGCGTGTCCTGGGTCTTCCCCTGGGCCTCCTCCCGGTGGGACGTGCCCGGAACACCTCTCCAGGGAGGCGTCCAGGAGGCATCCTGACCAGATGCCCGAGCCACCTCAACTGGCTCCTCTCGACGTGGAGGAGCAGCGGCTCTACTCTGAGTCCTCCCCGGATGACTGAGCTCCTCACCCTATCTCTAAGGGAGAGCCCAGACACACTACGGAGAAAACACATTTCAGCCGCTTGTATCCGGGATCTCGTTCTTTCGGTCACGACCCAAAGCTCGTGACCATAGATGAGGGTAGGAACGTAGATCGACTGGTAAATCGAGAGCTTCGCCTTTTGGCTCAGCTCTCTCTTCACCACAACGGATCGGTACAGCGCCCGCTTCACAGCAGACGCTGCACCAATCCGCCTGTCGATCTCCCGCTCCATCTTCCCCTCATTCGTGAACAAGACCCCAAGATACTTGAACTCCTCCACTAGGGGCAGCACATCCTCCCCAACCCGGAGAAGGCACTCTACCCTTTTCCGGTTCAAGACCATGGTCTCGGATTTGGAGGCACTGATTTTCATCCCGGCCGCTTCGCACTCGGCTGCGAACCGCTCCAGTGAGAGCTGTAGATCATGCCCTGATGAAGCCAATAGGACCACGTCATCCGCGAATAGCAGAGACGCAATCCTAAGGCCACCAAAACGGATCCCCTCAACACCTTGGCTCCGCCTAGAAATTCTGTCCATAAAAGTTATGAACAGAATCGGTGACAAAGGGCAACCTTGGCGGAGTCCAACTCTCACCGGAAACGAGTCCGACTTACTGCCGGCAATGCGGACCAGACTCTGACACCGGTCATACAGAGACCTGACAGCCCTTATTAAAGGGTCCGGTACTCCATACTCCCGGAGTACCCCCCACAGGATCCCCCGGGGGACACGGTCGAATGCCTTCTCCAGATCCACAAACTCCCATGCCCCCTCAAGAATCCTGCTGAGGGTAAAGAGCTGGTCCAGTGTTCCACGGCCAGGACGAAAACCACACTGCTCTTCCTGAATCCGAGATTCGACTATCCGACGGACCCTCCTTTCCAGAACCCCTGAATAGACCTTACCAGGGAGGCTTAAGAGTGTGATTCCTCTGTAGTTGGTGTAAATGACCTTTGTATGTTCAGTCATAATTAGTTAACATTTGTTTATCATTTATTCCAAGTGCCAGAACCCTCCACATTCACAGGTGACCCAATAGAGTTCATCGAGTGGAAAGCTTCATTTTCTGCACTCATTGATACAAAGAACATTTCACCTGCGGATAAGCTGCACTACTTAAAGAAATATGTAGGAGGTTCCGCTCGAACAACGCTTGATGGCATCTTCTACAGAAATGACAATGATGCGTACCAGGATGCATGGGAACGTCTCAACCAAAGGTATGGACACCCATTTGTTGTACAGAAAGCATATAGAGAAAGACTAGCAAAATGGCCGAAGATACAAACAAACGACTCTATAGGATTTAGAGCATTCGCTGATTTTATTCAAACATGTTATGAAGCTATGCCCCACGTAGAAGGTTTGAACATTCTAAACGATTGTGAGGAGAACCAAAAACTTGTTCAAAAATTACCAAACTGGGCAGCTGCAAGGTGGAACCGTCAAGCTACTCAACACTTAAAAGAAAGCGGGAGGTTTCCAAGCCTAAAACACTTTGCTGAGTTCATGTCTTCTGAAGCAGAGATAGTGTGCAATCCAATCACATCATTTCAGGCTCTCCACTCTACAGACTTCACAAAAATCACCAATAAAGGTTACCAAAAGGAAAAAAGACCTGCCTCCAGTGTTTTACATACACAGGTGTTAACAGAGACTGAAAACACAAAGCAAAGGTCAAATGTTAAACCGCCATGCATGCTCTGTCGAGACAACGCACACAAACTTTACAGTTGCCCTCAGTTCAAAGTCAAATCACTCGAAGAACGACGGAAGTACATAAAGGATAAAAGGCTTTGTTATGGCTGTCTCAAACCCGGCCACAGTGCAAAGGACTGCCGCTGCAGGCTCGTATGTGAAATGTGTAACAAAAAACACCCCACCTGTTTGCACGACTTCAACTATGACAGTAATAGATCAGCCACAAACCCAATTTCGACCAACATGGAACAGGCTGCAACTACCCTGTCTCTGAATGCAGAAACCAACGAACAATCTGTAAGCACTTCTATGATCGTACCTGTATGGGTTTCTTCAGAACAACAACCAGGTAAAGAAATGCTTGTTTATGCACTTTTAGACACCCAGAGTGACACCGTCTTCATTGACCAAGATGTGTCTAAGAATATCAAAGCTAAGTCTACTCCTATAAGGCTAAGGCTCACTACAATGCTCGGTAAAGATGCTGTTGTACAAAGCGAACGTGTTTCAGGGCTCAAGGTTAGAGGCTACAACTCCTCAGAAGTGATTGAACTCCCTTTTGCGTACACAAAAGACTGCATACCTGTTAACCGCTCTCACATTCCTTCCTGTGAAACGGCAAAGCAATGGAATCATCTAAGAGCAATTGTGAGTGAAATTCCTCCACAGCTAGAATGTGAAGTTGGGCTTTTAATTGGCTACAATTGCTCCAAGGCATTAGCTCCAAGACAGGTAATCTTAGGAGGTGAGAACGAACCCTACGCTGTTCGTACAGCATTGGGCTGGAGTATTGTAGGCCCTACATCATCTCACAGTGACTCTCTTAGCATGTCTGTGTGTCACAGAGTCACAGTCAAAGAGTTCCCCTTAATGACTCCAGCTGATGCACTCAAGGTTCTCGAGTCAGACTTTAAGGATGATGACAAGGATAATAGATCAGTGTCTCAAGATGACATTCTCTTTCTGAACACATTGAAAGAAGGCATTTACAAAAACAATAAAGGACATTATGAAATGCCACTTCCATTTAAGGAAAGACCCCTCTTACCAGATAATAAGCAGATGGCCACTGTGCGACTTCAAAGCCTCAAAACCAAACTGTCGAAAGACCAAAGGTACAAGGAACAATATGTGAAGTTTATGAGTGAAATCATAGAAAGGGGCGAGGCAGAGGAAGTGCGCAGTGAAGCAAAGGAAGGAGAAAGGTGGTATATTCCCCACCACGGAATATATCATCCCCAAAAACCAGACAAACTGAGAGTAGTCTTTGACGCCTCAGCAAAATACAAAGGTAACAGTCTCAATGATCATTTGCTGTCTGGCCCAGATTTGCTGAACAATCTAAAGGGTGTTCTCATCAGATTCAGACGTCATCAAGTTGCATTGTTATGTGACATTGAAAAAATGTTCCACCAATTTCATGTGTATGAAGCAGATAGAGACTATTTAAGGTTTTTATGGTGGAAAAATGGTAACCTGGACACTGAGCCCCAAGAATTCAGAATGAAGGTTCATCTCTTTGGTGCCACATCTTCACCAGGGTGTGCAAATTATGGACTAAAACATCTTGCGAAAGAAAACGAGACACAGTTTCCCCTTGCATCTCAGTTCATAATGAAGGATTTCTACGTGGACGATGGCGTAACAAGTACTGCAAGCATCAAGGAAGCTATTCAGCTTGCTCAGGAGGCTCAGACACTCTGTGCATCAGGTGGCCTTAGACTACACAAGTTTGTAAGTAATGACAAAACAGTGTTAGAAAGCATTCCAGAATCTGAACGTGCCTCTCCACAGCAAGCATGTGACCTATCATTTAATGACTCTAAACTTGAAAGAGCTCTTGGCATTCACTGGCACATTGGCTCAGACACGCTCAGGTTCCGCTTTCGCTCCAATGACCAACCTGCTACAAGACGTGGCATCCTCTCCATGGTTGCATCTCTTTATGATCCATTGGGATTCATCTCCCCCTTTGTACTCACAGGCAAAAGAGTGCTTCAAGAGGCATGCAAACAAGGCACCAGCTGGGATGATCCCCTTCCCAGTGAACTAAGAGCAGTGTGGGATAACTGGAAAGCAGACTTGAAGGACTTGGAGAAAATCACAATACCACGGTGTTATGTTCCCAAAGACTTTGGCCAAATAGTAAAAACAGAGTTGCATCATTTTTCTGATGGAAGCTCATACGGTTATGGACAGTGTTCATATTTAAGACACATAAACAAAGACGATAAAGTGCATTGTGCTTTGGTTACAGCAAAGACAAGAGTTGCTCCCATCAAGGTAACAACAATACCAAGACTCGAACTGACGGCGGCAGTTGTCTCCATTACTGCAAGCAACATGTTGAAGGATGAGCTTGGATTGACACAGATCGACGAGTATTTCTGGACAGACTCTAAAGTAGTTTTAGGCTACATCAATAACGAAGCACGTCGTTTTCACACATTTGTCTCCAATCGAGTTCAAAGGATAAGGCTCAACAGCACCCCCCAGCAATGGAGATATGTTTCTTCGGAGCAAAATCCAGCGGACATTGCCTCCAGAGGTTCAAGCACAAAGGACCTCATTTCATCAGACTGGTTTTATGGGCCACAGTTTCTGTGGAGCAAAGAAATCCCTCCAGCTGCAGAGATTGACATGAATGTGCCACTCGGGGATCCAGAGGTCAAAAGAGTACATGTACTGAACACTCTCAAAACAGAGAAGAAGAGTTTATCAGATAAGTTGGAAAAGTTTTCTTCTTGGTACAAAGCCACCCAAGCCATAGCTCGACTCATTCGCTGTGCCAAAGGAGATAAAACAACAGGCCACAGCACAGTGCAAGAAAGACAAAACGCTAAAAATGTTATTCTCAGGGATGTACAAGCGCGTGAATATGCAGAGGAGATAAAGATGCTCACAGACAGAAAGGCACTTCCTCGCAAAAGCAAACTGTTTGAAATGGACCCTTTTCTTGACACTGATGGACTCCTTAAGGTGGGAGGAAGACTTAAAGATGCTTCATTCTCCTCCACAATGAAACATCCAATAGTAGTTCCGAAGGACCAACACATCACTCATTTCCACAGTAAAGTGGAACATCAAGGAAGAGGACTGACAGTCAATGAGATCAGGGCAAATGGAATTTGGATTCCAGGCATTAACAAGGCTGTGGCAAGCTTTATACACAAATGTGTAAAGTGTCGCAAACTCAGACGAGGCACGGAGGTACAAAAAATGGCTGATCTCCCAACACAGCGCTTAGATCCATCTCCACCGTTTACATTTTGTGGAATGGACTGTTTTGGTCCTTTTCTAACTAAGCAAGCTCGCAAAGTGCACAAGCGTTATGGACTTCTTTTTACCTGCCTTTGTTGCAGAGCAGTGCACATTGAAATGTTAGATGACATGACTACAGATGCCTTCATCAATGGACTTCGCTGTTTTATAGCTATAAGAGGAGCAGTCAGTGAAATAAGGTGCGATCAAGGAAGCAACTTTGTCGGAGCTAAAAACGAACTGCAGGAAGCTTTAAAACAAGTGGATTCTAATCGGATTACCACATTTCTTGCCGAGAAACAGTGTGACTTCAAAATGCATACTCCTCATTCAAGCCATACAGGAGGTGTATGGGAAAGACAGATTAGGACAGTTCGAAACATTCTGCGCTCAACTACATCACTTTCGTCTGGCAGAATGGATGATGCATCATTAAGGACATTCTTTTATGAAGCAATGGCCATAGTGAACAGCAGACCTCTTACAGTTGACAGCTTAAGTGACCCAAACAGCCCAGAGGCATTGACCCCAAATCACCTGCTTACTATGAAATCTAAGGTAGCCCTGCCCCCTCCAGGTAAATTCATCAAAGAGGACCTTTATGCAAAGAAAAGGTGGCGGCAAGTGCAGTACCTAGCAGAACAGTTTTGGTCACGTTGGAAAAGGGAGTATCTTTGCAACATCGCAACAAGGCAGAAATGGCATACTCCAAGGAGAAACTTGAAAGTTGGAGATGTTGTCATGGAGAAGATGGACGACTTACCTCGAAATGAATGGAGATTAGCACGTGTAATGGAAACAGTGACTGACAAAGACGGACTTGTAAGGAAAGTAAAGCTTCGCTTTGGAGAAAAGAAGATGGAGAAAGGACAATGTTCCGGCAAACCTTCCATAGTAGAACGCCCAGTACAGAAACTGGTTCTTCTGTTTGATACTGTTTAACTTCTACAGTCTAATGTTCATCTTTTCTTATGGTCTGTTTTTCATAGACTTTAAAGGTTGCAGGTCATTTCTTCATTAGGAAATCATTATCGCTCCTATTATTTTCCAATTTAGCGCTAATAATTTGGTGGGAGTGTAAATGACCTTTGTATGTTCAGTCATAATTAGTTAACATTTGTTTATCATTTATTCCAAGTCAATGCTTTTATTTTTGAAAGGCTTAAACCGGAAATCTGTTGTTGTAAACAAGGCAGAAGTAGCGCTAACTCTAGTGAGCAGAGAGGTGGTGTGCTCCACGGTTAAACGGCAAATATTGCAAACTTTAAAGGTATATTAGCGCCTGGTTGATAAGGGAACAAGGTTGGTATTGATTTTTTCTTTTGTAAATGTATATTTAGTTCCATTTCACGGAGCATACAGGTTGCTATTAAGTGTAGCAGTTTCATTTTCTTTCCAGCAGGGAGCGTTCATTTTGCACAAGTAATCTAGTCATGTTTAGTGATATGAAGGTATAAGTTTAATTATTATATGTTGTATAAAGTCACAGGCGGTTGCAATTTTGTGCATCATTTAATTTATTTTCACAGCATAATAAAATATTAAAGGGCAATGTTGAATGGTAAAAGAAACATACTGTGAGAGTTAGTAATAGTGTATTTGTTTTGTATATGCAGCTCTTACGGTGTGTTCACGAGAAAGGCTTTTCAATAAAAGGATTGTGAACCATCAGTTTGAGAGACCATCTTTTCAACCGGGATGCTACAGTTGGAACACACCCTCCGGTCCCCCTTTTTAAATAGGGGGACCACCACCCCAGTCTGCCAATCCAGGGGAACTGCCCCCGATGTCCACGCAATGTTGCAGAGCCGCGTTAACCAACACAGCCCCACAACATCCAGAGCCCTAAGGTACTCAGGGCGAATCTCATCCACCCCCGGGGCCTTGCCACCGAGGAGCTTTTTAACAACCTCGGCAACCTCAGCACCAGAGATGGGAGAACCCGACCCAGAGTCCTCAGGCTCTGCTTCCTCAATGGAAGACGTGTTGGTGGGATTAAGGAGGTCTTCGAAGTATTCCGCCCACCGACGCACGACGTCCCGAGTCGAGGTCAGCAGCACACCACCCCCACTGTAAACAGTGTTGGTACTGCACTGCTTCCCCCTCCTGAGACGCCGGATAGTGGACCAGAATCGCTTCGAAGCCGTACGGAAGTCTTTCTCCATGGCCTCTCCGAACTCTTCCCACGCCCGAGTTTTTGCATCGGCGACCAGCCGAGCCGCCTGCCGCTTCGACTGCCGGTACACATCAGCTGCTTCCGGAGTCCCACAGGCCAAAAAAGCCCGGTAGGACTCCTTCTTCAGCTTGATGGCTTCCCTCACCGCTGGTGTCCACCAGCGGGTTCGAGGGTTGCCGCCGCAACATGCACCGACAACCTTGCGGCCACAGCTCCGACTAGCCGCCTCAACAATAGAGGCGTGGAACATGCTCCCACCTCCGGGAGATAAGACAGTGTTCTACATAAAGGATTTATTGCCATTTAAGATATATTCTGAGATGTTCAAACATAGATCATATAGAGATAATGGATGACCCATTTAGGGCTCAATAATCCAGTCAAAAGAAAGAAAATATTGAATCAATTAAAGCAAATTAACCTATTACTATTTCTGACCATGCACCTGTCTTATTAAAATGGGACATAGGACATAGGTTAACATCTAAACAATGGAGACTTAATACGTCTGTACTTAATGACAAAGTATTCATTGCATTCATTACAGAGGAGCTCAAGATGTATCTAGAAACTAATACATCTACAGAAACAACACCTCTGATATTATGGGACTGTGCCAAAGCATTCCTTCGGGGCCGCATAATTTCCTTCACATCTGCGAGGAAAAAACAGAAGAATACTAAACAAAAAGATTTGGAGGATAAAATCAAAGAATTAGAGATTAGACATAAAAGACACGCTTCAGCTAAAATCTTGAAGGAATTAAATGCAACCCGCACACAACTAAACAGTCTATTGTCAGATAAAGTAGAGGGCATCTTGAGGTTCACTAATCAAAAATATTATGAACATGGCCAGAAGGCTAGTAGGTTATTGGCATTTAGATTGAGGAAACAACAGTCCTCCAATATGGTCCATAAAATAAAATCCCAAGAGACTGTTGAGACAAGTCCTGACAAAATAGCAGAGGCCTTTGCAAAATTTTACAAATTATTATATACAAACACCGATACCTGTAATAATGACCAAGAGCTCACAGATTTTTTAAATAACATAAAATTGAAACACTTAACGGATGAGATGGCGCTGGAGTTAGATCAACCGATTGAGGAATGGGAGATTAAACAGATAATTAAATCACTCAAGAACAACAAAAATCCAGGCCCAGATGGATTTACCAACGACTTTTATAAAACTTTTACAGATCTTCTGACTCCCTGGCTATTAAAAGCATATCATCATGCTTTAAAATCCAAAACTATGGCACGATCTTGGACAGAAGCCACAATAGTAGTAATCCACAAAGAGGGCAAGGATCCTACAGATTGCCAGTCCTATAGACCTATATCACAATTGAATACAGATTCACGTATACTCACAGCAATCCTGGCAAGACGACTTAACAAATTTATCACTCAAATCATACATCCCGATCAGACAGGATTTATTGCAGGCAGGTACTATGCTGATAATTTAAGGCGCTTACTAAACCTAATAAACGTTCAAAAAGAGAGAAAGACTGAATCAGCAATCATATCCTTAGATGCCCAAAAGGCGTTTGATAGAGTCTCCTGGAAATATTTAATTCATACACTGAAACGTTTTGGATTTGGTCCACATTTTGTTGACTAGGTGCAAACACTTTACTCCTCTCCACAGGCAGCAGTTAAAGTTAATGGCTTTAGGTCTGCTAGATTCTCATTAGAGCGGGGGTGCAGACAGGGGTGCCCGCTCTCACCCCTCCTGTTTTCCATTAGCATTGAACCATTATCTCAAATCATTAGAGATGATGCTAATATTAAAGGGATAGAAATCAATAAGGAAGTACACAAAATTTCATTATATGCTGATGATGTATTATTGTACTTGACGGAACCTAAATCAACAATCCCCTACCTAAAAGAACTCATCTCTCGATATGGATTTTACTCAGGCTACAAGATCAACATAGAAAAAACGGAAGCTATGGATGTAAATGGCACAATTCCAGACTCCATAAAAGTACAGAGTGGATTCAAATGGCCCAAGATCGGTATCAAATATGTGGGTATTCAAATACCTTCATCTCTATGTGACCTCTATGAGGCAAACTATAGCAAACTTCTACGAGCCATTAAAAATGACCTGGAACATTGGGATACTCTCCCCATCTCTCTGATAGGTCGTGTTGAAAGTATCCGTATGAATGTTTAGATAAAATGATAACTGGATTCATTTGGCAAAAAAAGCGTCCTAGAATCAGACTGAAAATTCTACAGTTACCTAAACCCAAGGGGGGCCTCAAACTCCCAAACTTTAAATTTTATTACTGGGCAGAACAACTTAAACCCCCTATTAACATGGCTACAGAATAGTGCAGATACTCGTTGGCTGGAAATAGAGGAAAGCAGGTGATCAGTAGCACTGCAAAGATTACCTTTCTTAGATGCCCCTGCAAAGGAAATGACAACCTGGACAAAAAACACCCTCAAAATCTGGAACAAAGTACAATCGGCTTTTAAGTTATCAAAACAGATTTCACTTTTATCAAATATAGGATTTATGAAGACATTTATACCAAACAATTAAGATTCCGGGTTCAAAAACTGGTCTAATTATGGACTATCTCATGTCCATCAATTCATTAGCGAGGGAAACTTCAAAACCTTCGAGCAGATGAAAAGTGAATTTGGTCTCCCTAAGACGGACTTCTATAGATACTTACAACTTAGAACCTTTGTAACGACACACAATAATTGGACTAAATTCCATGAATCTACACCTATAGAAAATTTCCTAATGGACATACAAAGGGGAAAGGGAAATAACGTAATTAGTAAATTATATGACCTGTTTCTATCCATAAATGTACACGATTCCACAAACATAAAGCATAAATGGGAGACTGAACTGCAGGAGTCAATAGAAGGGGACACATGGGAAGAAATATGTACCCAAGCACAATTAACAACAAATTCTAACACATGGAGAGAATTCAAATGGAAAGTAATAGTCCGGCTTTTCAGAACGCCAGCAAAATTGGCCCAACACAACCCAGTTCATGTTGGAGAAACTGCGGGACACAGAATGCAAATCATACGCACATCTTTTGGTCTTGTCCTAACCTAAGCGTATTCTGGGAGGACATCTTTGAAGCTCTTAAAGTAATTTTCAGGAGAAATGTCCCAAAAACTCCCTTGGTGGCAATTTTGGGAAAAATACCCGACGGAATAGACAGGAAGGGGGATAGATATCTTCTAAGAACCTTGCTCACAGCAGCATTGAAATGCATAACTATCAGATGGCTGAAGCTAGAGCCTCCTACATATAACACATGGATACAAAAAGTTTGGGACATTCATTTGATGGAAGGAATAACGTATTCCCTAAGTCTTCAAAAACAGTTTTTAATACATGATGGAGCTCTGTCTTACCATTATTAACTCAGTGACACATCTACAGGATAGCCCTTTTGCATTAGTGTGTATCTCTGGGTCGATGTAAAATACCATGATGCTTCTGAATGAGTGGATTGTCTTATCTCAGGGGGGATTCAATCGTGTATTATGTACTATTTTATTTTATTTTACTGTTATATGTCTGTTGATTTCGATCTGTTGTCATGTACTCATTATTACATTTGTAGAACATTCACTGACTCACCTTTCGATGGCAAGTTGTAATACAGATGATATAAGTCGGTAGAGACAGAAGATTGTAACAATGTACATGTGTTGTTAAAAATAAAAAAAAATAAAGTTAAAAAAAAAATCTTAAAATAGCTTAAAATGGAATAGAAACAAGTGTGCCTTACAGATGTTATCTACAGTATTGGCATGATTTTATATTAGTTTCGGCTTAGCTGGTCATAAGATAAGGAATGCATTCATTTTTGTTTCTCAAGAGTGCCTGGTTTAAAGATTTGTTGACAGTCCCTAACTGCACCACCGTGAGTGGGAGAGGGGAGCAGCTGAGAGACGCTGGCCGAAATCGGAGTCCCGAAATCGGATCAACCGTGAACTAGGTCCTGCTCACTCCGCGGAGCTTGAATGTCCAATATCCAACTTCAAACCAACTTCACCGCGGTCTGTCAGCCACGACTTACGATGGAACCAACTCATGCTAAAAGTCTGGTTGTAGGATTTAGCTTTTTCGCTGCTTTAAATTTATTTCGGGCTTGTCAGGTCCCAGCTCCTTTACATGGATTTTTTCCACCGTCGTCCTTCTCGCGTAAGGGTAACTCAGTAAAGATTTCACTGAATTGTGTGAAAGCTGTTCTGTAAAGTTCAACTGTCGGCATCACCATAATCTCTTTCTCACTGCCTGACTGACTACTAGCTACATCACCTATATCACTGTAGCAGGGGCGAAAATTCCAGGAGCCTCAAAGCCATTAATTTTGGCGATGCTGATTGGCTAAATATTTATTAATTTTCCCTAGCAACATTATACAATTATTATTTCGCTATTTCGCTACACTTCAGGGGCGCTTTGAATGAACGCCCAAGAAGAGACATGATACGTTCTGTCCGTGGAAATGCACTGTTGAATGAGAGTCAATTGGTAGAAGTGTTGTTTTAATAATTCATATTACATGTAGCCACATACTATTAAGTAAAACTGACATTGATAATACTTGTAAAATCTATATATATTATGACTTTTCCCCTCCACATCTAGGGAGGGCAGCGCCCGAGCGCCCCCTATGGGCCAGCCGCCACTGGGTGGGACATGTGCTGTTCGGGAGGATGTATTTCAGGAACAAATTAGAATATTAGATGCAGAAGTGAGCTTCTTGAATGATAAATTCTCAGCATTCTCAACATCAGCATCTCAGGGTCAGAAATGCTGCAGCTCTCACTCCGTTACACCTGTTTTAGAACTGGCCCCTACATGCCTGCCGGGGATACTCACCCCTATTCTAATTAGCAAAACATTATTTGGTCATTTTTGGGGAGCAAACTCTTGACTGGGTTTGGAGAACTGCCGGCTGGATCGAAGCTAAGTCTGCAGTCTAACTTCTGCGTAACCAGATGCTGGAGTAAAGAATCCGTCTATGCCAGGGGTTCCCAAACTTTTTTTAGCCGCGCACCCCCTTCCATGTCCCAGCCGGGTTGACGCACCCCCAAGATATATATATATATATATATATATATATATATATATATATATATATATATATATATATATATATATATATGTGTGTGTGTGTGTGTGTGTATAAATAAAACGGTTGCAGTTACAACTCAAAGGTCGTAACAACTCTTCTAAATCTGAGTATGACGCACAATTTCACGCCGCAAAATACAAACACGAAGCAGTTTGATTTTTGTCCGATGACGAGCGAGCGAGAGAGAAAGAACTGGTAAAGCATTACAGAGTAACAATAACTCTAGCGCCCCATAAAGATGTTATTAATCAGAGAAATCTTTCTGATTGTTACCTTCAGCAGGTAAACACGCCCACAGCAACACACCTCGGCTCACCCAGCCCGTTTCTGTCTGAATATGCGCTAAAACCGCCTCTTTAAAATGATCTGCACGGTGCAGTCTGCGCCTTTCTGAATCGCAATGAGAAGTATTACACATATATGCGTGAGCATAATCAAAAAATCCCCCCAGGAGCAGCGTTTTAGTTTTTCCAGGACCCGCGGTAACGACAGCGGTATGCGTGTCATGTGCGTCAGTCAGAGCTTGTCACCGGTTCAAAGTCGCGGCCCCTTGAGCAGCGCGGCGCTGTTTGTAGGCGCTGCGCGATCCATAGAGACCGAGACACTCAATTTAATCTCGTAAATAAAACTTTTGGCCCGAATTAAATGTTTCCTCTGCTGACGTAAACGACGTAAAGCCAGGAGAGAGGAAGAGACATTTTCTGATGCGCTCGTTTTCTTCTCCCGAATCCGTTGCGATTTTCTCCTCTGTTGCCTCCAATTTCTCTCTCACTCTTTTCCTCTCCTCTTAAATGACTAAATTTCACCTTAGATGTCTCACCTGTTCCCCTGATTTCAGCCTATTGAGCATATTTGCGAGAACTATTGAAGCAGAGACCACATATGTCGCTTCATGCTTGCTCAGTATGAGGGATTGCAGCAAAGCCATGTACAATGCAGACGACTCTCCCTGTGGCTCTACGGTTCCCCAGGAGTGAATGCTGCTTGTCGGGACTTTGATGCAATCAACTGGTTTCCTTATATAGGACATTTTGACCAATCTGTATAATCTGACCCAATCTGTATAATATGATTGAACTTGATTTTGTAAAGTGCCTTGAGATGACATGTTTCATGATTTGGCGCTATATAAATAAAATTGAATTGAATTGAATTGAATATACAGCACAATGCGGATTTTTCATCTTAAAATGAAGCGTAGAAGAAGATTTCTTCTAAATAAATACAGTTTATTAACATTTTCGTGTTAATAATGTATCGTTCCGTTATGACACCCAAGCACCAGACGAGGTTTTGCTCCAAACATTTTATTTTACGACGAACAGGACGGGACAGCTTGCACTCCCCCGAATAACGACTCCTCTCCCCGGAAGCCACACATTTCTTCCGCTATGACCCCAAAGCAATCTGATTTAAAGGAACAGTAAGTGTGCAACAGTATTTATCAATAAAGTCTAATAAGGATCATTACAATACATTTTTATTTATTGATTAAATTAACAGTTTTTTGAGCTTTACAAAAGAAATGCTTTTTTACACTTCTTTATTGTGTGGGGGGAAAAAAACACGGTCAGATGCCATTACAGTTTTTGCCTCGCGCACCCCCTAGTGGCAGCTCGCGCACCCCCAGGGGTGCGCGCACCACACTTTGGGAAACCCTGGTCTATGCCAAAACCAGCCTTGTGTTTATTTTTCTCAGTTGTTGCAGGAAAACTGACACAAGCCGGCGCGGAGCGGCCTCCTTTCCTTACCAGGCCAAGCTGAGATGAGGGGCTGATCTGAAGGCCCACTGCGGCACTGAGTTTCACATGCCGGAGACCCGACTACGACCTGGAGCCGCCTGCTCCAACAGCCACGTTCGGCTAGCCCATAGCCGCCTACTAGCTGCATCCCGCTGATCAGAGAATCAGCCTTCACCCTGCTTCAACTGCTTCCAACTGGATACCGAAAGTGAACTGAACTGACACAGAGGCATCAACATGTTTGGCAGAGAAATAAACAGGGAAAGTTAAATGGTTTATTTAGAATGGTATACTTAATGCATTTTGACTGTGTTTTTAAAACATGTAGAGCATATAGGATAGCTCCCACTAGCTTCTTCGAAACCATGCCATACTGATGTAATTCGAGTGTGTTTTTAGGGTTATAACAAACTTGATGTTTGTGTTTTCCAGTCCGCTCATTACGACCAAAATAAAGCCGAAGCCTTTTAAAATTAACGCAAAATGTCTGCTAGCCTAATGCTACTAGCTTCCAGATAACATCCGCTCTTCCCAAATATGCTACTACGGTTCATTCAAACATAAGGTTTTGTTTCGCTCCACCATCGTTCAATAGTGCTACGAGCGTTATTACCGCAATAATATGTAGTATTAATGTAAATTTAATGGTGTTTTTGTATAACCTTAGGATTAACCGATTTCATCAACCGATCGCTACAGCGATCACTAGTTTCTCGGAGGAATAATCACATTAATAAATCAACTGTCCTAAGATTACTGAGCAAATCACTATTTAAAATGTTATTTTATCAAATAATGTTTGTTTAACTCAGGATTTGCATTGTGAATGGGTTGAAACACATACCAATGTTGTTCTAAATTAGTTAAGCTAATTTAACCTCATTCCACTTTCTTTAAGATGAACATTTGGTTCTTTAATTTTAATCCAGTCTACTGTTCTCCAGATTTGCATTGCATTACATTGAAATGACTGTTGTCATTTCAGCTTTTAACTTTTTGTTCTCTCTCTTTTTTCTTCATAGTAGGTACACCTGGTCTGACGTTCTGTTGACTGTGAAATCATCCAGGGAGGACAGATCACCGACTATTACCATCTAATGTAGAACAGATTACTAGATCAATGTGTGCTTCTGTGCTTTTTTGTCTCTCTTGTTGTGTCTCTGCTCTGTCTTCTGTAACCCCAGTCGGTCGAGGCAGATGACCGTTCATACTGAGCCCGGTTCTGCCCGAGGTTTTTTTTCCCCGTTAATGGGTGGTTTTTCTTCCCACTGTCGCTTCATGCTTGCTCAGTATGAGGGATTGCAGCAAAGCCATGTACAATGCAGACGACTCTCCCTGTGGCTCTACGGTTCCCCAGGAGTGAATGCTGCTTGTCGGGACTTTGATGCAATCAACTGGTTTCCTTATATAGGACATTTTGACCAATCTGTATAATCTGACCCAATCTGTATAATATGATTGAACTTGATTTTGTAAAGTGCCTTGAGATGACATGTTTCATGATTTGGCGCTATATAAATAAAATTGAATTGAATTGAATTGAATCTGCAGTGAACCAGGATACACTGAATTATTCTGATGATGATGATCAATCATTTTATTTTGTCTTTGTCTTTGTGTGTACATAATTCCTTAGCTTCTTTTTATCTTAATTTGCTAAGTAGTTTTAGTTAAGTTTCACTAACCTAGTAGAGAGGATTTGTTGATTGAAATATAGTGTTAATTCAGATAAACAGCATTTTATAGTGATGTTCTCTGGATGTTAATTTTATTATTAATAAATTCTTGAACTTGTCACTTATTTATTCCATATGTATAGAGAATTTGCTGTTAAAAGTATGCCAGTGTTCGAATCATTCCTTTCAACTATTGTCCTAAACCTTGGGTTGATATTCACTAGATAATACTTATTTATTAAACATTAAATAATTTAAAACAGGGTGTAATAGCACAACAACATCCTCCATAGATCAGTTTGGGCAACAAACAAACTGATCTTGATTAAGCAGTGCAGATAGACTAACTGTGATGTGTGTTTCAAAAAAGCCATTTATAACATTAAATGATAAAATTTTTCCCCATGTGCCCTGCCTCATACAGTTTAATATTTATATTCAATTACATACACCCCAGTTAAGTCCTAGTAAATTTGCAATGCAGTCAAATTCAGTTTATATTGTCCTCAACTCTCTGTGTAATTTTGTAAATGGTTAGTGCTTGGATTCCCTCTCTAGATGTTGTACAACAATCTTCAGAGAATATCCATCCTTGTTAATACCGGCTTATCTTTGCAGGGTCCCAAAGAACAGGTGGAGAAATGTCAAGAATACACAAGACTAGAAAAAGTAAAAACAGATTCAGAAGACAGCTCCAGAAAACCCGCATATGTAAAGATCTGTTAACCCCTACAGTAACACGGCCATTTAAATCCTGTTAGGAGGGTATTGGTTTGACATAAAACTGAATGTATTATAGCAAAGATGATGATGACATAACAAATGCCTCAAAGGCATTGTCAGCCTAATTCAAGACAAGTATGTAAACATCAAGAAACAAATGCATCAGTAAATTACTGTAGAAAAGAACAAAAAACAGAGATAATATGCAGACAACAAAAAATAATATAAATGTGAGTTGTGATACATGGAAATAACTAATAATTGCACTAACACAAAGGAGGAGCACTAGAGACACATGTAGACCAATATGCACAAACAAACAGAATGACTCAACCCTGCGTGATGACCTTTAAGCAGCGGTCCTTGGTGGGGAAAAGAGAGATTAGAAATCTCAGCATTTCTCATAATATAATATGGATTTTTAAAAAGCATATGATTTTCAGTGGCTTACCCTGATTTTCCAAGAAAAGATGTTTTTGGACAACATCCTGTCACGCTTGACATCTTTGTAGGAAATCATGGGAGTGTACAGTCACACACTTTTAAAGACATACCGTTTATTTTAGAGACACATGAATCAGGAGAAAGCGAGGTCTCTTTTCAAGTAACTGTCAGGATGCAGCCTGAAGGCTGCATTTTGAGCATTTCCTGGCTCCTTTTCCCTCCACTGCAGCCCTGATTACACCCTAATCAACCACACCTGTCAGGCTGCAATCAACCACGGACTCTACTCTCCTTTATAAGCTCACCCCAGTCTGTTCCTGGTTGCCGGGTCATCTGCAATCTCCACCTGCAACCTCCACTCACTCCACGCCTGTTTACTGCCTTGCTGTTGGAACTCCTGTCACCCCAGTGCTTCACTACTCTTGTTTCCTCCAGTCAGCCTGCTCCTGCAAATCATCAACTCCAGCCCGGTAACTGACTCTGGTTTTCACCTTCCACTACTCCTTGCAATAAACTCTCAAGATCAGCTCTGTGTGTGTGTGCTCTTTCCGGGTTCATGAAGAGAAATCATGACAGTACGACCTGGACAAAGATGAACCCGGACAGCACACACACAGCTTTGTGCAGGAGCGGGCTGGATTTCGCTGCTTCTGTTCCACGTTCTCAAGTTCCTGTGCTGTTCCACGTTCTCAAGTTCCAGCAGCGCTCTCTATGTTCCTGAGTTCCCAACGTTCCTATGTTCCCTGATGTTCTCAAGTTCCTATGTTCCCTTACGTTCTCAAGTTCCTATGTTCCCCGCGTTCTCAAGTTCCTGTGTTCCCTGCGTTCTCAAGTTCCTGTGTTCCCTGCTTTCTCAAGTTCCTGCATTCTCAAGTTCGTGCGTTCTCATGTTCCTGTGTTCCCAGCGTTCTCATGTTCCTGCCTTAGATCTTTAGTTTCCTAGTTAAGCTTCTATTTTCTAGATTTGCTTTAGCTTTCTAGTTCAGCTTTAGTTTTCTGGTTTTCTAGTTAGTCTTCTAGTTTCTGTCCAAGTTCCCTAGTTTCTGTCTTAGTTTTGAGTTACTTAGCATTCCTTAGTTTTAGAGTATTTCAGTGCTTCTTAGATTTCTTAGAGTTCTTTAGTTTTTGTCTTGCTTTGTTTTTTAGTCCTGCTTTATGTTCTAGTTTTGTCAGGGTTCTCTGTGTCTTGCTGCTCTAACTCTACTCCTCAGGTGTGTCTAGTTGGCTGAGGAGGCGTGGCCCACACCTGCAGCTCGTTGCAGGCGGCTTCCTCTGGCTTCTTAAGCAGAGCGCTGACAGATGGAAGACGCCAGAGCCTTAACCAGTCGTGGTACGACGTGGCCTCTGTCCCAACTCTCGGAAACCAGCTTGTGAGTTTTTTACTCTTCGTTTTTTGACTAATTTTTGGATCTCTCTGTTTTCGCCTCAGATTTTGGTGCTTGGATGCACTCACCTGTCTTGACGTCTCGTCCGAAGAAACAGACCAGCAGAACCTGTCTGCTCAGATTTTGCTCTGGCGCTCCCCTCATACTTCCTGGATGTTACCCAGCGAGGCCTGAGATCCCCTTTCCCGGGTTCTGTTGGTTCTGTGTTCACTCTGGTCAATCCATCTGTCAACCGTTGCCGATGAGGCTCGCTCAGGATCCCTCGCCAGTTACATCAGCCGTCCTCAGCCACTAGCCGCCTATCTCCAGCAGCGTAAAGTCATAGAGTCCTCCCGACGCTACTTCTTCCCGGTTAGGTCCGCCCAGCCCAATGGTAAGCAGCGCCACTTCTAGCAATTCTCCGGGTTCTCCTGTCAGAGTTACTCACTCCCTCTCTCTTGCAGACTCTCCAGCCGTGACGTTCTGACCCAGCCGAATCGCCTGTAGTTCCGTCCGTAGATCTGCCTGTTTCCAAAATAAACATCTTAAAACTGTGCATTGCCTCCCGTTCGTATCTGCATGTGGACTCGTCACCTGAAAACCATGACAAGTTTAGCCTTAATTTTCTAGTTTCGCTTTAGTTCTCTAGGCTTCTAGTTCTACCTTAGTTTTCTAGTTTTTCTTGAGTTTTCTAGTTTTGCTTTAATCTTCTAGCTCTTGCTTTAGTTTCTTGGTTTACTTTGCCCTGTAGTTCTCGTCTAAGCCCTGTAGTTCTTGTCTAAACCCTGTAGTTCTCGTCTAAGCCCTGTATTTATCCATTAGTTCCTGCGCTGAATGGGTTCCTGCGCTCTTTAAGGTCCCTGCGCTCCCTAGTGATGAGCTATTTAACACCCCTTGATTTAGTCTGCTTCTGATGCTCTTGGTTTCCTTGTTTTAGTGCTCCTGAGTTATTGCAGCGTTTTATTACGCTCTTTAGTTCCCCTGTGTTCTTTATTTTTGGTTCGCCCTGGTTAGGTTAGTTTTCGTTCTCTCTAGCCCTCCGTGGTTTCTGTTTTGTTCTGGCTTCCCCTGGTTTCTCTGTTCTGTTCACCTGAATCCTCTTACTTCCTGTTTTCCCCGGTGTTTAGTCGCCGCCAGAGCGCTCCGGCGCACCTTTTGTGCCGTCTGTGCCCTCTGGCGCACTCGGCTTGTCGCTGTCCAGTGCACGCAGGCGCCGGCTGAGCCCTCCGGTGCTCCCATGTCGCCGGCTGAGCCCTCTGGTGCGCCCGGCCTGTCGCTGCCCAGCGCACACAAGCCGCCGCCAGAGCCCTCCGGCGCTCCCATGTCGCCGTCTGAGCCCTCTGGTGCGCCAGCCTGTCGCTGCCCAGCACATGTAGGCCGCCGCCAGAGCCCTCCGGCGCTCCCATGTCGCCGGCTGAGCCCTCTGGCGCGCCCGGCCTGTTGCTGGCCGGCGCACTCCCTCTTCCCTGGCGTGTTAGGACGCCCTCCGTTCGTGTTCCCTGGCGTGTTAGGACGCCCTCCGTTCATGTTCCCTAGTGTGTTAGGACGCCCTCCGTTCGTGTTCCTGGCGTGTTAGGATGCCCTCTGACTCCTAGTGTTTGGTTTTCTTGCTCCCTGGCGTGTTAGGACGCCTTCTGTTCTTGTTCCTAGAGTTTTTGATTTTCCTGTACGCCCCGGCGTTCTTTTCCCTCACGCCCCGGCGTTCTTTTCCCTCACGCCCCGGCGTTCTCTTCCCTCACGCCCTGGCGTTTTCCTCACGCCCCGGCGGTCCTACCCTGGCGTTTCTAGACGCCTGTTCTTTCCCCAGGCATTTCCATACGCTAGTTGTGCTCCAGCGTACGACTGTTGAGCCCTAGCGTTATGGTCCGCCTGTTCTTTCCCTGGCGTTTCCGTACGCCCGTTCCTTCCCTCTGGCGTTTCCGTACGCCCGTTCCTTCCCTCTGGCGTTTCCGTACGCCCGTTCCTTCCCTCTGGCGTTTCCGTATGCCCGTTCCTTCCCTCTGGCGTTTCCGTACGCCCGTTCCTTCCCTCTGGCGTTTCCGTACGCCCGTCCCTTCCCCCCTGGCGTTTCGGTACACTAGTGTTGCTCCGGCGTTTCCGTACGCTTGTTGAGCCCTAGTGTTTTTGTACGCCTGTTTTTATAGTCCCCAGCGTTTCCGTACGCTTTCCTAGTCCCCAGCGTTCTTTAGGCTCTTTAATTCTCCAGCGTTCTCTAGCCTCTTTGTTCCCCAGTGTTTTCTAGCCTCTTTGTTCCCCAGTGTTCTCTAGCCTCTTTGTTCCCCAGTGTTCTCTAGCCTCTTTGTTCCCCAGTGTTCTCTAGCCTCTTTGTTCCCAAGTGTTCTCTAGCCTCTGTTGTGCCTCCGTGTTCTCTAGCCTCTGTAGTGCCTCCGTGTTCTCTAGCCTCTGTAGTGCCTCCGGTGTTCTGTTTTTGACTCTTGCCCACCATCCTGGGACCCCCTCCTCCCACCCTGGGTAGACGGTTCTGAGCCGTCCGGTGTCCGGCCTTGAGGGGGGGGTGATGTCAGGATGCAGCCTGAAGGCTGCATTTTGAGCATTTCCTGGCTCCTTCTCCCTCCACTGCAGCCCTGATTACACCCTGATCAGCCACACCTGTCAGGCTGCAATCAACCACGGACTCTACTCTCCTTTATAAGCTCACCCCAGTCTGTTCCTGGTTGCTCCTGCAAATCATCAACTCCAGCCCGGTAACTGACTCTGGTTTTCACCTTCCACTACTCCTTCTTTCAATAAACTCTCAAGATCAACTCTGTGTGTGTGTGTGTGTGCTCTGTCCGGGTTCATGAAGACAAATCATGACAGTAACGTCAATATGTTAATACTTCCCAACGATCCCTATTTTTGTTAAAGGCCTTTCTCTATAACCAGCTCACAATATGAGCACATAAGACAGTTTGACAAATGAAAAATTAATGGAGGACATTGAGAAGCAGACAAAGCTCACTTCAGAGAGCACAATATTAATCATGGGCCAAATCCAACAGAGTTGACTGTGTTATCAGCGGGAACTGATGGGAGAGGGGGGATGTGAACTGACAGAAGTGGAAGAACTGTGCTTTGAAAACAGTGAGCAAATCAACACCTGCTGCTCGAGTCCATGATTTCTCATGAGGCCTCCTGGCTTTCATTCTGTGCTGGATTGTGTGCCTGAATGCTCTGAAAACCTGATGCTTATGTGTGCATACAGATCAATCCCAACACAGCACGCTCTCAGATGTGGGATTCTACGAGTAGACTGATTCCAGTTAGATTTCTGTTATTATAAAGTCATTTTGTTTGTATTTAATGTCTTTTGTTTCAATTCAATCCAGGTTTTTATACAAAATAATGCAGTCAAATTCAGTTTCTTATTACAATCAGTAAAAGTTTCTTTGTCTAAGGAAACCTAGTCAGTTGTGTAGAGTCATTCCAATTGCACCAATCCCTCCTCCTGAAAAAGCATGTAGTGACTGGACAATCGATTGCATCTTGTCATTAACTCTGCAGAAATCCCTCACACTTGGGCTACAGATAGTGGAAAGTAGAACTCCTATTTAATGAAAAGCCTCCAATAAAGCCTGGCTCTAGCTGAGCGACTATCGACAATGACCGTCTGGGGTTTGAGAAGACTGAGCTGACTAACGGAACAAACACAATAGTGCTGCCCCAGGAGTCCTTTCTATATATGCTAAATGGTGTCTTCGCAGGTCTGCGTAAAAAGTCGATCAGACAGCTGCAGCTGATCCAGAACGCCGCTGCTCGTGTCCTCACTAAGACTAAGAAAGTAGAGCACATCACCCCATTTCTGAAGTCCTTACACTGGCTCTCTGTATCTCAGAGAATAGACTTTAAAATACTCCTGTTAGTCTATAATTCCCTGAATGGCTTTGCTCCTAAATACATCATAGACTTGTTATCAGTGTATCAACCCTCCAGACCACTCATATCACCTGGCTCAAGTGTAATCTGCATCCCTAGAACCAGAAACATGCATGGAGAAGCAGAATTTAGTTTTTATGCACCACTTATCTGGAATAAATTCACGGAAGACTGTAAAAGTGCTGAAACCTTCAGTTCCTTTAAATCAGGATTAAAAAACTTTGTTTAGAGTTGCCTTTAAACGTTAGTGTTCAACTTAAACCATTGTAGTTAAAGGTATAGTGGATTATTTTTCTGGAAATGTAGGTAAGAAAAGCCCAAGTCCCTTTTTGACAAAACAAAAACTGAGCATGCGCGAGACCATCCTACCTGCTCTACCACTCCTAGGAGTATCACATGAAAGAATCTCCCAAATCCACACTGGTCTTATTTCTTCCTTCTGAGACCTTCCTCTTCTTCTCACAAACTTTTAAGACAGTTTACTTCTTGCAACTCTCAGACATTTCCAAAGGATATGGTGAGAGCAGTGGAGCTACAATGAACGACTGAAACTAAGCTAACTGGATAAGAGGAAACTAGCAAGGAACGCGCTCACACATTGGCATTAGGTGAGCATCACAATGATTAGCATGTGGGACAACCAATAGATAAGATGATCCACCTGGAACTCAAAGTCAAAAGAATATTATCTGATATACCTTTAACAGAAACATTAGATTCAGTTTGTAGTCCAACTTAGCTTGACTATTATTTCACTGCAATATACTTTCTTCTGTTTTCTTTTCTTATGTTATGTTCATGTACAGCACTTTGAATTGTCTTGTTAGTTAAATTTGCTATACAAATAAACTTGCCTTGCCTTAAAGAAAAAGTAGAGTTAATGGCAGCAGTACCTCCCTTGATGCCAAGATTAGAGTCACATGTGTAAACCTGCAGGATTTTGTCCGAAGCCTGACATTATCATTTTAAATAATGATTGTAAGCTGATGAAAATGCTCCTGCAAGGCTCCTGAAAAAATCCTGCAGGTTTACACATGTGGCTTCAATCCTGATGCAATTACACTAGTTTAATTCAGTCTAATTTAATAATAGCAGCTTGTGAACAATGAGCTTGTGCTCCAGCTTTTATTTATCCATCAATGATAAGATTCATGTAGGAAGTGGCTTTACTTTGTTGAGTGTTGCTTAATATATAACACTGAGGATATGGCTACCTCTGCTGGTCACATTAGGTATTACAGTCAGTTAAATGTCAAATCAAGACGAGTAGTTGGGAAGGTAGTCTTAAATGTAGACAGGGTGTTTGCATCACAGACAAAAGCTAGGAGTCGAATCCACAGGCGGAGGGCCTGAAAACTAAAAGATCTGCCTCCCATTCTACTTTTAGAACCTGTAGGAAATTGACTGATTATTGTGGCCTTTATATGTGAGTACTAGATTCTTTAGAACTCTCTCTGCAACATTTTAGATTATATGAAAACTTTAACCGTTTTTCTTTTATTTTTTGACTTTGGGAGACCAGTTTTTTTCTGCATCACTGTTGGACAGGATATTTCCTGTTTTGGCAATATCAAGGAGGTGATAAAAGGAAGTTCTAGAACTGTTTATTATGGGATTTCATAACAACAATAGATATGTACTTGTCAGATGACACTAGAGTTCTTTCTTTCCAGATGCTAAGTTAAGGCCATCCAGAGTGACTGATGAAGAAGTTTGATTTTCAAACACTCTGGTCGGAAGATGACAGCTTTTGTCTTCTCTGAAAGCCTGTGGTACATATCCATTTACTAAGGATAGATAAATCATATCTAAAAAGAGAACACTTTCTTTAAATAATCGGTTGAAGGTTTAGATGAAGCTAATAATTTTTGATAACTCAGGAAGCTTAACTGGATCAAAACTCCTTAAAAACAGATCAGGTTCTACATGTTTGGGAGGGTGCCAAGATCTTTATCTTTAATACAATCAAACCCTCAGCTCTCAGAAGTCATTAATGCTGAGAACTGAGGGATTAGAGGAAACCTAGAATTGTTCTGGTTCTCCTTTATTGATGATTAAATACATGCGGTTCTTGCTTTGCTAAGGGTTTTATTATATGACAACAGATTGTGTTAAAATGTGTTAAAACAACATTGCATCCTTTTTACTCTGTCTAGACTGAGAAACAGCAGCATGAACCTTTTATTTGTTATGAATAAACCATTATCACTTAGTGAGTGGAACTTTTCCTTCTAAAACAATTTTCTGTCCTTGGATTGCTTAGTCTTTGAATGTTATATCTTGAAGCAAGCCATTTTCTACAGAATCTCTTAGAAATTCTAATTTTTTAAAAATGACACAAAACACATAAACTAAAGTTTAAGAAAAGAGTGAACTGCCATGTTGTATTATAATCTGATTTAGTATCACAAAGATTGCTGAGAGGTTTGGTAAAAATAAATTAAGAGTTGTAAAGATATAACATGGTTCTTTGAAAGGAACAATCACTCCAAGGAACTAGCTACAAAGTGGCTTAAAATAAACATCAATGCTTTGGAGTGGCCATTACAAAGGCCTGCTCTCAGTCCCTCAGGATATCTGAGGGCAGGGCTGAAAAGGTGTGTGTGGGAGTAAGACAGTTTACGAACCTGACTCAGTCACACTAGTTCTATCTGGAGGAATTGGCCAAGATCACAGCTGTTGTTTGGCACTTCTGAAACAATTAAACATTTCATGTAAGTTTCTCTCAAGTAGTAAATAAATGTGTAGGGGTAAGCTTCAAATAGAAAATCTATCTTATTCGGGCTGTGTAACCCAATATTCAAGCCAGACACTGTTACATTTTAAAATCTTTGTATGTCAATAAGAGTCCAGGTCGTGACCAGAAGTCTGACAGCCGATGAGGGCCCAATGAGGGCAATGCAAGGCAAAGACAACCAGGAAACGAGAAACTTGATCAAAACCAGACAAGGCAGGTAAAGACCGCTGCCTATCTACTCACACTAAAGGTTTCCTAATTACCTGGCAACAGGCAGCTGTGGGGACCCGGTATATACAGGCTGGTCAATAGGTGAATGAAATCAGCTTGGTGCTGTGGCGGAAGAGAACGATGACAGGTCCAGCAGATCCCACTAATGACAAGGAGCAAAGGCAGTAGAGAGAGTGAGCAGGCAGACAGTTGAGCTAAAACCATGACAGGCAGTTAGCATACAGTATTGATGGAAAGCCTAAGTGATCTAAAACAGGAAAAGTTTATGAGTCTTTTTATAAAGTGTATATAAAGATCTGGTTTCAGCTATGTTTCATATATGAAATAAATAAAACAGAAATCAAATACAAAAATCATATGTACCCCCTTAATTCTGTTTAAGGTTTGCAGGGCTGGTGTCGATCTCCAATACTCATTAGGATAGAAGCATGGAACCTCTTGGACTAATAGGCAATGAGCAAGCGTAGGCACTATAAACACACACACACACACACACTTATACAGACCACAGCTCAAAAACACTGAAGGCATTCCAGCTTGTTTCACATAACAAGCTGGAATGCCTTCAGCTTCAGCTTCAGCAATGTGAGTTATTCAAACAAGTGTTTGAATAACTCACACTGATTTTGAAATTTGTTGAAAAGAAGGTCCTCACTTTACATCAAAGTCCTCACTTTACTGGTAAGACAAGGCAAGTTTATTTATATAGCACTTTTCAGTAATAAGACGATTCAAAGTGCTGTACATGAACAGAAAAACATTTCAGAGGCGCGCACACACACACACATACACACACACACACACACACACACACACACAGACAAAGCTGTCTTCAGAGTCGTCTTTGTGGAGGTTGGTTTCGAACTGCCTCTGAGGTGCTTTCCAGTCAGAAGAGGAGCCAGAAGAACACTGGTACCACTGGTAACACTGTTACCTTTCCACTTTTTCTGTTGTCCCCTGTCCCCCTCCATTTTTTTCATTCAAATAAAGTTTTCAACCTTAACATGAGCTTGCCTAACGTGACTCTTGCCAGATGGATGTAGTTCCACAGAGCTCCACACATCCATCTGAAATCGCTCCATTGGAGATGTAGTTCAGAAGGAGGGGCCTTATCAAAATTCTTGCATATGATTGGATAAACCATCATCTTCACTGACGTGCTACTTCAACCACTCAGATAGAAACCAACCCGTGATGCTAACAAGAGCGACACAGGGAAAACCAAAACAGAACAGCTGCCATCATGGATATAGCGCAATGTCGGTAAATAACCGATGTCAGTATTCTTTTAAAGAATTACCCGTATTTTTCGGACCATAAAGCGCACAAGATTATAAGGCGCATTAAATATTCTTCCCATATCACTCCGCCCCTCCGCGGACACACATACTACCTGAGTGGTAGAACTATCCATCTCTGCCGGGAGGACTATTTTTAAGTACAGTACCGTGTACTTTTGATCACAGCAAAATTAGTTTTATGTAGGTTAAAGCCAGGCTATAAACGCTGAGCAGTTCTCTCCACTTTCTCTACTACGGAAAGCGAGCCCTCTCCACGTACCAACACACACACACACACACACACACACAGAGTAGCGAAACAGTTTAAAATTAACTCAAAACACCAAAAACATCCAGCCAAGATTTTAACTTTTGATATCTGTTATGCACAAATATCCCCCACTAACTTGGGAAAGTGGCAATGGGAAAGGGACTATTATTGCCGCTTGCTTCCTCGCTGCAAGCCGCCATTGTCTGAATCCAAACAGTTCCTTCTCTGATATGTCACATCTACGAAAATCCCGCCTGCCGATCCTGATTGGCCCGTCCATTTTATGGGGTATTGAAATACTGTACCTCCCAATGGCAGCGAGTCTAGATGGATGTGTGGAGCCGTGTGGAGCTGTGTGTAGCCGTGTGGAGCTCAGTGGAACTACATCTTTCTGGCAAGAGTCAGGTTAGAGCTTGCCATCATCACCATTTGCATTTGGATCCATCTCCACAACAATTTACGACACCATTGTTCTGTTCTGAAATTATCCGATTAGAGCACATTAGATCATAAAAAGCCTGTTGGTGCCTTTTTATATTCAGATTAGGCAGATAGCACTTAAAAAAACTAGAAAAGAAATGCCAATGTTAAAAATCAATTCTGATATGAACAACTTTTGATGCTACAGAGCTGACCTCATGTGAAAATCTTGAAAAGGTCAAACGTTCCCATTCTGCTGGGAAAGTGTCAGTGTGGAACAGTGTGGTTGGTAAAATTTTTACGTTTTCTTTTTCCTAATGTGCTTTCAATCTTAAACATCATACTTAATCTTCTGGCAAAACCCAGTAATAGCTGCCAACTTAAACATTGTCATCTGAGCTGCAAGATTAACAGATACTACAGCTACTAAGCAGCATCTGTCAGGTTCAGCAACTTCAATAAGAATAAGTACAACTAAATTTTCTCTATACTGCCAGGACTCTACTGACACCTGCTGAGTTGGCTGGGGGAAATTGTGATCACATCTCAATATAGCTGAAGCTAAATGTGAATCATCTTAATTTTTAAATCTTGGTTAGAGTGAAACTGTAAAGGTAAAAAAAAATTGGTCAAAGTAACCAATCAGTTATGGTTTCTTCACCAGTCCATATAATCATAAGAAGTATATTTAATGTTATGTCTTTAGTACAGGGGCCAGGGCCAGTTATACAGGGGCACTGGCCCTTATTAGCCCCTGTCTAGAACTGCCCCTGTGTACAGAGCCTGGCACACCAACCTAAGACCCGCGCGTGAGGCTGAATGAGCAGTGGGAGTGAAGGAGCCATGCGACACTGTATAAACCTAGCTGTGTGAAGTTGACGCCCCACCCATGTAAAAAAATATTTTTGTGCTGCTTTGTTTTCGGAGATATTAAAGATTATTTGTCAGGGTCATCCAGAGTTCACCATCCAACCATTTTGCTCCGAAATCAACCAATGTGGGCTACATTTTTAGTGCCTCATTTGTGCAGGTTTGTGTCGTTAAAATTTTGTTTGTGCTCCTTTGATTTCTGCTTCACCTTAAGTGAACAAAGGAAAGTTTTTGAAGGTCTTTCCTTACAGCTGCTGTTAGACTTTATAAGCTAACGAACATTGCTCCCAACAAAGAATAGTTTTTCTTTTCTTTTTCCCAGTGTCCTGTCTAGCAATGTGGCAATAAGAATTGATGTCTTAATGCCAAATAGAGCTCGACAGATTTTGCTTTCAAAACAATAGTTTTTCTACATTCATGCCACTATCACCTGATTATTCTGCATGTCTATTTTAGTATATATAGCCTATATGTTTCTGATAACAGCACAGTATTGTATTTCTCCACTCCTTTACTGTAAATCCTATTAATCCTTTTTGTGATTTCGTTTCTTTTAGCTTTTATTTTGGGTATGTTTTCTACTTTTCTAGTGATATATGAACCAGTATACTTCAAGTACCTTATGGTTTGGTGCTGACACACCCAAATTTCCCTGTTGTAGAGCAATAAAGGTTTTCTATTCTAATTAATTGAGAGAAGTAATGAACCATGACTATTAAGAACACGTGATAAACATACTTTCAAAGAAGAATGAATACTTCTGATTTGGAAAATTAACTTTGTGTTAACAATTGAACATTCTGATATACAAAAAAGAAAATGCCCTTTTTTGACACTGCTATATGGTCACAACAAAAAGAAAAAAAGTGTCTTGATAACTGAAATGGCTGGTCGCCGAGGCAAAAACTCGGGCGTGGGAAGAGTTCGGAGAGGCCAAGGAGAAAGACTTCCGTACGGCTTCGAAGCGATTCTGGTCCACTATCCGGCGTCTCAGGAGGGGGAAGCAGTGCGGTACCAACACTGTTTATAGTGGGGGTGGTGTGCTGCTGACCTCGACTCGGGACGTCGTGCATCGGTGGGCAGAGTACTTCGAAGACCTCCTTAATCCCACCAACACGTCTTCCATTGCGGAAGCAGAGCCTGAGGACTCTGGGTCGGGTTCTCCCATCTCTGGTGCTGAGGTTGCCAAGGTTGTTAAAAAGCTCCTCGGTGGCAAGGCTCCGGGGGTGGATGAGATTCGTCCTGAGTACCTTAAGGGTCTGGATGTTGTGGGGCTGTGTTGGTTAACGCGGCTCTGCAGCATTGCGTGGACATCGGGGGCAGTTCCCCTGGATTGGCAGGCTGGGGTGGTGGTCCCCCTATTTAAAAAGGGGGACCGGAGGGTGTGTTCCAACTATAGAGGAATCACACTCTTAAGCCTCCCTGGTAAGGTCTATTCAGGGGTTCTGGAAAGGAGGGTCCGTCGGATAGTCGAATCTCGGATTCAGGAAGAGCAGTGTGGTTTTCGTCCTGGCCGTGGAACACTGGATCAGCTCTATACCCTCAGTGGGATCCTGGTGTCAGAGTCTGGTCCGCATTGCCGGCAGTAAGTCGGACTCGTTTCCGGTGAGAGTTGGACTCCGCCAAGGTTGCCCTTTGCCACCGATTCTGTTCATGACTTTTATGGACAGAATTTCTAGGCGCAGCCAAGGTGTTGAGGGGATCCGTTTTGGTGGCCTTAGGATTGCGTTTCTGCTATTCGTGGATGACGTGGTCCTATCGATTTACCGGTCGATCTACGTTCCTACCCTCATCTATGGTCACGAACTTTGGGTCGTGACCGAAAGAACGAGATCCCGGATACAAGCGGCCGAAATGAGTTTTGTGTCTGGGCTCTCCCTTAGAGATAGGGTGAGGAGCTTAGTCATCCGGGAGGACTCAGAGTAGAGCCGCTGCTCCTCCACGTCGAGAGGAGCCAGTTGAGGTGGCTCGGGCATCTGGTTAGGATGCCTCCTGGACGCCTCCCTGGTGAGGTGTTCCGGGCACGTCCCACCGGGAGGAGGCCCAGGGGAGACCCAGGACACGCTGGAGGGACTATGTCTCTCGGCTGGCCTGGGAACGCCTTGGGATTCCCCCGGAAGAGCTGGCTCAAGTGGCCGGGGAGAGGGACGTCTGGGCCTCCCTACTGAAGCTGCTACCCCCGCGACCCGACCCCGGATAAGCAGAAGAAAACGGACGGACGGATAATTGACATGCTACTGTTTTGTATACAACAGTTATACAACCTACCTTTTTGTGAGATGTAGTTGAAAAAGCATCTCAAACTAAAATGTTTCCATAAATCACCACAGGTAAAATATGACATCGTTGCCATGTAAGAACCTTTTATAAAAAACATGAAAACAGAACCCATTTCTAGTCAGGAATAATAAATACTTTCTCCCTAAAATGTTTTCATTCACAGCATTCAATCTGCATTCAATCTGCTGTGTATGACGCTACATTTGGTTTTCTTTTCAGACACTGTCTTCACAACATTTGCCAGATCATCATAAAGCTCCTACACACATGGAGCTCTTCGGCAGTATGCAGTGTAATGTCCCAGACCATCTTTGGTCAAGCTTCCCTTGAAAGCGATGACTCCTCTGAAAGTGAATGTCTTTCCTTGGAGAGCCACAATCGAGGGAAAGATGATGAGAAATAAAGCGATCAACTCGAATGGGCAAGTTCTCGTGTTTAAAAAGGCCGTGTTTTACATTTTTGAACTCTGCTTCAACAGTGCCTGAGCTTGCTGTGAGGCTGGTGCTTTTGAAGAGGGGGACCATTACTCCTTTCCAAAGTGTTAAATAACTTGTAAGTCTAATTATGTGTGGGACAATCTCAGGGAGGAAATGGATGTTATCCCTATCCCCATTGGCTGCATCAAGTGACCTGCTCTACTCACATATGTTTCATACCCAGTCTAGTAGGTCAGTATGGATCTCATCAAAAGGATCCACTTGATGCGCTTCCTATGTGTCTTCAGCTGGAATGAAGACGGAGTCTTCTGTAATCTGCGTTTTTAGGTATTTTTTTGCATCAAACAGTTTGGAAAATAAAATAAGAAATATGCAGATTATAGCCTACTTTGTTTTTAAATAGTATCTATTTCAGAAAAAAATTAACAAAACAACAATAATGCTTACCTGATACGGCATCATGTGGTCAGTCATTTTGATAGTGTCTCAATGTGTTGTAAAACACGATGAGTCTGCTCTAGATCATTCACACTGAGTGCTTGTAATAAACCTTCACCAAAGATCACATGGTGTTTCAGTTCTTGAAAGTATTCTTTATTCTGTTAGCTCTAACCAAGACAAAAAGCAAAAGGAAACACTGGTACTTCATGATGTAAAAGAGATACCCACAACTTCTACTTCTTCTTCTTCTAGAATTTAGTTGGCCCCGTGGACTACGGTGATGCGGCTAGCGGAGTCTCCCTCTCCGGGTGGGTTTTTGGAGAACGTGGGTGCCTATTGGAGTCAACGGGGGAGCTGACCTCCTACAGATATATGTAGGGCATTAATAGGAGGGGGTCTAGAGGTGTTGGGGGGGGGGGCTGCGCAGGACACCCCCCTTTTTGGCCCTACCAGTTTTAAATGCACTTGAGAACAATATGCAACAACATAACATTTGAGCAGGCAGAGGCAGGCTTGGGGTCTGTCTCACACCCCTGTTCTCCGAATGCCATCCAGAGTACAGGGCCTGGAGGAGGAGCAGGCCACCTGGTCGGGGTCAGGGCTGGTGGTGAGCGTTGAGTCCTGGGGGTAAACTGAGGCTGGCACTTTTACTCTTCCCTGGAATATGGGGGTAGGGCTTAGGTATGGAGGCCAGGGTGTGGGGGAGGTAGCGCCTCAGGGTTCATGGGGTAGGTTCTGGTTCGCTGGCCCGTTTGGTTCATGTTGCCCCATCTCCAGGTGGATGGGCCCGTGGGTCATCTGGGCTGGGATCGGGGAAGCAGGTTAGGACCGGTGTATGGACTGAGTAGGTTGGGTTGTGTGTGAGTGTGTGTAGGCTACTGCATCCCTTTTATTAATGGGTAAAAGTGTTTGCATGTGGGCACTGTTCCCTCGAAGCTGTGCGCATGAGCAATCCTGTACTGCATCTGGATTCAGCGCGCACAACAAATCTATGCAGGGCAGAAAATATAAGCCAAGCTGAACTCTAAACAAATTAATAATCAACTAGGTTATTTTGTACCATTTTGCAATTATGGTGAGATGGTGTTCCACGGTCTCACTCTGTGTGCGGCAGGTGCTGATCGGAGCGCACCACTGATTGACAGGTGGGGCAGACGCCTTTCTAGTTGGGCAGGTGGCACTGTGCGCCTTTGTTACTCCTGCTGCATGTCAGCTGTTTGTAACAATTTGGTTGGTTTGTGAATGCTACACCTGCTGTTTGTTTCTGGAGCGCTGGTGCTCTGCTGGAATTATCAGCTGCAGTTGGAGTCTTTTGCAGTGCACGGCTTCTAATGGTTTCTGATCAGCTTTCTTGTTCTACCTCCGTTTTTGAAAAGCAGCTCTGCTTATATATTTCTTATTTTATGAGTGAATGCTTGAGAACTACAGAAATATATATATAAATGGCTTGTAGCTTTATCAACTCCCACGACCCCAAAGCACTTTACACTGGTCAGTCAATTACCCATTCATGCACACATTCACACTGTGACGTTGGTGAGCTACATTGCAGCCACAGCGCTTTGAGTGGTCAGTATGAATGGAAAAGTGCTATATAAGTTCAGTCCATTTACCATTTACAGCTGTCCTGGAGTAGAATGACAGAAGTGAGGCTGCACAGCACCACATCCTTGTGCTAAATCTCATTCAACATAATGTAAATAATTTTATTGCAATAAAATTTGAACTCTGAAAGATGTAACATGTATCTCAGTTCTTACATAGCAGGACCCCTACTCTGACATAAAACATACTATACAGCTCATAAAAAATCCAAGATTTGTGTCTTTTTCATGTAATCAGGCTAAATCAGTTGTATCTAAACTAAGTAATCTAAAATAAAGTATTGCTGTAATTTGATTCTTTTAGTAAGCCATGGAGCTTGTTATAATATCAGGTTTTGGAAGGGCGTAATACTGGTGTAGCCTCAGTGTGCACATGTGATGTTGTTCACAGAAGTCCTGTGAATGCTCAGACATATGAAAAATTAGGGGGAACATTGCACTAGGGTGGGAACGTGTGAATGTGACTGTGTATGTGGTTTTCTGTTAGTCTTTTTTGACATCCTGCTCTCCTCCGTTGGCTGGCAGCTTGACCCACAGGTGCGTTGGTGGTCCTCGATGTCCAGGGCTGGGCCTCAGGTCTATGGTCCCATGGCTGGATCCGCTCCAGCGTAGCTGGCTTCCAGCAGAGCCCGCGTACTCATCGTTGCGGCTTCCAGGGGCTTCAGCACTGTGGCTGTTGGGGGGTTTCCTGGGGCTCCTCTCTGTTCTTCCCTGGGATGGGGAGGCAACTTTTCCTTTGTTGGTCCCTCTTGGGCTCCTTTGCTCTGGGGGTACCTTTGGTTATTTAGGGTTCTGGTTCCCCTGGCATCTGCCTCAGTGCTCTGGGGGTCAGGTCATTGGCTCCTCACAATCACTATTGAGCATTTTCTCATGGATAAACCTTACATACTCAAGTGCACTCTCACAGACGCCTACAGGTGCTTGGATTCAGGTACTTACAGATTCACTACTATACCGAAACCCCCTTTTCTTATCTTTAGCTGTCACTTTATACGTTTCGTATTAAATAATACTGTATAGTCTTCAATGATGTATCAAAGTGTTGGTTGTTTGTACCTGTAATACCTTATCGGTTGGCTTTGCTATTCTTTTTGTATCTCTTTGCAGGTGTAGAAGCAGACTGTTATATTGCTCTCTCCCTTCCCTCTCCTCTTTTTCTTTCCCCTTTTCTCCCTTTAGCATTTTGTCTCATCTGTTTCTCTTCTTTATTTCCTCTTCTACCTTCCCGTTTCAGTGTCCATTGAACATAAAACATTCCCAGCATAAAATCTAATAAAGCTTCTTGCATATATAAATCATGCAGAGCACTATGGCGAAAGCAGTAAGGCTCCACTTGTGAAAGTAAAATTTGTTGGGCTCTCTTTGGCATTAAGACAACTATAGGGCGTTTCTCAAATAAGTCAGATTACCTCCACCCCCCTGGAAACAACTCAAGTTCCCCTGACAATCGGACAACAAATTGAGAAATGGGAACGTTTGCAACACCAATCATTTTGGAAGATGAGGATGTCCCAGGAGCTTCATTTCAACATGCTTCAATCGAGAAGCACAGTGTGGACAACTGAGACATTGGTTGAAATGTAGAGCCCTGAAAGTTGTGTTAGAGGAAAGGTAAGGTTTTCTTTTGCTAGAAGTATTGTTGGGCTGTGTGGTAGCTAACACGTTCCAGCATTATGTGAGCTAGGACTAGCCAAACCATTTGCAGTGTTCTCCCGAACAAAAACATAAACCTAAACATTCAACCTAACGTTAATGAGCTCCGGGGATTCACCGCGCTGGTTCTCCAAGCTATCCCTGCCAGAATCTGTGTCCCTCGTGTCGGGAGCGCGCATGCAGCAGGGAGAGCAAATCCAGTCCGCTCCATCTCATTTCCAACCATCAACACGTGAAAATAGGTATGTTTTATTGTTGTTAGGGGAGAAAAAGAAGAGGATCGTTACATTATTGTTCAGTTAGTGGGTTAAAACTGAAGATTTAACATGTTGACACGGGGTTGTTTGAACAGATCAAGGACGTTTGGCTGATGGATAATAATGTCTGTTTAAATTCGATTGATCCCTCAATAATCCGATCTCAGAAAGTAAACGGCTCTGTGGTTCTTTGCAGATGAAAATAGTATTGCCGCAAAATAGTATTTGCTTTGTGTTAATAGATTGTCGGGTGTCTGTCTAAGATTATTATTGATTGGAAGTTTGTTTACAACATGCTCACACCAGAACATATGCATCAAATACATCATGCTATAAAATTAAAAAGATTTTTTGTAATCTTAATTTGGAAAAGTATCTGCATTATTATCAGAAATAAATGTTATCAAAAGTGTGTTAAATAACAAATGATAAATTTGTCAGGATCTGTGGGTTGGGCTGCTGCTCTCCCTCTCTCCAACAGGTGAAGGCTGATTACAGGGAGGCGGAGACCCGCAGGTGTTCACAGACGCCTCTGGAGGAGTTCAAAAGGAGATGACTGCCAGCACTTCTTCGCCAGAGTGTTATTGCCCTTGTGGTATGACTCAGACGGCCAACTTCTCCACACGTAAGCGTTCCGTCATCTTGCCATTTGTTTCCTGTGCCCAGGTTTGCTACACCATCGGACTCCCGATCCGAAGCTCTCCGCGTTCTTGAGAACGTCAGGAAGTGAACGGCCGTAAGTCTCGCACAACCTGCGGGGGTTAAGGTCATTCAAGTTTGGGTAATATTCTGTCAGCACACCACCTCTTCCTGTGCGAGACTTCTGGCCGGAAGTCTCGCACAAAAAAACGGCAACTCGCTGGCTCCGTATTTCCGTCGAAAATAAGGTGGATACCTCTTAACATCTTTTAAATATCCATTGGCATTCTATATTATACATTCAGATGCATACTCAAAAACAGGTCAGGACAGGTTTAATGTAACTGAAGATGAAGTAAACCTTGAAACACTCATTCCTGAAATGCAGGATGGTGAACAAGCTAACAACCTTTCACCTTTTCGAACTGTGGATCAGTCGCTGTCTGCTCCAATGCTTGCGTAGGGGGCAGATATTCCCCATGCACTTCCTGAACCACAGTCTTCTCTTGTAACGCTGATTGGAAGAAGAGGTCACTATCTCACTGACTTCATCAATGTCTTCAAGGACCCAAAAACTATGGCTGTAATGAATTGTTTGAAACAGAACCCGATATTCAGCCGGACACGGAGCTAATGCTTAAAAGGATTTATTAACAGAAGATCCAGTAGGGCAGGAACAGAACAGAAACTGATAACTCTCAGGCAGATAACAGAGGAGAGCAGGCACTGATGGAGGGAAGGGCAGAGGAGTAACTGGCAGGACCCCAAAGCACTCGAGAGTTCTCCAAGGTCGATTACTCACGGGCAGGCAGGTTCTGGTTCCAGAAACCAAATGGGCAGGTTTTGTGCAGGCAGACAGAATCAGACTGGGGACAGGCAGACTCGGAAACAGAGAACGGACAACAACAGGTCGGGCAACAGACAGGCTTGAAAACAGAATGGCTGGAAGCTCTTACCAATGGCTTGAGACGTTCTGGCACTGGAGGCTGATCAGAACGGGGTTTATATGGAGGTGAGACCAGGTGAAACCATTAAGGGTTGATTGCAGGCAGGGTGGAGACTGAACAGGTGTGCTGAATAGTAATTAGATCAGCTCCAGTGCCAGGCACGTTACAATGGCATCTGAGGTTTACATCAAAATGTGTTCACCAAATGGAGAGCTTGAAAAGGCGGCAGGAAGTGGTGTTTTGAGAGACTTCCTGACAGAATTTCAGATGGATTTCTATGATAGCTGCACACTGGGAATTGAAGTGAAAGTTCACAGAGGGGTTAGCATATTGAACCTTTACCATCTGGATAAATTGTGAGCCTAGTCTGAAATTGTCTAAGGTGGCTCAAAGATAAAGCCATTCCAATCTGTCAACTTCTTTTTCAGCATTGAGAGACTAAGCCAGGAAGATCAGTTGTCTTTGACACATGAGTAATGTGTAATAGGTGGCATAGTCCATCAGATGCCAATCTGCCTCTTATAAAGCCAGTCTGACCATTATGTATTAATCTAGTCAAATATGTTTCGAGTCGTACAGCAAGCACTTTAGCATAAAGTTTGACATTCCCATTCAAAAGGGACAAGGGTCTATAACTACTGCATTTGGTTTGAGAAGTAATGTAATTATTAGTTAGTGTTTGGATTGAATGAGCATTTGTCAATTGCAATATTAATCATATCCAACAATGGAGGGCCGACTCCCCTCGCATTTAGATATTGAGGGTTCTGGGTAGTTGGGGGGGGGAACCAATGGTTCTCCAAGCTATAACCAATAACAAGCCTAACGGTTTAAGTAAAAATTATTTTCAGTGAAGGGCTCTGTTAGCAAACGTGAGAAGAGAATATTAAGTTGCTGATAAGGTGGAGCCAACAGTTCAAACCTAGTTTCTACATGGTAAATATTGGGACGTCAAGCCAAAGTCCCCAACGGCAGTAACTAGGGAAAATCTGACCATTACCTTTATAGAAAATTATCTAATTCTTTAATTGAATCAACAAAATCCTCATCCATTTGTGGGGTATTGAAGATGTGGCTAGTTCCACCACGCATCACCTTCAGCTTGGCTGGTGTTGAGAATTAAAAAATATATCTTAGTGGGGGTGTCTCCCTTCTCTGTTGCTGGGTAGAATAACAGGGCGTTTTATTGCCCCGAGGGGGTGGTCAGAAGGAGAGGGGGTAGGTCATCCTCCCACTGAGCCATGCAGGAGGAGTTTAAAGTTGATAAAAAGAGTCTTTGTTCAGAGCTTAATTTAGACAGACTTCTGGACCGCGCGGTGAAAGATCATGACTGGTAATATAACTCTGTCTCCATATTTAATTTTTATGGATTAAATATGCTTATTACACTGTTCTACCTCTTGATCAATGTTTCTTCATTTATAGCCAAATCTAGAATCGGGGCAAGATGGGTTTGCAATAAGACATGTAGTAGAAGGCCGGTAAACCCAATCTTTATCACTGGATAGAAAAGAAAGGTGCCGAATCCTACCTTCTGTAAAGTACCCATCACATTGGAGAAAGCCAGTCTGCGTCTGAAGGTGCATGTGCTGTAGTCAGGAGAGAAGCGGACCGGTGAACTGATGGCATCGAGAAGATACGTAAGAGGGTTAGCTGTTTCAGGGTTTTCGGGGATCCCATATATTCTTAAGTTATCTCTGTGTGATCTGTTCTCTAGCGTAGTGGACAGAGTTGTTAGCTTGTTCACCAATGTAGAGAGGCAGCTGTCTACCTCTGTCAGGTGGCTTTTGGTGGTTTCCATCTGTTCTATACACCCTGAAGTGTCCGCACAAATGGCCAACATCTCAGCCCGAAATTCTGCGAGCTGCTCAGCCACCATGGCTTGTGTTTTGGAAAGTTGAGTGACCACTTCTTCCACTAGCATGGGACTAGCTTCTTTAATTGCATCTGCTAGAGCTAGCTTAAATAGCTTAGCAAGTTCTTTGTTGTCAACAGAGAATGAGTGTTAAGCTGTTTTTCAGCTTGTTTGGAAGATTGTTTCTTTGAAGAAGTTGCCATCTTTTTCTATTTAGTAGAAAACATCAACCTGAAGACCAGATATGTGGGAAAAAACAAGGCATCTAAGGGAAAGCTGCGGAGCTTTATGGCGAACTACCGCATCCCTCGCCGTGGACACACTGCTCCCTATTTTGGGACAAATAGGACATAAAGTAATTATTCAGGCCCCAATGCATGTAATTAAGTTCTGGCATCCTATTATGGTTTCTGTAGCTAGTTTTTACCACCAGAAGGACTGCATCATTTCACTGCAATAAAAAAAACAACTGGAAAAACAGTGACGGGACTTCTAATCTTTCCAGAGGAGATGACAGCAGCCCAATCAACGGTTTCTCATTACCTGAAAAGGTACATTGCAAAAATTGATTGCAAGACCCTTCAGCTTTTCCTGCGGTTCTGTACAGGATCTGATATCTTGGATAAAGTTATACTAATTGAGTTCATGGAAACGACAGATTTCCTACACAGTCCAATACACACACCTGTGGATGTGTATTAAAGCTCCCTATTATGTACCACCGCTTCGCAGATTATTACAGTGAATTTAACAACATTCTGTGAATTTAACAACATTCTCACAAGCTCAATGTGGGTAATGGATGTGGTGTAAGAAAGACTGTAATGATTAACACGAAGGAATGTGACAGCTTATCCTGTTATTACATACCAAATACATTTTGTACAAAAGTTTGATATCCTCTCTTCCATTCCATACATCTTTACACTTAGAACATTTTACACCTTCAATACCTATTTTATACCTCAATTTCTAGTGTTGTCAATGGATTGTGATTTGTTATGGAAGACACAATACTTGATCTGACAGAATTGTTTTCATTTCTTCCACTGTTATCAAAACAGATGTCTGGAAACAAAATAAAGAGCATTGATGAAACAACCAACCTTGTATGCTTTGTCCACTTAAATTAACACAAATCACTGTGGATGTACCATGTCCCTCAGCTGAATATATAAATCAACTGCCTGGGACATGATAAATGGGAAGTCCAAGTTTGATTCCTCTACTATTATTGTGCGCAAATTACAGATCTGCGTCACATTGGATCAAACTTAAAAATGTGCAGCTGTGTTTGCATGGAGTCAGATCTTCGGCCAGTGGAACAAGACAGTCTTCTGCACCCCATAGGTGAGGGGCAATGTACATGGCATTAGGTATCCCATTTTATAGCTATGCAGCCACCCCTCTGAGAAATCAACTGAGAAAATGTCTCAGTTGATTTCAGTTATTAACTCAAAAAGAGGTAATGCTGTACTCTCAAAGAACATATAACTTCTGGATCAAAATAAACACAAACAATTACTATTCCACACATTATTTATTAAACCAAAACAACTCCCTGTTACAGTAATTATTCTAATTCAATAACCTAGAAAACTCTACTCACTAAAATAAAGAAAATAAATGAAAATAACCAAGTAAAAATGGATTAAATGAGAGGAAGCAATTCTTAGTTCAACTCACAGTTGTTTAAACATCACATTCAAGACGTCGGCACTTGACGTAGCAGCACTGAAAGACAAAATAGCTTTGAGAAACTAAATGGACGCTTCTGTAGTTCACAACAAGCTAGCTAACCGCTTAGCTACTCTGCACCTTCCCAAGATGGCAACTATGACGTCACATAACCTACGACCTTGCGTGATGCGTGGGGGGGGGGGTCTTAATGACGTACTTAGCGCACACGCTAGTGTGGGCGGGCTTTGACCGGGAGGTGGTCTCTACTCCTGAGCAATAGGTTCTGCCCAGGCACAAAATATATCACCTAATGGGTGAAAAGAGAAATAAAAAGGAAATCCTTTCATTACTCTGCCGTTGCTTCAGCGGGTGTCCTGGTTTTGGATCTGCGGATCTGTGGTTTCAGCAGCTTCGGGCCGTGCCGGTCCGTCAGGCAGCGAGGAAATCACACAGTCTGTGGCTCTCCGACGCTTGTTTGGCCAAAACAAAGCGTGGTTCCTTAACGATCACTGGGAGATAAGCGGCTCTCAGTCTCTGATCGAAGTGAATTCAAGGTACATTTTAAAGTCGACCTCCTGCATAGGAAAGCAGGGATGAGTTTGCTTCGGAAGTTCTCGGTCCAGCGAGAAATCAAACACATGCCATGTGGGGGAATATCCCAACGGGATAAAAAAGCTGTATGTCTTCCCACGGTGCCAGTAAAGAAGGATGATTTGAGCGTGCCAAGCGCTTTTATATCGTCTCATAGCAACGTTATCTCGTTGCTAAGGCTGGTGTCAGGATGACCATGATGCATGCTGGGAGTCAGCGGCCATTTTGACCATGTTGCATCATGGTAGTTGGAGTGTGTCACGTCGTAAATGGCATTACTTACATATATATATATATATATATATATATATGTATATAATTATAGATCTAAAATAAAGTGATAGTGACGATGTGCAAAAACAGTGCAAAAGAATGAATAAATGTTAATTACAGAGGGGGGGGGGGTGTCTGAATCACTGAGGGAGGCGTTGTAGAGATTGATGTCCACAGGCAGGAATGATTTCCTGTGGCGCTCTGTGGTGCACCTGGGTAAGAGGAGTCTTCTGCTGAAGGAGCTCCTCTGCTGGGCCAGTGTGTCATAGAGAGGGTGTGAGACATTGTCTAAGATGGACTGAAACCTGGACAGCATCCTCCTCTCTGCCACGGTCGTCAGAGTGTCCAGCTCCTCTCCCACGACATCACCGGCCCTCCTGATCAGTTTGTTTAGTCTGTTGCTGTCAGCGACCTTCAGCCCACTGCCCCAGCATGTGATAGCAAAGAAGATCGTACTGGCCACAACAGACTCATAAAACATCCTCAGCATCGTTCGACAGATGTTAAAATACCTCAGCCTCCTCAGGAAAAAGAGTTGGCTTTGGCCCTTTTTGTAGACCGCCTCGGTGTTTCTAGTCCAGTCCAGCTTATTATTAAAGTACACTCCCAGGTACTTATACTCCTCCACAGTGTCTACTGGGACCCCCTTGATGGAAACAGGGGTCACAGGTGTTTTGCCCTCCTCAGACCTGGTGTCTTCTCACCAGGTCAGGAGTGAAAGACACTGTAGAGGTGACAGTAGGGGGAGGGGGGAGGTCCTCAGGTTGTGGAGGACATGATGTAAAGCAGGGGGAGGGGTGGAGGGGAGAGATGGAGGAGATGCCTGAAGGTACCCCCAGAGCAAAGGTGCCCAAGAGGGGACAACACAGGGAAAGCTGCCTCCCCCATCCCAGGGAAGAGGAGAGACGGGCCTCGGGAAACCCCCCAAAAGCCATAACACCAAAGCCCTTGGGAGCCACGGGGACAAGCCCCAGACAAACCCAAACTGACAAATAGACAAACAGAAAACTACGTACACAGTCACATTCACTCATTCCCACCCTAGTGCCCCCACATGCAAACACTCCTACAAAAAAAATCCACCGATAGATAGAGCCAACATGAACCGAATGGGCAACCCAACCAAAGCCCGCCCCACAAAACCTGAGGTTCTACCCCCTCCACCTGAAAATTGGCCTATGGTAATAAAGTATGATCTTCAACAGGCTGTAGATCAGGGGTCACCAACCATTTTGAAACTGAGAGCTACTTCATTGACGTTGTGTCATACAAGGGGCTACCAGTACTAACCTTTGAACTAGAATAGTCAGAGTTCATCTTAACTTTATGTAAAATAAACATATTTGTCATGTTTTGTTATAGATATAGTAATTTTACATCTATATAAATGCAGGTGTGAATAAACAGGAGGAGTAACGGAATAATATTGAGTTTTAGATGCAGCTCACTTCGAGGTCGGTCGTGTCTTTCAGCTCTCCAGAGCTCCTTATCTGCTCTCCTACACTGCCCCCCTCTCTCCTGCTATTTGCTATGTCTTGTCTTTCTGAGCACTTTCTTCATAATACCCGAACTCTGAAAAATCATGGATCTGGTAAGCTGCTATCAATGCTATTGATAAAATTTTTTCGACGGGTAGGCAGCGTAAGGGGGGACCCGTCCTGTCCCGATCTGACTATTTTTGGAGGATACACCCTATATTCTTGGAGGGAAAACGGTGTGTCTTTCGACTTTGTCATTCCTGGACGTTTGAAACGTTTGCATGTTTGGATTCAGGATACTTGGATTTCTACGTATTGGATCTGGTGGATTTTTGATGTATCAGCAAATACAACAGATGTCGGTAGCCATTTGGCCTTGATCAGTCTACCGGCTGCAAATGACGCGCTCACTAAGGCGGTGAATGGACAGACCTGGAAGGTGAAGGAGCACAGCCGAAAGCTGGCTGTGCTGGAATGCCGACTGGCTTCGGTGGTTGAACTCAAGGGCAGATGGGATAAAAATCTGGAAGTGTAATGCGGAAAAGCCCAACAATTTGAAATATTGATTCGCTATTTGGAGCCAGCAAAAACTTAAAGCTGACAGAAAAGTCAGAGCAGCTTGCCTCATAAACAAATAAAGTATTTGGATTCTGCCTTCCCTTATCAATGTAACCCCTGGATTGTTATGGCTGAGACTGCTCAAAACTTTCCCCTGCCCCCTCCTTCCCCGCGGACACCTGTGGATGCTTTCTGAACTGTAGGCCGGCGGATAACATCAAGGACGATGGCCTCTGGAGAGTGTTCACGGAAATATAAACACTTTCACCCAAACACACACACATAACTGATGCTCACGTATACTGATAAACTTACACATGACAAATTTCCAATGTTATCCTTCTGCTATATGTGTCTCGTCTTATTTGTGCTTTTTGTGCAAGAGGTTTTTTTGATATCTCAAACTGTATCCTGTTATAGGATAAAGTTTGAGTTATGTTTTTTACCCTCCCACCTTCCCTTTTTTTGTGGCCTCTATCTTTTCACAGAGTAATGGCAGCGCCCTGTGGGCACCGTGTAAGGCGATTGTCCAAGGCCTCAGTAAATCGTCTCCCCCTGAAATGTTTGTGATGTTTGTTTTGTTTATGTTATGGCGATTGTACTGAAACAACAATTTCCCCCTGGGATTATTAAAGTATGTCTGATTGTGATTCTGAGTCTGTGGGCACCACATGTGGTCCTTGGGGTGGGCACCAAGCGGGCATCAGCGGGCACCTGCTTCTTCTGCAAAGACAACTTCCACCACAGCAATTTAAAGGTTTTTGTGTGTCATTGAGAAGGTAAGGAGGACCCAAGCGCAGAATGTATGGAGTGTTTTAATACATAAGAATTTAATTTACAAAACAGTGAAAGCGGTGAAACTGGGTGGCCAGAGGTACAAAACCTACAAAGTAAATAACAGAAGATAGGACAAAAGAGGAACCAAGAAATGTGACAAAAAACAGATAGCTTATATACACAGGGAGAATGAAGTGAGAAGGCAGAGAGAGCAGGTGTGTGTAGTCAGATTATTATGGGTGAGGCCTGAGAACAATGAAGGCAGAGAGCGGAGGGAGAGTGAGAATGAAAGAGGCAGACAGAGCAGAAACACAGGAAGCGATCTAGCCAAATAAACATGAAACAATCAATAACTAATTAACAAAATAAATAAACAAACACTAAAGGAAAAATAATTCCTTTAAATAAAGAAAGCACGATCCAGGAAACAAAATCAAAACACAAACACCCAAGGATCATGCCACTTTGTTAGTCATTGCAAATATTTTTGGGATAAACACTTTTTCATATAAGGCTGGGTTTGTTTGGATGTTGTTTTCCTTTAATGCATGAAATCATAGTTTGAAAACTGTGTTTTTGATTTACTCTGATTATCTTTGGGTTATCTCATATTAACAGTTGACATTTAAGTATGACAGCAAAAACAGAAGAAATCCATGAATGGACAGATATTTTTTTACAGCATTGCATGCAACATATATAGGCTACTGTCAAATAGACGCAAACTATTAAAGTTAACAGTTTCCTTAAAAAGGTGAGGGCCAGTGTTTTTTTGCCAGTAAGTGTAACTCCCTGGCAAATAAATAGCAGATTGTTTGCTTAGGCGTGACTCAAGAACAGGGGTATGCTGTAATACAGAGTCAGATTTCTGCTTTGGAATCTGAGCATTCAGAAGAATCAAGATCTTCTTACTGCTTTTGTTTGGAAACTCACTGCTGAACATCAAAGGTCGCAACTAAGAAGGCAGAAAGAGAGGCACACTTTTATCTCAGCAAAGTTACTATGGCTTAACTAAAGCTGGAAACATCAGCTGACAAATTGCTTGCGGCTTTTACATTAGATGTTCAGGTCGAAAGATTATCCCAGTCAGGTTTACTCTAAAGACATAGTGGGAAAAATAGAGTTTTGCTCTTAAGATAAATGAACCCTTCTCCTTCTTATATATATATAGGACAGGAGCTTTGGACTGCTGTGCCGATTTCGGACAGCCATTAACTCATACATCATTACGAGACAGAAAGGCACATGGATGATGCCAGTCAAATCCGGGTCTACGGCCTTACGAAAAAGAACTACAAAAGGTGCAAATTATACAAATGTATATGCAAAATAAACAATGTTTACCACATTAAGAAATAATCTGTTTAATTTTCAACATGTTACATATTACAGCTTTCAATTTCATTGCTTCCTTTGATTTAAAACATTGCCGTTACACTGTTACACTATCTTGTGTTCTAGGTCACATCAGCCATTCTAGGTTATGGTAGTCTGAACTCAGACTGCCGTAATAACGAAACAAAACAAAACAGATATCACTCCTGGTCATAAATATTTTTGGTTCTCTGATGTAGGATTTAATCTAGAGGGTGGCCTTGTCTTTACTGGTCTCTAACCTCATGACCTCTCAATCTGCTGGTTCAAACTGGTCTGTCATTCTTTCTATGAAAGGAAGAACCTGTGAAACGTTCTTGTGGTTAGCAAACAGCAGGAGCTTTGTTTTAACAAAATTTAGGACTAGTCTCAGATGAAGCAAGTCAGACTGAATAGTTTACACAGACTGCAGACACCCAAGCACAGCGGTAGCTGTTTTTACATGGCAGTAAACTACAGTGTAATCTACATTAAAATGTATACAAGTATCAATTATATTTTTACAGACATCATTTACATATATTTCAAACAACATTGGACCTAAAATGAAACCCTCTGCCACACCTTGTGTGATGTTTAAGTATTCTTATGACAGACCACTGTGTTGCAGATATTGTCTATGATTTGAAAGATAATTAGAAAACCAATTTACAGCATTATCTGATAAACTAACATCTGACAGCCTTTGACAAAGGATAGTATGATCAGCAGTGTCAAATGCCTTATATAGATCGATGAAAAGAGCAGTATAGTGATTAGCATCCAGGTTTCAATTATGTCATTTACAACTTTTGTAGTTGTAACTGTACTGTGCTGTTTTTGGAAACCAAGCTGATGACACAAGACATTAGCTGTCCAAAAATATTCTATAAACTATTATCAACTAGTTTTTCAAAAACAGTGGCTAAAATTCTAAGTTTTGAAACAGAACAATAATTGTTCAGCACGCCAGGATCACCACATTTTAATAGGGGGTGTTGTGCTATTACACACTGTTTAATTTGTTCAATGTTTAATAAATAACTCTGTCTGTTAGGTATTGTCTGCTGAATATCAGCCCGACAGCTGATATTAGGAATATAGTTGAAAGGAATGATTCGAGCACTGGTGTTCTTTTAACAGCAAACTCTGCACACATATGAAATAAAAGAATGACAACTTCTATGGAGATAGTTTCCTGCCAAAACGTTGTACTCAAAAAAAATGTGTTGCACACAAATAAAACTTGTTTTGCAAATTGTCTTCAAACGTTACACACAAATAAAACTTGTTTTGCAAACTGTCCCCAAACGTTGCACTCAAAATATCATGTATAAATTGTCCCCAAGTACAAAACGGTCTCTGCTCGCACAAAACAGCCTTTCCTCTAGTACGAAACATTTCCACACCTCTGCGGCAAATTTCTGCCAAAAGTCACGTGATGCATTAAGAGTTGTTGTTCAGGTTTCCCGACAGCAGGGGGCGCACTCAAAACAACTGAAACACGCCGGTTTGGCTGAGGAAGACAGACACGATATCACAGCCAACAGCATCAACACCCCACAGGTGAGTTTTAAAACTTTCCCACTTTGGGCATCCAGTTGGACACAGTTGAAGCGTGAAGGCTAGTTGGGTGAAGGCTAGCATGCGACTCTGTGGCTAGCAAAATATGGCTGTTAGAAGGCTCCAGGGCCTCCACTCGGCTTCCCTGGGGTAGCTGCTCTCATGAGTCTTTGAGCCGGTTTCAGCGGGCGATTTCAGATCAGCTTTTCCTTTCAGCTTGGCCTGGCTGCAGAAAGCGAGACCGCTCTGCGCCGTCTCGAGTTAGCTTTCCTGCAACAGCTGAGAAAAAAATCACAAGGCCGGTTTCAGCATAGATGGATTCTTTACTCCGGCGTCTAGTTACGCAGAAATTAGACTGCAGACTTAGCTTCGATCCAGCCGGCAGTTCTCCAAACCCAGTCAGATCCTCTGCTCTGCAGAGGATGAGAGTGTGCTCCCCAATGCTGCTCCAACGAACAGCGGGAAATGAGAACAATTGTCTGTGGGAGCTTGGCTTCATACCAGCAGCACCCTCCTGAGGGGGGCAGTTCCTTATTGCCTGTAAAAGTCTAAAATTTCTTTGGTAACAACTCAGTCTGATTTTTCCTCATGGCTTGATGGCACAACAGGGGAGAACAAAAGCAGGCATCCACATACCTGGGATGACGCTTGGCAAGGGAAATTAAAAATATGAGAGACTGGTTCGGCTATAATATACGCTCCTAAATGTAAAAAGTAAGGAGAAAGGTCGTCAGGTCCTGCAGATTTATCAAGAACGAGACCCTTCAGTACTTTTGAAACTTCCCTGACAGGTACATTTGAAAAAGAGAAGACGTTTCTCTTGAAGGGGTGATTGATGGAGGAATTGAGAGGTTGACCATCAGAGTTAGCATTAAATAAGGATCCAGACGCAATGAAATGTCTGTTTAAACAATTAAACATCTCTGACTGGAGTTTATAATTAATGAATGAGGAAAATCTGAGCAATGATGATTGCCTGAGAGGGTCTTAACAGTTTGCCAAAATTCCCCTGGGTTATTTAAATATCTTTTAGTCTGAGACAAATATGTAACGTACAGGAACCAGACCCAAGATTCAAACCAAACAGGTTTGGTTTGAATCTTGGGTCACCACCAACTACACAATAACCAATTAGATCACTTGCAAAAACTGCCATTATGGAGTATTTATGTGCCATGTTGGCAATTAAAGGATCAAGAAGAGTAACCTGACTCTAGCCAGACGGATGTCGCTCCGCCTAGCTCCACTCACATCCATCTGGGACCTCTCCATAGGAATTGCCTTTATTGAAGGCTGGGCCTTATCAAAAATCCTTGCATATGATTGGATAAGCCACTTGTCTGTCATCTTTATCGACGTGCTATTTCAACCACTCACACCGAAGCTAACCCGTGACGCTGTGAGAGCGACGCAGGGTTGTTGTTTTTTTTTATGTGTTTGCAGCTCTAGTGGCATGCGTTTCATTGACAGTGAGCTGAAAGGAAGAGCGGGGAAGACAGGCGGCAAAGCGCCGCGGGTCGGAGTTGATCCCGGGCCGACCACGTCGAGGACTAAAGGCCTCCTAATATGGTTTGCGCTAACCGCTCCGCTGCGGGCGCGCCCCGGAAAACAAAACTTGCCAAATCTGGTCGGGAGAAGGGCGAAAATAATCGTTTCCACCAACAAAAGCCTTCAGAGCCGTTCTCTGATGTTCTTTTAATGAAACAATATTAGGTAGATTGGACAACACGGAAGAAATAGCAGCATCAATGTTAACGCTTGCTTCCTCGATGCGAGCCGCCATTGCTGTCTAAATCAAAACAGTCTCACATCACGGTCGCTTCTCCACTACGTCACATCTATGAAACTCCAGCCCTGATTGGCTAGACAATAAAATTGGTTGGAGAAATCACTCTCTATGGGAGATGTCCCAGATGGATGTGAGTGAAGCTAGGCGGAGCGACATCCGTCTGGCTAGGGTCAGGTTACAAGAAGAGATGATTTGTGTGGATTTTCTCACTCTGCTGAGTTCTCCTACTGTTCTCCAATTTGCGTTGTTTATTGATATTTCAACTTTTAACATTTTGTTCTGTAATTTTTTCCTTCATAGTAGGTACATCTGGTCTGCCTTTCTGTTAGCTGTGACATCATCCAGGGGAGGCAGATCATCCGCTATTACCATATAACATAGAAAGGATTCCTGGATCAATGTGTACTTCTGTGCTTTTTGTGTTTTTGCTCTGTCTTCTCTAACCCCCAGTCGGTCGAGGCAGATGACCGTTCACACTGAACATGGTTCTGCTGGAGGTTTTCCTACCTGTTAAAGGGGATATTTCCTCTCCACTGTCACTTCATGCATACTTAGTATGAGGGATTGCTGCAAAGCCATGGACAATGCTGATGACTGTCCACTGTGGCTCTACGATCTTTTATGAGGAGTGAATGCTGCTTGTCAAGACTTGATGCAATCTACTGGGTCTCCTTAGATAGGAAACTTTTTGACCAATGTGTATGATTTGATTGAATTTGACTTTATAAAGTGCCTTGAGATTACATGTGTTGTGAATTGATGCTATATAAATAAAAATTAATTTAATTGATATTTGGAATTAGGGTAAGTAACACTACCAAAAAATATGAGAAAAATTAAAAGCAAGAAAGTATGTCTTAAAATCATGTGATGCTGATGTGAGCGAGTCCCAGTTAAAATCACCTACCAGGATGATGTCTAGCAGAGGGATGTCAATATCTCCCTTGCTGGAAAAAATTATAATGCCTTGTCAATGGAGACAATCCCAATTCAGAGAAATAACAATATGATATTCTGCAACCAGAGGCATTCCCATATATTTTTGAGACCAAACTCTATCCTGCAAGAAGTCAACAGTCGCCCCCACAGAGTAGGGTTTATTAGCAGCTACCTCCAGAATTTGGGAGTGGAGAGGATGGAACAGCCTGCCTGCGGTCCTTGCCTCAACTCCATTGAAGAATTGATTGGGTATGTTGGGTAGCCCAACATACTCAATTAATTCTTCAAAAGGCATGCTGTTTGCACCACCCTGGCTGACTTGCAACAAATGCCGGTTGATGTCATCCCACAGCAGTGTGTGACTAAGCTGGTGAACAGCATAAAGATTTGTGTGTGCTTCTCCCCAAGGACGGATTACGGACCGGGCCAGTGGGGCCAGCGCCCAGGGGCCCTCTGGGGCCAGGGGCCCCGGGGGGGCCCGAGACCAAAACTGTTTCAACATATACGATACAATAAATTGTTATTTTATAGGGCGTCTGATGAAAACAAGGAGGGAGTGGGGACCCCTGACATTTGGCTACCAAGGGCCCTTTGAGGGCTGGGGTGGCGAGTGGGGGGTACTTCCTACCAGGGCCCTCTGACTAACCACAGGCCCTTAGGGTGCTTTTAGCGGGCTCCACAGCTGCTCCTGCTAGTCAGCCATGGGCCCTGATGAAAGCACCCTCACCCTGGAACGTTGGTAAGAGTGGATGTGGTTGTGGAAGGGCCCTTGCCCTGCTTTTGTGCCCCTTATGAAAATGGATGAGGGGTGGGGGTGGAGGATATTTTCAGCAGGCCCTATAACTACCAGGGCCCCTAGCCCTGCTTTTGCCTTATGACAATGGATGGTGTGGTGGGCCTCTGACTGATTTTGAGGGCCCCTACCAGGGGCCTCTGACTTACCACATGCCCTGGGTAAGGGTGCTTTTAGCGGGCCCCACATGGATCCCAGCTAGTATGCTTAAAAGAGGTGGACTCTAGCTCGATCCACATGTAGTGTCATCGCTAATGGCGTACCGCAAGGAGCTATTTTAAGAACGTGACGTCATATCACGTGGTACGAGGCAGGGCAAATATGCATTTTCCTCCACTCTTTCGCTGTAGTTACCCTTGGTTTTACTCGGTAAAACGACTGCTTTTTCTAAGTCTAAGACGTCTCCTAACCATGGTTTTTAAACATTGATGTTATGGAACATGCAACAGCGACTCGAGGTACGCTGATAGGCCGCATATGAAGGATGTTAAAGCCGCAAACGGCGTCGATCGGCCCTCGCAGCCAAGCGCAGCTCCGGCCTATTGCCCACCGCTGCGGTGGGGGGCGGCCGGCGGGGTTCGCGCACCGCTACGGTGCCTGCCGGCCAGCTGACCGGCGGGGTTTGTGCACCGCCGGCCGCCCCCCACCGCAGATGCTGTCACGCATTTTCCTCGCCCGTCCACCGGGCGATTCCCACAAACGCGTTCAGCAGCGCTCCCCCATTACTCACAACAAATCTGGTGCAGATCGGTCGATGCAGCGAGGAGATACAGCCGTTGGATAATGATAATGCATTTGGCCACCGGACCGGACTAAATTGCTCGGCGGGCCGGACAATTTATACCGATTCCTGGACGGTGATTACAAACAGAAAAAAAAAAAATGGCCGCTGACGCCATGAACGCCGAGCAGGAGAAAAACATTGACTTTCCTTTCTATCAACTCGGCCCGTTTTCCAGTCTTTCTAAGCCCTCAACACTCAAGCCATCGTTTGAGCTGAACGTTGGTATGTTGTTCCACAGTTCTACCAGTAAAATGGGCGCCTGGACATCCTCTTGTGATAGTTTAACAGCTGAAAAGTCGGTCCTATCGTTGTATCTGTTGCATGTGTAATGGCTGGTTGCTACGTGCGCTCTCACACCGTTTGTCCTACCTTAGCGGCAAGGGGCGTTGCTCATGAGATGGTGACGTCACGTGCGCGGTACGCCATTGTAACTGCACGGATCTCAGCATGGATCTCAGACATGTCGTCAATGACAAGACTTCAAATAACAAATGTGTCACTTGTGATGTGTTAATTGTAAAATGAGACCTGTGTTTTACCATAGTAACAACCGGGGCTAAAAAAGGGGGAGAAAAAAGTGCTCTACCAAGTGCGATGTGTAATTAATTGGAGTAAAGAGAGAGCAACGGTCTTAAACTCTGGCATGAATGCAAAAGTGCTGTTTCATACAGATCCGAATTACAAGCCAATTCTACCCAGTAGCACAATTTTAATTTGGAGACAGATGATGAAACAACAAGTAGTTTTATTGTAGTAGCTGTGGCTGCGTATGTGTGTTTGTAACCCTGATATTATGTTCATTGGAAAACATGTTTTTTTCAGCTTATTCAATGTTTTTTTCCTTATTTCCTCACAATTTGGACCTAACATGTTTCATAAGCCTGCTGTAAAACACTCACACTTAATATGTATTTACAATGATAAAACGTAATTTAATACTGCAATTAACACAGCATTTTTAATATAGCCAACTCAATACCTTCCCTCATATCTGTCTTCCTCTCCATGCCTCTGTTTTTGTAGTAGATAGTGGCTGCCCCTCCCCCACTCTCTCACTCAGTCTAAACCTTAGCAAGTTGTTAATTTCATTGAACATATTGACAGTGTTTCTGATTGCGCTTAGTTTCAACAATTTAATTCTCTTTGCATTTTTGAATTTACATCATTTGAGATCGTGTGCATATAGCTGCACCTAGTATTTCTGCTAGGTTTCATTGAACTCTGGCTACTCCGTGGCTAGCTACTCCTCTGGCTACTCCGTGGTCGTGGCACATTAAGCCACCAGTGGCTTAATGTGCCACGACCAGGCTAGCTATAATTGTCCAGAAAGACGTAAAGCGACAAACCGCTTCAATTTATTCACAATCCACAATAGCATGGTTTGTAAACTTTTTTTTTGGGGGGGGGGGGGCCCTGGGCAAATTCTTTGCCCAGGGGCCCAGACTACCCTTAATCCGTCCCTGCTTCTCCCACTCAGTACTGAGGCCCCTGTCAGTTATATGAATAAATTGTTGAATTGCCAATGTCTTATTTCTTCAAAGTTCAATCGCTCAGTCCAATAACAAGAGTTAATAACGGAATAAACTGTCCGGCACTGGCAGAGAGAATATGGCGAGTTTCAGCCCATACTCAACTCTGCTCATCCCAGAAATGTGTTTTCTTACAAAGGGTGCCACCATTTAGGGTGAAATGTTTGTTACCAAGACGTTACAACATGGAGAGAAAATATTTTAAAAATCAGTTGAAAGGTTTGGTATTGAAAGTTCCAAAAAAGTTATAAAACAAAACAACTGGACTTTGTTTTTCGGAAAAAAGTCCAGTTGTTTTGTTTTTTAACTTTTTTGGAATGACCATGACCTGGGTGACAGAGAATCTTCACCAGCATATTGGTGTTGAAAGCTCAATAAGAATTCATTACGGTATAAAATAAAAACTTTCTTGGCCTTTTGCTGAGGAAATGTTTACTAATCTAAGAGATGAGAGCAAGTATCAACCCTGCTTGTCTGAAAATGACTGATAGATAGGAAGGAAGGAGGCGCTCTCTCATTGCCAACATTGGCTGTGTTGACATGGGATGGGACAGGGAGGGAGGAAGGGGGCGGCGGGGAAGCCGGACTGACCTCTGTGGGGACTGCGTGCATTTTACTTGTTTCCTCCAGACTGCGTGTTTCCGACGCCGCTTGTGGGCTGTTGGAGTTGTTCATTCTGATGCAGGATTCGAATCCACACACTCTTTGTTTTCCCCGAGGTAAGTTTGCTGTTTTACGCTTTGATTGTGCGTCTTTTGGCAGTGCTGGGCGGAACGGGGAGCTCTCTGTGATTCACATGGCCGAAAGCATTGTCTAAGCTTTAGTAAAAGTCCTATTTACGACGCCAGTGAGATTAAACCAGGGCAAAGTCTGACATGTTGTAATGTGCTTCTGGGTTTTGGGTTCTGCTGCGTCTCCTGTTGAACTTGTGAAGCTCTGGTGTAGTGCTCGCTACAGGAAGCTTCTACTGGGACACGGTTAGCTGCTGTTTACCTCCCTCCGACCGGATCTAGTTGACGGGAAAGTGAAAAAGACCGCCGTGTTTAACACGCTCATTTTACGCTCTCAGAAATACGCCTTTAGGGACTTACTGATGGGTTACTATATAGAATCATAACATAAAACCCCGAACCAGGGCAACATTCGACATAAACGGGGCTACGGGCTCTGATAAAGCACCTGGAACAGGTAACTAGAATCTTCTATGCAACTAACTGTTTTGCCTGAGGGTTATCCTAAATACTCAACTTAGACAGGCTCAAACAGGATGATTATTTCAAAACAAACCAGGTAACACAGTTAACACAGCGTTGATTAATATGTTCCATTCATAATTTGGCAATAAAATAGAAGCTTCTGGCCAGGAGGCAACAGGACTGTATCCTGTGATCCAGGTCTGCTGCCTAATCTCATTTTTTTCCTGTCTAAAGAATCCTTCCCTTCTTCCCGTTTTTTATCGAGCTCAAAAGAATGTGCACACTGAATGACTATCTTTTAATAAAACAGAAGTGTAAAACCCTTTTAAAGTTTTGGATATTCAATGATTCACACATCAATAATCTGGCGATGATCCGCTGTCAGAGGAGTCCCTATAAAAAGCATGAAATGTGTGTGGAATGAAGCTGATTGCAGAGAAGCGGGCTCACAGGTACCGTCCACAAGGCTTAAAGGAGCTATAAGTAAGATATTTACTGTAAAATCAACCTAAATCATTATTTCTCACTTGTGATGGAAGTAACATTCCCTATAAACAATCGGTCCTCTCCAACAACAATGTCTTAGGCACATTTTTATCCTTTTAAACGTAGAGGTACGGTTGTGAACTACTTTGGTTCAGAGTATAGCCCCTGTTTACTTCCTGGTTTTTGAGCCAATCTTATGAGATTTCCCAGGGTTTCTAAAACAAAGCTGAGCATTTGGTATTTTATCTTGGCAAAGGAGCAGCAGCCTGCTAACATGGAAGCCAGTAAGAGAAGCAGACCAGAAATAGAACAGAATGCAACATCATAGACCTGTCCTGTGTTAGTAAAAATTCAGAAGGGTTTCACACATTTAAAAAATGGCATATTAGATTGTTGTGATTGGTAAGCCGTTGTACTGATTTGAGCCACAAGGTGTAAGTATTACCCACAGCTCCTTTAATTAACAACAGAGGTCTGAGGAATGGCAGGCTGAAGTCAGCAGACAGGCCAGATCATGATTAAATAATTATAATTTTAGTTTTGTTTTTTGGCCCTCGCATACTTTTAACTTGACATTTTTGGCTCCGGTGAAGAAACGTTTGGACACCCCTGACGTATTAATGATGTATAATGCTGGACTTTTCACTGTTTTGCTGCATTTCATGTTGGATGATCACAAACCGATACCTTACACAAAAGGACTAACAGATCCTAATCTTTAAAAAGACAAAATGGAAAAAAAGTCCAGGGTGCTCAGGAAGTTCCAATTAGAAATTTGAAGGTGCTCTTTGGGTTCGGGAATCCAGTAGTAAATAGAAAAAAGGAGGTCCAAGGCACTCTTCTTCAAAAATATAAAAAGCCTTTATTTAACTGGCTAATTCAAATGAATTAGCCAGTAAATAAAGGCTTTTTATATTTTTGAAGAAGAGTGCCTTGGACCTCCTTTTTTCTATAGATCCTAATCTTTAATTTAGTAAATAATTGTAAGCGCATAAAAATATATTACTTTTATATATATATATATATATATATATATATATATATATATATATATATATATATATATATATAAATTGTACCATTTATGTGTGCTTGTTGTAGACTAGATCATATGAGATCATATGAGAAGCTTTTAGCATCACAAATAACCCGGTCGTGTCCCTTATCACATAACCGACCACTTACTGTACATAATTACATGACTCTACTAAATGAAAGAATCGAATGCAGCGAAGCAGCAGTGATCCATCCATCTGTCCATCTGTGATCGTCCCTGAGGAGCTGATTAGCCCAGAACAAGCAGACAATGGCAGAAGTTACCAAGCGTATAACGGCCACATAATGGTGGGCTCCAAGGCAGGCCGAGGCCTTTTAACACATTTGTGAAACCAGACCCTTGATGTGGCCATTAGATTTATAAGGTGCTGAGACACTTTTTGTTTTGAATGCTCAATAAAATTTTACTTATATGGCGACAATTCACAACACATAACTTTCGCCCCACTCGCTACTTTACTCGGTGGTGGGGGGTGAAGGGTGAAGCGGGGTGCGAGTAAAGCATAGCAACCTGCCAGGCTGGGTGGGGAAATCCTGCAGGAATACTTTCTGTTAGAGAGATCTGCCCTCCAGGATGGTGTCACAGCTAATAGAACGCTGGACCATGAGCTACTATGAAGAGAAATAGGACAGAGAGAACATAAAGTTAAAAGTTTAAAAAAAACATATAATACAGAACTGGAGAACAGTAGAAGAAATAGACCCTGATGTCCTCCAGCAGCCTAAGCCTATAGCAGCATAACTATAGAGGTAGCTCAGGGTAACTTAAGCCACTCTAACTATAAGCTTTGTCAAAAAGGAAAGTTTTAAGCTTAGTCTTAAAAGTAGACAGGGTGTCTGCCTCACGGACCAAAACTGGGAGTTGGTTCCACAGGAGAGGAGCCTGATAGCTAAAGGATCTGCCTCCCATTCTACGTTTAGAGACTCTAGGAACCACCAGCAGACCTGCAGTCTGAGAGCAAAGTGCTCTGTTAGGAACATACGGGGTAATCAGAGCTCTGATATATGATGGAGCTTGATCATTAAGGGTTTTATACGTGAGAAGGAGAATTTTAAATTCTATTCTTGATTTAACAGGAAGCCAATGAAGGAAAGCTAAAATAGGAGATGTTATGTTGGTCTAACATAAACCAAAATAAACCTAACTTTTATATTGAATTAACTTACTTGGTTTATTGTTGGTAGCACGTACTCCAGGCACAGGTTGCCTTACATTAATGCACTTCTAGTTTAGACATTACAGTCAGGCAGCCTTGTAGACTGCTCAGGAGGCCGATCAGGTAGTGACACTGTACCATAGTCCTCCAAATATCCATTAACCAAAGTCGTACTCACACATTTTAACAGATTTTAAAGCGCATTGTACCACATAAAATAGGTCAGTAAGCACAAGTACTGCAATCATATATAAGGTGCACCGGATTATAAGGCACACCATCAATTTTGAGAAAATGTAAGGATTTTAAGTGCGCCTTATAGTCTGAAAAAGACAGTTGTTTTATTTGTTGTTGTCTATGGTGAAAGGTAGAGGGTAAAGCTCACCTTTAGCGCTTATTGGCATAAAAAGAAGCTTTCATTCATTTTTGCCTCCAATGGTATCCAAGTCTCGCTTCATTATTTGTTGTTAGCTAAACCAGTTAACGCTATGGACAGTGATCATTCAATTGACTGGGTGGTGAGGGGCATCATTGTTGGACCCTCAGTTCCACAGCTGACACTTGGCTCCTCCAGCTGGAGATGAGAAAGGATGAGTGGTTCCAATGTTTGCATGAATCCTAAATAAACACCTGATCCCCGGGAGTTCAGAGCCAGCATTAGCGTAATTATATCAGTCTAGAACAGAAGAGGGAGGGCAACATATGATTTTGACTGGCCAGTTTAAGTTTAAAACATGTTCATCTTTGGTTTATCATAAACACAATGTATAGGTTGATGTTTAAAATCTTTTCTGTGTGAATTTTAATTCAGCCTATTATAAAACAAATATAAAATGGCATCAACATGTCCACTTAAACCAACCCTTCAAAGGATGCAAAAGGAGACACGTTTGATTTCTTACCAGGTAGCTACAGTAATAAGCTGTTCAGTCTTCTTGCAACATGATTTTCAAAGATGGCAAAATGCAACAATAGCAGAGAAAGTGAATCTAATGTTATGGGATTTATTTTAAAATATAAACTAAAGGCTGCTTTGCCAGATTTATTATTCTGGCCATTATAAAATCAGGCAAAGTAGCCTTTATAAATAACCAATTATAATTAGACAAACTATTATAACTGAATATGCACTCCTCTAAAAGTACATATTTATTTTTTTCTTTTCTCTCATTGAAAAAATACAACCCTAGAAGCATTCCCACTAGGATTATAAACAATAGTCAAGTTACAATCTATTGTTGATTTATGATTTATTAGATTAATGTTTGTACCATCAGAATAACTGATAACGTTTGCTTAGACAAGTGGTACTCAAGCTTTCGTGATCCAGCGCCCCCCAATCCATTATCCAAGTCCCTTACCGCACCCCATCGGATAAGATGTAGGGTACTTGGACTGATTGGTGTTGTTTCTGTATTTATCATCAAAAGAAAAGCACACCACTGAATGACAAACAGATTTATTTGATAAGAAATTATATTTACAATGTTTAAAAAACATGCAACCAACATTCAACTGAAATTAGATAGGCCTAACAGGAGTCAATCAGATACAGCAAGCAATCTAACATTCATGTTAATTAATCAACAGCCACTTTTTAATGGAGTTTTGGTCGACATTATTTAGTGCTGTTTTTGATCGTGTTCAATGTTTTGTGCTTTCACGTTGTCTTTTATTCATAGACGTATTAAAGATGATGACTTATGTTAAGACTTCACGACAACACCAATTAATAAAGCTGCAGAAAGAATTGCAGTGGTTGTTAGCTGACATCAGGCTGGTGTAACACCGGCTGGTACTGTGGTCTGAAAGGTTTAAATTCAGCTCTGCAGCTTGGTTTGGAGGGGCCTTTAATCCAGAAAAACACTTTTTCAACAATAAAAACTATGTGTTTGTATGTATTTAATGATGGCAATAAAAACTGTTTTCAGTTTATAAACATTTGCTAAACAAGCAGCTAATAATAAAAATCAAAGCAATTTTTAAGGAACAAAAAACCAAAGCTATATCCTGAAATACAAGCTAGATCTGAAATTAATACATTTTCAGTTTTAATATGTTTTAATATGTCAAAGAGCTTTGGTTTAGACCATGGGTCTTCAACGTTTTCCAGGCCAAGGACCCCCAAACTGATGGCGAGATGGAGCGGGGACCCCCTAATTATATATATTGTATAAAATTGTGTTATATCAAACTGGTCCTATAGTGCCATGTGTAAATGTACCTTGTTATTGTGCATTCAATACTAAGATACTCAAATAATACACAGGTTCATATATTCATGTTTTTATTTTAAACATGTGCGAGGCACAGTGAGTAGGGTGGCCATGCCACTGCCATTTATAAACATAACATAACACAATAAACTGATACCTGCCAAGATCAACAATGTCTGTCAATTGCATGTTATCATGCATAAAAAGCTATTTAATGGACATTTTTAAAACATAAATGTGAAAAGGAAAATAAGTGATGCTTGTTAGTGCCACTGGCATGCATAAACATACCTGTTATATTGCATACAATACTGAACTATTAACATAACTGACAGATTCATGTTTTAATTTTAAACATACATATGGGAAGTGAATCCTCAAACCATCTATGGATGGCATACATACTCCCACATTAGTGAGATGTCTGACCCTGATGAGTAGCACACAACTTGTCTAACCTTGGACGTATGGAGGTTGTAAGGCAGAGAGTCATATCAGCCTCAGGCTGCAGTCTTGACCTGTATTTGTTTTTCAGGTAGGTGAGTGAGGAAAATCCACTTTCACAAAGATATGTTGTAGCAAAGGGCAACAGGCTCATCATTGCTTTTGCTGCCAGTTGTGGAAAGTCTTTATGGCAAGATATCCAAAACTGGGTAAGTGGTTTAGTTTCATATATGTTTCTGAACGTGCTGTCAGTGGCCAGTTCAATGAGCTGATCCTCCTCTGTCACTGTCAGTAGTGCGCCGTCTGCTGTGTTGTCTCTGAATGGAAACTGTATCCATGTCTTGTCGCTGCGCCAAGAGTCGGCCTCAGAAAAGTAGTTCCTAAATTGACCATAGATCAACTCCAAGTGCGCAAGAATCACATGTGTTATGGGAGGCGAGAGCACAGCAGAATCTCCCAGCTCATCCACTGATGGAAACATGGAAAATATTCCCTCCCCGACACGCTCCTTCCATTTTCTGATTTTTTTGACGAAGCCTTCCATCCTGTCATACAGCTGAAAGGCATATGTGTTGCGACCTTGCATAGAACTGTTAAGTTTGTTTGAAAATGTCAGAAAGATATGCAAGTTTGGTGATCCAGACACTGTCGCTGAAAGGTGCAGCCAGCTCTGTGCGCTTTTGGAGAAGTAAGAACTCCCGAATAGACGTGCGTAATTCTAACACACGTGCCAACACTGTTCCGCGTGAAAGCCAGCGCACCTCAGAATGGTACAGTAGCCCAGTGTGCTCCTCTCCTTCAGCAGCGCAGAGATTAGAGAAGTCGTGTTTGCAAAGCACTCTTCTTGACTATATTCACAACTTTCACGACCGAGTCCATGACATCAGACAGTTCAGCGCTCATGTCCTTGGCGACAAGTGACTCTCTGTGCAACATGCAGTGCGTCCAAATCACCTCTGGAGCCACATCCCTGACAAGCGCGATTAGGCCACTTTTTAATCCAGCCATGGCTCTTGCGCCGTCGGTGCAGAGTGCGACACATTTTGCCCATGAAATGTCATTTTCTCTGAAGAAAGCGTCAATCACTTTGAAGATTTCAGCACTTGTTGTGCGTTCAGGAAGGCGCTTACAAAACAAAAATTCCTCCTGCATTTCATTCTGATCCACAAAGCGCACAAACGCCAGAAGCTGCGCGTCCTTTGACACATCCGTTGATTTATCCAGCTGTAATGCAAATGCATCTGCCAATCTCAGCTTCTCTATCAGTTGCACCCTCACATCTGATGCCATCTCGTCAATACGGCGAGCAATGGTTGTGTCCGACAATGGAACAGTTTTCAGTTTATTAATGTCAATATCGTTCCCATACATTGTTTTACACATGTCAGTTGCTGAAGGCAATATTAAATCCTCTCCAAGTGTGTATGGCTGTTTCTTTTGGGAGATCCGAAGAGCAACTTTATAAGAGCATTTCAAAGCTAGCTCACCAACTTTGGCTGATTTTTTCATCAATGTCTGTTGGCCTTGGAGGGATTTGAGACAAGTTTGGAAGTATTCAACGGGTCTGTCTTTTAAGTGGCTGTGGGTTGTCTCCAAGTGACGCTGCAGCTTTGATGGCTTCATAGACTCGTTTGACAGCACAGTAGAACAAATGACACACATTGGAAATTCAATGTCATCTGTCTGCTTGAAGGTAAACCAAAACTTCAGGTAATTGTCTGTATATTTTCGGGTCTTCTCTCTTTTACGCTTACCCGTTACAGCTGCGGGGCCTACAGCAGGCAGGCCTACATCGTCACTTTTATTTTCACCTGCGGTTTCTGAGGTGGGGGGTAGGCCTCTTCTGTACTTGTTTTTTTTTTTTTGTCGTGTCACAAAACGATCCATTTTTAGCCGCTAGCATAATAAGAATGGGCTCTCGGCCAATCACAGGGAACCTGACAGAGCCAGCGTGTCACATACGGCCTCGTGATTGGCAGAGCAGCAATAGGGGCGGGAAAGCTGTTACAGCCTTTGAGTTTGCTTTTTTTAACTTAACTTTTATTCTCTTTTTGTTCGTTCTTATTTGTTCACTGTAACTCTGTGAAGTCCTGCCCTCTCTAAAGATGTTGTTTGAGAGGGTCTTCGTGTTGTTTTAATGCCGCTTCCACACGCTGCCGTTTTTTCCACCTGCCTTATTTCTAATCCGCAATCACTTCCTGTTTGCGGTAAGGCGTATTGTGTCACTTCCTGTTTTCACAGCGTGAACTGCTGTCTGTTGCTCCAGACTCTCTCGCTCTTATCTTTAATCGCATTGCTGTAATATCTGTTTCTAACACATAAGCACTTTTAAAACATTTTCTGCTGCTGCACATCACGTTTGGGAACTCCTCGTGTTGTGGGACATTACGGATATATACATATATATATATATATATATATATATATATATTCTTAATATATGTAAGTAATGTCTATTACATATGGAGTAATGTAACAAAAGTAATTTCGCCCTGGGATTATTAAAGTATTTCTGATTCTGATTCCTCGTTGATGGGACAGGTGTTGTGAATGAAACGGTGCCCAGCTTGAAAGAGCTCCTGTGTGTCGCTGAATGTGTGCATTGATGACTGAAAGACATCTTCTGCCTCCATTTATCTGTTTACTACAGTGTGTTGAATTCATGTTAATGTGTATTTAAAGACATTTCAATTAGTGGAAAAAAATTGCAGGGGGGGGATATAAAAAAATGTCTAATCAACCAAATCTTTCGCGACCCCCATGCAGTACCTCCGCGGACCCCCTAGGGGTCGCGGACCCCCTGTTGAAGACCCCTGGTTTAGACTACAATCCTGGTCCTCCTCCTTCTCCTGATCACCTTAGACTCCTTCTCCAGTCCCTCCTCATCTGTCTTTCCCTCCCAGGGTTTCCCCCTAAATATTGCCCATACAGCCATGCTGCATGGTGGAGCAGCATGAAGTTCTCAACCAAAACTTACTGATGTGCTCGGAAGGCGAGGGTGTGATGACAAAACATGTCAGACAAAGACAAACATATTGATAAAATAGAAATCATATTGATCCATGTCGATAATTATCAAAAAATTCAAAACATATATAAGTGGCCATTTTATGGTATTGTTCAATGACCATAAAGAACATATAAACACTGAATTCAAACTCAAACCTTTATTCAACCAACTTTTTACCAAAACTGCAAGTTTTTAAAAAAGAAAAAAGGAACACGTGCTTACTGAACTCTGAAGGGGGTGGAGCTTGGTGACAGAGCGTTCCTGGGTCTGTGTTTGTGATTGGAACCTACATGATGGGGTTGAATGCAAAAGGAAGGATTAGTGTTCTTCTATTGAACGTTTTATCGACCCCTTTTATTCTATCACACCACATGTATATTGATCGATATATATTGTTATTGAAGTATCGTCTAGCCCTAATGCCAATAAGAATGGATGATGGTGAGGGTTTTTGTAAGGATTATTTGTGTTTCACATATTTTATTATATTCATCCTATTTTCTCTTCAGTAACCCAATAGTTCCCTGTTTTGTAATAGTTTATAAATATATGGCAAAAGTTAGTAATGTGTAAGCCACAATTTTGTTTGTTTATTAAGTTAGTATTTAATACAGCTGGCACAATAAAGGACCCTCTTGCTGCAAGGTCACAGTGCTACTAAAGTATGAACATCAACAGTAAACTCAATGCAGACTTTTAGAATATTGCCGTAACAATTTATGTTTGAGACTGTAGATGGTTATTTAAGAAATTGTAAGCAGGACAACTTACAGTATCTTAGAAACTAATTTTACCCCAGGTTAGGGCTGAAGCTAATAATTAGTTTAGTAATTGAGTATTCTATTGATTATTCTGACATTTTATAGACTTATTGGATAAAAACCGTGGCACATTTTTCAAACTTTTCATTTATTGTTTTGTGAGAAATAGAAATACACGAAAGATACCAGCAAACAAATAATTTCATTCCTGTTTTTAGTTAACATTTTATGCTTTACATTCACTAACATAGCATGGAATTAGTCTACACTTAAAAACTTGTAGCAAAGGGAAGTGCTCCGACAGCGCAGGGGTAGAGAGCACGACCCATGTACGGAGGCCTTAGTCCTCGATGCGGCTGACCCAGGTCCGATTCCGGCCTGAGGTCCTTTGCCGCATGTCCTCCCCCACTCTCTCAAACCCCCTTTCCTGTCAACCTACTTTGTAAAAATTAGCCACTAGTGCTGCAAAAAAAAAAAAAAACAATTGTAGCAAAGGATGCATCTGCAGCTAAAAAAGAACTTTGCTGCAACCAAAAGAACTCAACTAGAAAGAACTATGTCCTTTCTAGTTGAGTTAACATCGATACATTTTAGTTGCCTCTGCAGTAAAAATGGTCACAAACAAAAAAAGTCATTATCATTTGCATATTGCATTCTGAAGTTTTAAAGAGATTTTTTTAACACCAGAAAGTTTCCAAATAAAACCTTGTAGTAAACTTCGGTGCCAAGTGACACTTTTTTTTAAGAATTGTGAAAGCGTACAACCTTTGCAAAGTTTACCATGCAAGTCAATAACATGATCTCCATACTGAATCGCTCAAGATTAATAGCAACAACGAGTTGTGTAGTGGTCTGTTTCAAGAAGCAGTGTTAACGAACTCAATCAATTCAGAGTCAAATCCTTCACAAGGCTGGGTAAAAGCCATTTCAAGGCCAGACACACCCTTCTTACTGCTCTGCACACTGTTGCCTTACTCAGGTGTTCAGCATCTCCCACATTATGTAAAAAAGTACCGTTTGCAAAAAAATGCAACGCTACACACAATACCTGCTAGGATGTGAGAGCATGACTCCGATGTGTAATGCTGCAAATGTAAGGATAAGGTCGTTGGTATATGTGATGGATTGTGAGGTAAAACAGTAGCGCTGAAAAAAATCTGGATATACATGCGGTCTCATAACCCTCTCACGACAAATATTTAATTCCCTGTGTTGTGCAATTATATACTGTTTAAAGTTATTTAATGTTTAATAAATAACTCTCTGTCTGTTAGGTATTGTCGGGTGCATATCAGCTCTAGAGCTGATATCAGGACAATAGTTATGGATAGCACTGGTGTTCTTTTAACAGCAAACTCTGCACACATATAGAATAAATGAGTGACAACTTCGCTTCAAGTTCAAGAATTTATTAACAGAAATAAAATGAACATCCAGAGAACATCACTATATAATGCTGTTTAGCTGAATTAACACTATATTTCAATCAACAAATCCTCTCTACTAGGCTAGTGAAACTTAACTAAAACTACTAAGCAAACTGAAGATAAAAAGAAAGAAGCTAAGGAACTATGTACACACTAAAAGACACAAAAGACAAAACAAAGTGGTTGAGCATATGTTCCTAACAGAGCACTTCGCTCTCAGACTGCAGGTCTGCTGGTGGTTCCTAGAGTCTCTAAAAGTAGAATGGGAGGCAGATCCTTTAGCTATCAGGCTCCTCTCCTGTGGAACCAACTCCCAGTTTTGGTCCGTGAGGCAGACACCCTGTCTACTTTTAAGACTAATCTTAAAACTTTCCTTTTTGACGAAGCTTATAACTAGAGTGGCTTATGTTACCCTGAGCTACCTCTATAGTTATGCTTCTATAGTGTCATGGTTTAGTTTTGATTCGGCTTTTGTTGCCATTGGTTTTCGGTTTTTCCACCTTGTTTTAGTTTTAGTTAGGGTTTAACTTTATTTGTTGTTTTTGGTTTCTCCTTCCCCTCACTTCAGCCTTCCCTTCCACCCAGCCTTCACTTCACTCTCCTTGCAGTCAGTCACACCTGTTAGTAATTATTCAGTCAGATGCATGTCACCTGTTAGTCTTCCTATTTAAACCTCCCTCTGCCTCACTTTAGTGCTGGTCCGTCTTCTGCTATCCACCACTCCATGCCAGTCCTCGTTTTCGTCTTGGAAGATCTGTTTTCTGTTCTCTCGTTTAAGGTTAGTCCTGCCTGTTGCTTTGAAAGACTTTGTACCCTGCTATTGTCCCTGGAGAAGCTCTGTTCTGTGTCCTGGTGTCTCCAGAGAGCTACTAACCTGACTAGCCGCTCTGAGAAAGCTCTGCTCTGTGCCACACCATCCAGCTTCATAGGACTCTCTCTCCTGGCCGTCAGCCCCTGCCTTCACCTGCACCCCTGAGCCGCTGTATTCCTGCACCTCTGGTTACATCTTCCATCAGTCATCTACCCTTCAATAAACCTCTCAAACTTTTGTCCTGTGTGTGTTCTAAGTTCATCAATAAACAAATCCTGACAGTACGGACCAGCCAAAAGGATGAACTCAGACACCACATGGAACTTACCTGCAGGGGCTGACACCCCGGAGATCCGTGCATACCTGGACATGTGCGAACGCCTGAGGAGAGAGAGGTACGCCAGGATGGCTTCTGCCCAGGACCCTGCGCCGCCGATCAAGGCCGACTCCACTCCCCAGGTGTTCTACGTGGGCGTTGTTGCCGCTACCCCAGGGCACGAGAAGAGAAGCCGCAGATCCCTTCATCGCCTATGTCACCACCTCTATGACTCGCAGCTGGCTCCCCGAGTAAAGCTCAATGTTCCATCCATCAGAGCCCCACATGTCGAGGAGGACCAGCTGTGGAGCTTCTATTACGGTGACCGGGACGACCTTCTTCCCCGTGGGCCTGCAGCCACCCCTCTGACAGCCTCTGTACCCCCGTCTGGCTCCTCCCGGCTAGGACGCCGGGCATTCCGACGCTTTAAGGCCTCCGAAGACTCGCTTCCGCTCAGGTCCCGTGAGGGGGTTCAGGAGGACCCGCCCTCTGAAGCCTGTAGCCCGGCAGCGTCCGAGGTAGCCGAAGAGATGGTTCCGCCTCCACCCGAAAACTCCGCTCTGCCGGCCACCGTAGGCTCCGCTCTGCCGGCCGACGTAGGCTCCGCTCTGCCGGCCACCGTAAGCTCCGCTCTGCCGGCCACCGTAAGCTCCGCTCTGCCGGCCACCGTAAGCTCCGCTCTGCCGGCCACCGTAAGCTTCGCTCTGCCGGCCTCTGAAGGCTTCGCTCTGCCGGCCGCTGAAAGCTCCGCTCCGCCGGCCGACGCAGATCAGCCCGAGGCATCCGAGGAAGCCGCCCTGCCTCAGCCCGAGGCCTCCGAGGAAGCTGCCCTGCATCAGCCCGAGGCCTCCGAGGAAGCCGCCCTGCCTCAGCCCGAGGCCTCCGAGGAAGCCGCCCTGCCTCAGCCCGAGGCCTCCGAGGAAGCCGCCCTGCCTCAGCCCGAGGCCTCCGAGGAAGCCGCCCTGCCTCAGCCCGAGGCCTCCGAGGAAGCCGCCCTGCCTCAGCCCGAGGCCTCCGAGGAAGCCGCCCTGCCTCAGCCCGAGGCCTCCGAGGAAGCCGCCCTGCCTCAGCCCGAGGCCTCCGAGGAAGCCGCCCTGCCTCAGCCCGAGGCCTCCGAGGAAGCCGCCCTGCCTCAGCCCGAGGCCTCCGAGGGAGTAGTTTCGCCTCAGGATGAGGCCTCCGAGGGAGTAGTTTCGCCTCAGGATGAGGCCTCCGAGGGAGTAGTTTCGCCTCAGGATGAGGCCTCCGAGGGAGTAGTTTCGCCTCAGGATGAGGCCTTAGTTGATGCTACTCCTATTTCTGGTTCGTCGTGCCGGGGTCGTCCTCCACGACGCCCGCACCAGACTTTCCTGTTCGGCCGGAGCCGCAGACTGCGGACTCAGGGCCGCTCGACTTTGCCTCGTCGGGGCCGTCCCCCGCGACGCCCGCGCCAGACTTTCCTGTTCGGCCGGAGCCAAGGACTGCGGACTCCGGGCCGCTCGACTTTGCTTCGTCGGGGCCGTCCACAACGGCGCCCGCCTCTGACTTTCCTGTCCGGCTGGAGCCGCAGACTGTGGACTCCGGGCCGCTCGTCTTTCCCTCGTCGGGGCCGTCCACCACGGCGCCCGCTTTTGACTTTTCTGTCCGGCCGGAGCCGCGGACTGCGGACTCCGGGCCGCTCGTCTTTGCCTCGTCGGGGCCGCCCTCCTCGAGGGTTTAGTCGGGCGATGCTGCTCCGCCGCCTGCCTCGTCCAGGACGACCTCCACGAGGACACTTTGCGGCTTAGCAGCCGTCTTTGCCTGCGCCCTTAAGGCCAGTGCTTGTTTGTTGTTTTAGTTAGAGCTCGGCCTTAGTGTTGATTTATTTAGCATTCATTAGTATGAGAGTTATTTCGGAGATTTCCTTGTTGTCTCAGAGTTCTTAGTTTTTGCTTTGCTTTGTTTTTTCTAGCACTGTTTAGTATTCTAGACCTGTCTTTAGTTACGGGTTTGCTTTAGTATCCTTGTTTGTTTGTTTTTTGCCTTAGTCTTCCAGTTTCTGTTTGTGTTACTTTAGCTTTAGCTATCTAGTTTTTACATTACTTTACCGTTTCGGCCCCTAGTTTCTTTGTTTTGATTTTCTGGTATTGCATTAGTTTTATAATTTTTCTTTAGTGTTTGTTCCTTTCCTAGTTTTTAGTTTTATTTCCTAGTTTTTGCTTAGTTTTTCTTTGTGTTATCCCTAACCCAGTTTTCTAGTTTGGCTTTATAATTTAGTTCATGCCTTGTTTTCCAGTTATTGGTTTAACCCTTATTTGTTAAAACCTTTAGTTCCTAGCGCTCCTTAGGCTTCTTATCCCTGGTTTTGAGCTTTACGCTCCTTACTTTGTCTGGTTCGAGCTTCCTTGGTTTTTATTTTGGCTTCCTAGTTCCTTAGTCCCCTGGCGTGTTGGGACGCCCTCCATTCCCTAGTATTTTGGATTTATTTTGTCCTCTGGCGTGTTAGAACGCCTTCTGTCTTGGGTTTCTTGGTTCCCCGGCGTGTTAGGACGCCCTCTGATTCTCGGTTCCCCGGCGTGTTAGGACGCCCTCTGATTCTCGGTTCCCCGGCGTGTTAGGACGCCCTCTGATTCTCGGTTCCCCGGCGTGTTAGGACGCCCTCTGATTCTCGGTTCCCCGGCGTGTTAGGACGCCCTCTGATTCTCGGTTCCCCGGCGTGTTAGGACGCCCTCTGATTCTCGGTTCCCCGGCGTGTTAGGACGCCCTCTGATTCTCGGTTCCCCGGCGTGTTAGGACGCCCTCTGATTCTCGGTTCCCCGGCGTGTTAGGACGCCCTCTGATTCTGGGTTCCCCGGCGTGTTAGTACGCCCTCCGATTCTGGGTTCCCCGGCGTGTTAGTACGCCCTCCGTTCTTGTTCTCTGGTGTTTTAGATGTTCCCGCTTCCCTTGTGCCCCGGCGTTTCCCTCACGCCCCGGCGTTCTCTTCCCCAAGCCCCGGCGTTTCCTGCACGTCCCGGCGGGTTCCCTCTGGCATTGTCGTACGCCTGTTCTTCCCTCTGGCGTTGTCGTACGCCTGTTCTTCCCTCTGGCGTTGTCGTACGCCTGTTCTTCCCTCTGGCGTTGTCGTACGCCTGTTCTTCCCTCTGGCGTTGTCGTACGCCTGTTCTTCCCTCTGGCGTTGTCGTACGCCTGTTCTTCCCTCTGGCGTTGTCGTACGCCTGTTCTTCCCTCTGGCGTTGTCGTACGCCTGTTCTTCCCTCTGGCGTTGTCGTACGCCTGTTCTTCCCTTTGGCGTTAAGTACGCCCGTTCCTTCCCTTTGGCGTTAAGTACGCCCGTTCCTTCCCTTTGGCGTTAAGTACGCCCGTTCCTTCCCTTTGGCGTTAAGTACGCCCGTTCCTTCCCTTTGGCGTTAAGTACGCCCGTTCCTTCCCTTTGGCGCTGTCGTGCGCCCGTTCCTCCCTCTGGCGTTAGTATGTCTGGCCTTGCCCGTTTTGCCTTGTGGCAATGTTCGCCTGACTTCCCTTGTGGCGATGTTTGCTTTTCAGCATCTGCTAGATGTTCTTGTTTTGCCTACCAGGGGTTGTTAGAGACCCCTTTTAGTCCGCTTTTGTTTTTCCTTTTGTTTCAGATCGCCCTGAGTGGGTAGTTTTTTTTTGTTTGATTTTGGCCCACCATCCGTGCCACCCTCCACCCACCCTGCTTTGGTCTGTTTGGTTTGACCCTAGCCCGCCATCCGTACCACCCTCCACCCACCCTAGGTTGGTTGTTGTTTAGTTTGTTAGGCCGTCCGGAGACCGGCCTTGAGGGGGGGGGTAATGTCATGGTTTAGTTTTGATTCGGCTTTTGTTGCCATTGGTTTTCGGTTTTTCCACCTTGTTTTAGTTTTAGTTAGGGTTTAACTTTATTTGTTGTTTTTGGTTTCTCCTTCCCCTCACTTCAGCCTTCCCTTCCACCCAGCCTTCACTTCACTCTCCTTGCAGTCAGTCACACCTGTTAGTAATTATTCAGTCAGATGCATGTCACCTGTTAGTCTTCCTATTTAAACCTCCCTCTGCCTCACTTTAGTGCTGGTCCGTCTTCTGCTATCCACCACTCCATGCCAGTCCTCGTTTTCGTCTTGGAAGATCTGTTTTCTGTTCTCTCGTTTAAGGTTAGTCCTGCCTGTTGCTTTGAAAGACTTTGTACCCTGCTATTGTCCCTGGAGAAGCTCTGTTCTGTGTCCTGGTGTCTCCAGAGAGCTACTAACCTGACTAGCCGCTCTGAGAAAGCTCTGCTCTGTGCCACACCATCCAGCTTCATAGGACTCTCTCTCCTGGCCGTCAGCCCCTGCCTTCACCTGCACCCCTGAGCCGCTGTATTCCTGCACCTCTGGTTACATCTTCCATCAGTCATCTACCCTTCAATAAACCTCTCAAACTTTTGTCCTGTGTGTGTTCTGAGTTCATCAATAAACAAATCCTGACATATAGGATTAGGTTACTGGAGGACATCTGGATCTATTTTTCTCACTCTATTGAGTTCTACTGTTCTTCAATTAAGCATTGCTTGTCATCATTTCTGATTATAACTTTTTGTTCTCTCTCTTTTTTCTTCATAGTAGGTACACCTGGTCTGACATTCTGTTAACTGTGACATCATCCAGAGAAGACAGATCACCGGCTATTACCATCTAATGTAGAACAGATTACTGGATCAATGTGTGCTTCTGTGCTTGTTTGTCTCTCTTGTTGTGTCTCTGCTTTGTCTTCTGTAACCCCCAGTCGGTCGAGGCAGATGACCGTTCATACTGAGCCCGGTTCTGCTGGAGGTTTTTCCTTCCCGTTAATGGGTGGTTTTTCTTTCCACTGTCGCTTCATGCTTGCTCAGTATGAGGGATTGCTGCAAAGCCATGGACAATGCAGACGACTCTCCCTGTGGCTCTACGCTTCTCCAGGAGTGAATGCTGCTTGTCGGGACTTTGATGCAATCAACTGGTTCCCTTATATAGGACATTTTTTGACCAATCTGCATAATCTGTGCAATATGATTGAATTTTACTTTGTAAAGTGCCTTGAGATGACATGTTTCATGAATTGGCGCTATATAAATAAAATGTTATTGAATCGAATTGAATCATCATCAGAACAATTCAGTGAATCCTGGTTTACTGCAGGTCTGAGTTAAAGAACCAAAGTTCATCTTAAAGAACATGGATTGGAGTTAAATTAGCTTCACTAATTTAGAACCCATTCACAATGCAAACCCTGAGTTAAACAAAACATTATTTGATGAAATAACATTTTATCTGAGTTAAAGAACCAAAGTTCATCTTAAAGAACATGGAATGAGCTTAAATTAGCTTCACTAATTCAGAACAACATTTGGTATGTGTTTCAACCCATTCACAATGTAAATCCTGAGATAAACAAAACATTATTTGAGAAAATAACATTTTAAAGAAAGGTTTTCTCAGTAAGAATCTGTAAACTTTAGGGACGCTTGATTTTACTAATGTGATTATACCTCAAGGAGGCTAGGGGTTGCTGTAGCGATCAGTCGCTAAAATCGGTTACTTCTATTGTTATACAAAACGCCTTTAAATCGAGATTAATATTCCGTATTAATGCTGTAATTACGCTCATAGCACTATCGAACAATGGTGGAGCGAAACGAAGAAAACCTTATGCTTGAATGAGCCGTAGTTGGATATCCGGAAACCGGATGTCACGGGAAGCTAATAGCCTTTAGGCTAGCGGATTTTCGGCGCTAACTTTAAAAACCTCGGCTTTAATTTAGTCGTAATGAGTACACCAGATAACACAAACATCAATATCCCATCAGTGTATACAACTCTAATGGAGATAACGTTTGTTATAACCATAAAAACACACTCAAATTACATCGGCAATGGCATGGTATCAACATGCTAACGGGAGCTATGTCGCTCAGCCCCCTTGTGTAATGTGTGGACACATTACACAAGCTTTCCAAACAACCATTTAACTTTCCCTGTTTGTTTCTCTGCCAAACTTGTCGGTGCCTCGTGTGAGTTCGGTTCACTTTGGCATCCAAGGGAGAGAGCAGTGGAAAGCAGAGGATAGCCGAAACGTGGTCGGGGTAGGCCGGTCCGAGGCCCTGCAGTGGTGACTCCAGATTGGCTTTTGCTCTCAGCTTGGGATACTGAGTCCTGTGTTGGCTTTTGGCCACTCCACGTTGTCTGGACTCAGCTTCCTGCAACAGCTGAGAAGAATAAACAAGGCTGGTTTTGGCGTTCTTTACTTCAGCGGCTGGTTACGCAGAAGTTAGCTCTGATTCTAGTCGCCAGATCTTCAAACCCAGTCGGATCCTCCGGACAAAGAGATTTCTCCCCTGTGCTGGCTTGTGGGTCTTTCGGGCCCCATGAGGCCCCATACCTGGCTGGCTTGTCCAGGGGGACTCTCTCTCCTGGAGAGCTCCCGGAAGAAGTGGGTAGAGTCTGAGGAGTGATCTAGGCTCATGGCAGGGAATCCCTGCTGTGAGAGGCTGTCTCAGAGTGGGTGTAAACTTTCTTGCACACAATCCATTTTGATTCCTTCCCCATGTCACATGTTGTTCAAAATTCAATCTGAATTTTGACATGGCGCGATGGCTTATCACACTGCATGAAAAGTGAGATTTCCGTCCCCGTAAACTACCGCAGATCTCCCTCATTTTCGGCAGTTAACGACAATTTGCAACCCGCGCTTGTCGCCGTTTGTCAGTGCCACAAATTGTCGGAACCGGACAATGACGTATGTGGAGAGCGATCAGCTGTACTAATGGCCCTAATTAGCATATGAATGCAGCGAACCCGCGCGGCTGGCCAGGTCTGGCTTGAATAACCTACTCAGTATTGGCTGAAACCACTATTTTCAAACAAGTAAAATCACTCGTGATTGGCAGCAAAACCACACGTGGCCAGGCCAGGCTTGAATGTTCTTACTCGTGATTGGTTGGCATATATATATTTATTTATATTTTTATATATATATATATTTATTTATATCTTTATATATATATATATATATATATATTTATTCATATTATGCTGTATATTCATGTTATCCTACACTACTACACTATTATTAGGCTACCATCAAGGACATGAATGAATTTATACAGGAAATTAACATTTGCCAGGAACATGTTTATGCAAAGAAAGAGCTTTATTAAAACAAACACAACTATATACAACGCGAGGATCTGCCCACACATGCGTATCCAAAAATTACAACTCCGTGAACTGTCCGTTTGCCTCCTCGGGGTTGTAGGTAACTGGCAGCATTCTCTCCGAGGCAGGTCCGATGTGCAGACGCCTGCTGTGCGTGGCTCTGTACTTCAGCGTCGCCTCTAACCGGGACTGCAGCTTCACACAGAGTTCAGAGAGATCCGGCCTACGAAATGACGGCGGCCGTACAATCCATCCAGAGACCCCACCAACAACGCCATCTTCTTCGCCAGACATGCGGTCGACGGTGGCGGACTTCCAGAGTTCCACTTCCTCATCCGCTAGCACACTCTGCCTCGATTCCAGCAGCTGTAAAAAAAAAACAATGAATCAGTACTGTGCGATGGGATGCACTGCGTATGGACACAACACATCTACAGGGTTTCCTGCAGCGCTATCTTGGCGAGGCGGCCAACACGTGACGTTAACACGTGGTTTTTTGTTGTTTCTTTCGCGCATGCGTGAATGGCAGAGAAAAAAACACATGGATACCCCCCGCTCCGCGAGTCGGTCCGCGCAAAACGTGTCGTCCCCCCCAACTCACCACCTCGCCTAAGCAAACTCCTGCGGTAAACACTGATCTATCAATGCACCTGAAAAATAGTCACCAAATAAAGTCTTACCCTCTTTCTTCTAGCTCGACTCCGAGCTGAATTCTTGGCAGCTTCAGCTCCTGCATACCGTCTCATAATACGTCTTACAGGCGGCTGGAAAACAATTAAATGAGAGTGGTATGAATAAAAATCAAACGCAAGTCACAGTAACAAGGAAGGAGAAAACAGTAAAACAAGTCACTTACACACAATGTCGTCTTTATCAACATCGTGTAAATCTGGACTTGCAGTTATTGCTCCGAGCAAATAGGTCACCGCCTCATTATGAGGCGTGCTTAGTCTGTGAAAACAAAATGTACAGTTATGATCGGTATCTATCCGTATCTATGTCCTTTTACCGCAGAATGAAAGCATATTCTTTAAATCTTACCCTTGCTCCGGTTCATAGCGCCTGAGGACATGAACACACAGGAGCGGAGCGCTCAGCACGTTTTTTTTTAACTTCTTCTTCTTCTTCTTCTTCTTCTTCTTCTTCTTCTTCTTCTTCTTCTTCTTCTTCTTCTTCTTCTTCTTCTTCTTCTTCCTCTTCTATTCTATCATGACGGATCGCAAGCAACTTTAAGGTGCATACCGCCAACTACTGTTCATGAGTGTGTAGCAACACTGTTTTACATCTATTAAATTCTATTTGTTAATTTTGTATTCTGAAGATAATAAATAATAAATAAATAATGCTTTCCTTAATCTATAAATATCCTTTATATTTCCTTTATTTCCCAATAATCCTTTAAGACTCCATCCTTGGCCTGTCCTTTTATTCCCAACAAGTTTGTAAAATTGTTGAAGTTACATTTTCATCCATACTACTTTTAATTTTCATCCAGTATACTAAACCTAATTTCATTCTTCTGAATTCCAGTGGAGTTTCTCCAGTCTCTACTAAAAGAGCGTTGATAGGTGTTGTTTTCACTGCTCCTGTGCATATACGTAAAGCCCTACTTTGTAATCTATCTATTCTTTGTAATGTTGTTTTAGCTGCTGCTCCATAAATAAAACTGCCATAATGTATTATTGATCTCATGAGAGCCCTATATATGTTTAATAATGATTGTCTATCTGCACCCCAATTATTTCCAGCCACAGCCTTCAGTAAATTTATAACTTCTAACTAAATAACACATTTTACGAAGTGATCAGTCCACAAGTGAAAAACCAGGAGACTTGTTGATGAAACTTCTGGCCATGTTGCTTTTGTCATGGCAATCAACCTTCAAGATTTCTGACAATGCCATCACATCACTTCTTCTGTGCATCAAACATTTCATGTGGATACTTGGAAATGTTGTCTGTGTGTGCTAATTCCCCCCCTCCCCGCAACACTGATTTGCGTTTGTATAGCTCACAGCATTTTCATTTACATGTTAAAGCCTCCCCTAGAATTAGGAGGAGGGGGGTTATGGGGGGACAACTGCCACTTCAATTTATGACAATTCATGGCAGTTTTCGGTGTTGCCTGCAAATTACCGCGAACAGCCGTTAACCTGAAATTCCACGACAATCTACAGTGCCGCATAGTGACGGAAATCACACTTTTCATGCAGTGTCACCTGCTAATTAATGCCGCTCCTTCATCGATTGGATCCTCGTCAAAAGGATATGCCATGTTTGTGTTTTTGACGCCTAATGTGTCTAACGGATCTAGTGACTGAATTTTTTATTGTTCGCACAGAACTATGACAGAACTCTCCTGACTGAATCAAGAAATGAGAGGGCGTGAGTGGCTTTCAGAAGGGCGGAGACAGAGGACACTGAGTTCACTGAGAAAAACCTGCTCCTGACCGGGTTAGTTCTAGGGAGAATGTTACTACGGTAACAGACACAGTGGTTGAGTGACCTCTCTTTGTGAAAAGGAAAACTCAGAGTTTCCCTGATTTCATAGTTAACAAACTTAGAGTTTTCATTAAACTTGCTTTGTGAAACAGACCTCAGGTGACCAAATGGGTGCCTGCACTCCTGCCTCTTTTGGAAGAAGCACTACAACCATTTCCACTCTCTTCCAAAAGAGGCAGGAGCACAGGATGTTAGAATTTGAAGGTGTGAAACTTCAGTATTGTAAGTGGTTATGTCCTACAAGTGGGGTGTGAGTTAGAGAAGGAGAAATTCTGGAGTAAATAAAATGTACATATATTAAAAAAAATTTGAAATGTTTCATCAGGATAAATTACATAAAGAAATGTGATTTTTGTCACTTAACTGCGTGCCGTAACGCCATTTCATTATATTTTTGAATTTATTGACATTTATTGATGCTCTGAAGAAACCAACAGTGGATAGCATAGATGAAATAATAATTCTGGCAATACTGGCAGTTTTGGGTTTTTTCAAAGATTACTAATTTGAATTTATCACTGTCAAGATAGACCCAAATTCTTACCATGATAAGAAATTCTTCACAATAACGATGAAACGATACGATAAAGACCCAGCCCTATGGTCAAATATACAGGTTGGTTGGTAACCTTGCTTACATTTTTACTGTATTTATTACCCAGAATTTCTGGTAACCACAGCTGACAAAGTTTTTCAGTAAAAACAACAGATTTGTTTTACAATGTGTGGCAAACCTTCTTTCAGCAACTTTGTTACTATACCATGGAAGCCAGGTTTTTTGAAGGGTGGGTTGATGTCAGTATAACACTAGAAAGATGAAAAAAGCTGGTCAGCACTTATAAAGTGGGTTTCAGTGAAAGGTTTAACATTCATTATTGAGAGGTCTGTAAATAATTTTCAAAATGCCACAGTTTCAATGGCTACCTAGGCTATCAGTGAACTCAGTCATTTAGCAACTTTATTTGAAAGCAACGCTGTAATTCCTGACTTTATTATTTGTCACGTGGACGCTCTGTTTCAATTAGCTGCACACATTGACACAGATGTTGACAGTAGTTATCCCTGAATCCCCCACAGAAATTGTAACCCCTGCGTTGGGAGTGCCCATTCAGCAGGTTGAGTGGATCCAGTCAATTCTATTTCATTTCCAACCAACTAGATGTGTAAATAGAGTAGCTCAACTTTTGTTAAAAATTTAAAGAATAGTGCCACTACCTCATCATTCAGTTAGTGCATTACAACAGAGAATGACTCTTATATTCTCCCTTGGTATTGTACATAATTATTTCAACATACCAAGAACGTTTGGTTTATATGAGGATATTCACGCCTGTTTAAACTCTATTCATATAATTATAAATGCTAAATATAGCATATTCTCATTAGCTCTGTGGTCGTTTCCAGATGTCTAATTAAAATACAATTTGCTCTGATTGTTGTACATCTCCAGATGTTCTGTCTGCTGCAACCAAAAATTCCCATTCCTGAATACATTACTGAAAACAGCTGTGTGCTTTATTGTAAAACACATATTAGCTTTTATATGGCATAAATGGATCATATGAAAAAGATCCCAAATGTGATAAAATAAACACTGAATGAAATTAAACCCAAAAATATTCTGAACTGTGGCAGATCTAGATTTAAAGATATTTTCACATCAAGAAGTAGGTAGGAAACAAAGGCAAGGCAAGTTTATTTATATAGCACATTTCAGTAACAAAGCGATTCAAAGTGCAGTACATGAACAGAAAAACATTACAGCCAGGAAAAGACAAAGCAAAGGAATACGTAAATTATTGACTGGACTTCTTTCATACATTAGCAAACATATAGAAAGACTTAATATTTTCTATTCATAATAAGAAATAAGCTAAGTATATTCCTGGGGATTTCTGATCTAAAGTAATTTTGTCTAACTTTTCTAAAGCTACTTGAACAACTAGAATAACTTATTTTGTTTCATTCTTTTACTGGAACAAGCTTCATCAATAAAAATTCAAAACTTAATTGTTTCTTTTCATACATTACTCAAAGCTACAACTTAATGTCTCTGATCTGATCTTTCTAAACAAAAGCTAAAATGGGAGCTTCTGCACTAAACATTCTAAGGTTAATTGCTTCTATTCATAAAGCTATAACTTAAGGTCTCTGATCTGATCTTTCTAAACAAAAGCTAAAATGGGAGCTTCTGCACTAAACATTCTAAGGTTAATTGCTTCTATTCATAAAGCTACAGCTTGAGGTCTCTGACCTGACCTTTCTGACACTACAGCTAAAACAGAAAGCAGCAGAGTAAGGAAAGAAAGCACAGTAGAGGGTGTGTGTGTGTGTCTGTGTGTTGTAGTGTAGTCATGTGTGTGCGTGTATGTGTGTGTTAGTCTGTGAAATGTGGCAGATTGCTCTCACAGCCAGACTCTGATAGTGATGACGTTATCATGCAGTTCAGTAGCACTCTATTCCAGGTCACATATGTCATAGAACGTCTTGTTTACACAACATCCAGGAGAAAATTAAGGTTGTTTGTCTTTCAAGGCTGACGGGAAGGCCAGATTCTCAATGTAGCATTTGTTTTGGGCAGGCAGACTATTATTTTTCTGTCTGCCTTACATATCCCTCACATAGTTCAGGCAGCCTTGTCATGGACCCAAACAGCTGCCGACATTTTCAGAATTTCTCAATACTCCAGCTAACCACCAGCTCCAACAAGCAGAAATCCTGTTATCATAAATCCGCATTTTCAACATTTTCAACATCCTCGACTGAAATGGACAGACACACGATCCTCCTCCCCTGTGTCCAGATGGGACATGTGCAGCTGGACACAGCTGGGCTCTCCTTCACCTAGTCTTCTCATTGAGAAAATTTGATCAATTGCATTGAGAGTCCAGTTTACCAGATCCATAAGTTACAATTTGGAAGATATGTAAAAAGAGGCTACAAAAATATTGATAGAGGCAGGCAAGGAAACGGGGGTAGGAGGGTAAGAGAAAGGAGAGAAGAGAAAAACATCCACCTTCACTGAGAAGCAGGAAGAAAAAAAGAAAAAACAAGGGTAGCCACCGGAGAATATAACGCCATGCTCACACTCCATACAATGCAGATACAGTGTGAGCATCGCTAGGAACCCAAATCATTCAAATCAGTGTGTACACACATCAGCCACGTGCGGGTGCGGGTCCGGTTATCGAGGCCGTGTGGCGGTGCGAAAATTCCCCAAGAAGGAGGTTTGGCCGGATGACGCGCGGCCCCCGGATCAAGCTCCTGAATTTTACGAGCCAAGTACGAAAAGTCAGGCACTAGACAGGTGAAAGTCAAGGCGAATTTCAGAATAAAATCACCCCATCCAGCTAACTTGACTAGTGTAAACAAAACGGCAACACAGAAGCACGAGGAAAGAGAGGGGTTCATTGGAGGATATTTATGCACATGGACAACTTAATTGGCATTAAAAGTCATTAAATGTGATTATCGGTGGCATTATTATTTTTTCTGAAAAAATATGTTCATAAAAACAGTTTCGTCAGATATATTATACCAGATATAACTGATTCCGCGTGTTTGCGTGGAACCAAACACGCTGTACTGCTTCCGGTTGATCGTAAAGCCGTATGTTTTTACAATGTTCGGAAAAGAAGCTCGAGGCGGAGAAAGAGCTAGAGAATGGGAAAATGCTAATTTCAACAAAAGTGGGTGGAAAACGAGGAATTCGGGACATGGCTGCAGCCTGTCGACGGTAAAGATGACGAAGGATTTTGCCTTGTTTGTAAAAAAAATTCAGCTTTGCACAATGGGTGTCAATGCTTTACGATCTCACATGAAGTCGGACAGGCAGTGGTGTAGTCCAGGGTTCCGTGTCTGCTTGCGCTCACAACCTGGTCCTTCCACGCTCAACACCAGCTGTGCGCTCGCTCGACTCTGTCTGTGTGCCCGTGACTTCAAAAACTGTCCACCTCACCAGCCAATCACAGACAGGTTTCTTTCCATCCAATCAGAGTATGGCTTGCAAATACTGCATTCAGATGGATTAAATCAAAATGCTGCAGCTTTTGGCAGAAATTACTAAACATAACGGTGGGATTGGAGAAAAACAACAACCAATAAACAGTTTCATATTTTAGCCTAAAATATTTAGTTTAAAATAATTCCTTGAGTTACTAAGGGAGGTGTGAAAAATGTTTTTGTCTCTTTTCTTTCCCGCTTCTGGGTGGTGATGCAAAAGTTTATTGTGATCATAATCATCATCATTGTCATCATTGTTTAAAGAGCACTTTAACACGAGGTAAAACAAAATAACATCTAATAAAATGACTTGGGTAAAGACTCAATAGTTTAAAACAACAACAACAACAATAATAACAATAATAATAATAATAATAATAGTAACTAGAACTGCAAGCAGTTATTAACGGGTTCCAAGCCCACCCACGCCCCGCCCCCTTGAGCATGTTCCTGGACTTCAGTTCAGCGTTCAACACCATCAAAACTGGAACATCTGGGCTTCAGCACACCTCTTCGCAACTGCCTATTAGACTTCATCACCAACAGACCTCAGTTGGTCCGGGTCGGACAGAATACCTCTGATGTCATCACCCTCAGCACGGGCTTTCCTCAGGGCTGTGTCCTGAGCCCCCTGATGTTCACCCTGGGTACACACGACTGTGTCCCCAGGTTCACCACCAATCACATTGTGACGTTTGCAGACGACACGACGGTGGTGGGCCTGATTAGAGACGACAACGACCAGGACTGATCCTGAACGTGGAGAAAACGAAGGAGATCATCGTGGACTTCAGGAAGAAATTGCCTCACCATGCTCCACTTCTCATTAACAGCTCAGCTGTGGAGGTGGTCAGCAGCAATAAATTCCTCGGGGTGCACATAACAGACAACCTCAGCTGGTCTGTGAACACCATGTCACTGGCGAAGAGGGCACAGAAACGCTGGCACTTACTGCGCAGGATGAGGAGAGCCCACCTGCCCCCGCCCATCTTCACGACCTTCTACAGCAGCACCATAGGGAGCATTGTGACCACCTGTTTGTCTGTGTGGTGTGGATGCTGCATCGCCTCTGACTTGAGGAACCTGAGGAGAGTGATGATGACAGCAGAAGGGATCATCGGGGTACCCTACCCTCCATTAAAGACATTTCATCCCAGCGCTGCCTGTCCTGAGCCCATAACATCATCAGAGACCCCTCACAACCCCACCATGGAATGTTCTCCCTGCTGTCCATTGGGAAAAGTTTTTGCAGCACCTGCTGCAGGTCCACCAGGTTTTGCAACAGCTTTTTTTATGCTGCCATCTGACTGTTGAACTGTAAACTGGAGTCTATACCGTATTTGCACATTTGCATCATTATCTGGCATTACCAATGTTAATTGCTCTCTTATAAATGCAAGTGGCATTTCTCCCATTTCTGCTAATAATGCTGCTGTTGGAGTAGTTTTAATTCCTCCTGTACATAATCTCGATACTTGATACTGAATCCGATCTAATTTTTGTAGATTTGTCTCTGCTGCTGAATTATAAACACTACTTCCATAATCTATCACTGATCCAATTAATCCTGTATATATATTCTTTAGTGCTATTCTATCTGCTCCCCACTCCCTACCAATTAAGCATGTCATAATATTTATTACTTTCTTGCATTTGTCTAAAAAAAGTTGATGCAATGCAGTTTTGCATTGCATTACATTGAAATGACTGTTGTCATTTCAGCTTTTAACTTTTTGCTCTCTCTTTTTTCTTCATAGTAGGTACACCTGGTCTGACGTTCTGTTAACTGTGACATCATCCAGAGAAGACAAATCACCCGCTATTACCATCTAATGTAGAACAGATTACTGGATCAATGTTTGCTTCTGTGCTTTTTTTGTCTGTCTTGTTGTGTCTCTGCTCTGTCTTCTGTAACCCCCAGTCGCTCGAGGCAGATGACCGTTCATACTGAGCCTGGTTCTGCTGGAGGTTTTTCCTTCCAGCTAATGGGTGGTTTTTCTTTCCACTGTCGCTTCATGCTTGCTCAGTATGAGGGATTGCTGCAAAGCCATGGATAATGCGGACAACTCTCCCTGTAACTCTACGCTTCTCCAGGAGTGAATGCTGCTTGTCGGGACTTTGAAGCAATCAACTGGTTTCCTTATATAGGAATTTTTTGACCAATCTGTATAATATGATTGATTTCGACTTTGTAAAGTGCCTCGAGATTACATGTTTCATGAATTGCCGCTATATAAATAAAATTAAATTGAATTGAATTGAATTAAGACTCTTTGAATGTGTATATTCCATGTTATTCTTTCGTCAAACCAAACCCCTAAAACTTTGAATTGTTTCACTCTTTCTATTTCTTGATTATATAATTTTAATTTAACATCATTAATTTTCTTCCTTGAAAAGAAAATTGTTTTAGTCTTATCCACTGAGAATTTAAATCCCCATTTTAATGACCATTCTTCAACTTTAAAAATAGCTTCATGCATCTTTTTAGTAATAAACTCCAAATTCCTTCCTCTCTTCCACATAGCTCCATCATCAGCAAAAAGAGAAAAACCAATTCCATTATCTATATTTTGAAACACATCATCTATCATTATCGAAAATAATAAAGGACTTATTATACTTCCCTGTGGAGTACCATTTTCAACAATATATTTCTCAGAATGATAATTACCTATTTGAACTTGTATTTGTCTTTTAGTTAGAAAATCTTTGATCAATACATCCTACCTGTAATACCCAACTTTATAATTTTAATTAATAAACCTTCTTTCCACAACATATCATATGCATTTTCAATATCCAAAAACACTGCTACAATACTTTCTTTATCAATTTGAGCTTTTCTGATTTCAAATTCCAATTCCTCTCTCTTCAGGTTTCTGCTCCGCTTAGAAACATAGACATTATACGTAGACGCCCCATTGGACGCTGCCGGCCGCTAGGCTGACGTGCCTACAGGGCGGCCATCTTGGGTCAGACCACAGATCAGACAGCTGCTGTGAAAATGAATAGGAGGCAGCTCAGATCTCATTTTAATCATATGTTTACAGTGATCGTGACCTTTCAGACAGATTACACATATTTATTCAGAACCAAAACTATTTAAACTGAAGTCAAACTGGATGAAAAATGTACACGCACTTACATATTTTGCAGTTACATATTAATCTAATATACACACAAATTATAAACACATAAATCTCTCTCTCTTTCTTCCAATATATATATATATATATATATATATATATATATATATATATATATATATATATATATATATATATAAGCTATATACACAGACACCGATCTACAGACAACAGCAATTATCTACATAGGAGCAAAACTATATACAGATAAGTGAGAGCAAAGGTGCTCATAACAGCATTTAAAAATGACATAATACAAACCACGATCTGGGGGAAAGAAATCAACAAAAAACCTAATCACCCTCAGCACGGGCTTTTCCTGAATTGACTTGTATAGACCAGTTCATTGTTATTGTTTTGATGCGGGTTTTTCGCGCACGCGCGCCGGACTGATTGGCAAAAAGCGAACACAATGGCGGACGCAAACAGAGAAACTGACGAGTTCTCCGCGTATTTTTCTTCTTTAGATAACGTATCACAAGATCGTTTTAAGACTAAGTTGATAGTTGATGGTATCAGATTGCCAGATCCACACAGCAAAAGCCTGAAGGGACGGAGCGAGTCTGTGAAATGCTGCCAAGTGTTACGTACCGCGACATATACAGCTACCTTATAAACACGCAGGCCAGTACAGACGAGAGAGCACGAAAGCCATGAAACCACTGGACGGCTACAATTATCTTATATCGGGACATAGACACCAGCAACCCCCGCGATCCCATGAGGGATTAAGCGGGTCAGAAAATGGATGGATGGATGTTGTTCACACGTTTGTGCAATCACAAAGCGGCGTCATACAGACCGCGTCTCAGCAGAGAGGAAGACCCGCCCGGTAGGTTAAAAAAAAACATTGTTTACTACGGACTGTTTTGGTGTTTTTGTCTTGTTAAAATGGGTGGGGGTGTCGGCGACATTGCAACGTAAACACAGAAGTACTAGCGCCCGTGAACGGGCGGAGGGGAGGGGAGGTGGCGATCGCTACACGGGCCGGAATAGTCAGCGGCTGCTGCTACCGCTTCTCCGGCCCGTGTAGCGATCACCATCTCCCCTCCGCCGCTATTTAACTAGAACAATGACTAGAGCAGAATTAAGTTGTATTTACCGGAGATGAAGTGTAGACTGCAAATTCTGTCGCAGTATGATGGATCCCCCAGTCCATTGGGAGTGTCTGACTGTGCTCTTTTCATTGAAAATATCCATTTCTTTATTCGTCCTTCCTCCTTCGGTAAACGACAGAAACGTACATCCGACGATTTGGAATGCCTCTGTGTGCAACCGGGAGCACAACAAGTCGTAGGCATTGTTTAGATTCCAAAAATAAACTAACTAAAAATACGCTCTAAATCACCCATTTTGTCACAGTAGTAGACGAGAACAGTACTGTTTTTGCCAACCACCGTGACCCGGGTGTAGCGCTGACGTCACGCGTGAACTGGTCTATTCTCTCTGAACGCAGCTTGGTCTGACCTAAGATGGCCGCTGTGACGTCACTTCCTGTGATGTGCCCAAATATGGGCAAAATGGCCGCCCTGTTCACAGCTCTGGAGTCAGAGCTCTGGATAGTGAGAGCTGTGAACAGATCATAAAATTCATAAATTCGTTAATAATCAACGGTTTGCTATAAAATTCTGAAAATATTCATGGATCTCAAAGAGTGCTTTATCTACTTACATGATTTTTTAAATGCCCATTGCAAAAAGCGTTTGAGAGAAAAAAAAATATTAAACTTTATAGTCTTGCACATTTACATTTTATTGTCTTGTAAATAAGTCAAAATCGCCTGGATTTTTACCAAACTGAAATCTAAGTTTAGTCTGCATGTGCTTTAGAAATAGAGGCCATTTTTTTGGGGATTGAACAATATTTGTGGAAAATACATTGATTTCTCCATTTTACAAACTTTTAAAAAATCAGAGTGTGCAACTTTCAGAAACCTCAATACATGCAGTGAGAGAATTGTTACACCTTATTCAAGGAATACATCCTGAAAATCTGAGATCGTTACATCACAAAATTGATTTTTGGTAATTTTTTGAAGTTTTGAAGGTTTTTTTCAAACTTTTGGAAATAGGCCCCGCCCACTTGTTTCAATCATTACCATATTTAACCTCTGAGTTCAGGGGTATGACTGGAAGGGGATGAAGAAGGTTTTGTAAAAATCTGATCAGCCATTCTTGCGTAGTAGATTTCTTGACATCACAGCGCCCCCTAGTGATGGACGATCCTCAAACGCGGGTCACATGTGCAAAATCTTATTTGGACTAAGTGTTATGAAGGACATGTCAAAATCTGTTATGGTTTTAGAATAATCAGCAATTACATTTAGAGCTAGCTAGCTAACAATCACTTATTTTAGCGTTACTTTTCGAAAAAGTAAAAATTCAAAAATCCGCCGCGTTAACTTTTTTTATTTGTCCATGACACGCTTATATATGAAGTTTTGCGCGGATCGCACAAAAAATGTAGGAGGAGTTTAACAAGAAAGGTTTAACCTTTGTAGCCATGTAGCGCGAAAACTAGCTGGGAAACGAAAGGTGTGCCAATTCCCTTTTTGATGCAGAATCATCCAATAAACAAAGTGACATCAAGTTTTTGAGTATGGGACCAGTAGTTTGGTGGTTACAGGCGTAAACGCATTGTCCTTTGTTATAGCGTCCCCTAGTTGTTGAGGGGTCTAAATTTCTGGGTTTGAGTAGTGGTGCACATTCTGTACTTGGATACCTGATTCAATAGGTTCGTTACAAATCCGCATGGGCCGCCCAACGCGTTTTAGCGGAGAATAATAATTACCCGTAATAATAATAAACTAGAACTGCAAGCAGTTATTAACGGGTTCCAAGCCCGTCTCGCTCCGCCCCCTTTGAGCATGTTCCTGGACTACAGCGTTCAACACCCTCATCCCACAGCATCTGGTTGAAAAACTGGAACATCTGGGCTTCAGCACACCCCTCATCACTTCCTCACCTCCTGACCACTGTCGGTCCGGGTCTGACAGACCACCTCTGATGTCATCACCCTCAGCACGGGCTCCCCTCAGGGCTGTGTCCGCAGCCCCCTGCTGTTTACTCTGATGACACACGACTGCACCCCCAGGTTCACCCCCAATCACATCATGAAGTTCGCAGTTGACACAAACTCATCCCTTAATTTCCCCATGGTTATTATAAATTATTTTAATATACCAACTCTTATTTCAGGATTTGTTGTGCGACGGGCTCTGAAAAAGCTGTCCTGTGATGTCTGCCGTGCCAGCTTGGTAACAGATGCTGCATCTGCCATCAAGGACCAGAGCTACCACCTGCTGAAGTTAAAAAACAATGGAGGTCTGGTGATTCCATCAGAAGGCACAGTGATGGTAGTCAGGGCAGCAGAGTGGGTCATTCGTCAGACCTCATGTACCAGACGATCACAGCCCATCAAAGTGCTAGAGGTCTTGTACATTGTAAGGAAGAGGATAGGGTCAGAGGATGTGTTTGTGCTCAGAGAGCACATCGGAGAAACACAGTATGGCATAGACAGCCACGACCATACGCTGTTAACGTTGGTTGTGTCCTTGTTTTTTAAGTTAAGGCTGCACCAAATTGCCAAAATAACTAACCTTAGCTTACAGAGCAACAACATGCAACAGAAGCTCAATTAAAACCGTCCTTTTCAAAGGGCATTAGCCAAGCTATGTTTTTTGGGTCATTTTTTTAAATCTCTGTCTTCCATGTGTATACCATCACAGTAGTGTAGGTGGGGATTTCAACATGCTACATCTATATATACTTGTGAAGGGGACTATTGTACCAATTTTAATAGCAAATAAATTTCACTTTTATAATGGATTAAAAATAGGAACCTTTGTGTAATTACTCCTGATATATAATCCGAATAGTCTACATGAAACTTCAAAGTGTTACCTTTAATGTGAAACCTGGATTATGCTTGTACACCAAGAGGTTGCCACACAATAAGCCTTTTGTGTCAGTATTTCATATTTTATTATAACAGTAATAGTCATATTATAAAAGTATGTATGTAAATATAAATAAATTAGGACTGTGAAATAATTAATCACACCCAAATAAAAGTGTTTATATATATATATATATATAATGAATGTTCTTCATTTAGATTGACCTTTAAACCATTAATGCTATTACTCCTTTTCATATCTATCTATCTATCTATCTATCTATCTATCTATCTATCTATCTATCTATCTATCTATCTATCTATCTATCTATCTATCTATCTATCTATCTATCTATCTATCTATCTATCTATCTATCTATCTATCTATCTATCTATCTATCTATCTATCCATATTATATCATAGTGTTACTTTTGGAATAAGTCTGATCCATATCTGAACTATGGATCTTTGCAAATGTTCTTGCCATTACTTCTACTTTTTCCTCATTTGTTACTGCTGTTCCTTCTTCATGTTTTAGAACTGGATATGTTCTCTCTGGTCTATTTCCCTTCATTTTCTTAATCATTCCCCATACCTTAGCTATAGGAGTTGTTCTGCCCATTGAATCACAAAAATCTCTCCATTTTGTCTTCTTTGCCTTCTAAATAACTTTCCTTGCTTCTGCTTGATCTTTTTTACATTCAATATTTTTTTTTAATTATGTGTTCTTTTCAAAACTCTAAAAGCTATCCTCCCTCTTCAAGTTTCTGCTCCGCTTAGAAAATCACGGGATGTGACGTCACATCCTGTGATGTGCCCATATATGGGCAAAATGGCCGCCCTGTTCACAGGGCTCTGGATGGTGAGAGCTGGGACCAGATCATAAAATTCATTAAATCGTTAAAAATCAACGGTTTGCTCTAAAATTCTGAAAATATTCACGTATGTCCAAGAGTGCTTTATCTAACTATGTGATTTTTTTAAACGCCCATCACATTGCACATGTGAATTTCAAAGTCTTTTAAATAGTTCAAAATCGCCTGGATTTTTACCAAACTGAAGTACACATTAAGTCTGAATGTGCTTCCTGAGTTAAGGGTTATGACTGGAAGGGGATGAAGAAGGTTTTGTAAAAATCCGATCAGCCATTCTTGCGTAGTAGATTTCTTGACATCACAGCGCCCCCTAGTGATGGACAATCCTCAAACGCGGGCCACATGTGCAAAATCTTATTTGGACTATGTGTTATGAAGGACATGTCAAAATCTGTTATGGTTTTAGAATAATCAGCAATTACATTTAGAGCTAGCTAGCTAACAATCACTTATTTTAGCGTTACTTTTCGAAAAAGTCAAAATTCAAAAATCCGCCGCGTTAACTTTTTTTATTTGTCCATGACACGTTTATATATGAAGTTTTGCGCAGATCGCACAAAAAATGTAAGAGGAGTTTAACAAGAAAGGTTTAACCTTTGTAGCCATGTAGCGCGAAAAGTAGCTGGGAAACGAAAGGTGTGCCAATTCCCTTTTTGATGCAGAAACATCCAATAAACAAAGTGCTATCAAGTTTTTGAGTGTGGGACCAGTAGTTTGGTGGTTACAGGCCAAAACGCATTGTCCTTTGTTATAACGCCCCCTAGTTGTTGAGGGGTCTGAATTTCTGGGTTTGAGTAGAGGCACACATTCTGTACTTAGATACCTGATTCAATAGGTTCGTTATAAATCCACTTGGGCTGCACAACGCGTTTTAATTCCGTAATAATAATAATAATAAATAATTTAAAAACACACGAAAAACAATAGTGTTCTCTGCTCACAGAGCAGACGAACGGCATAGCCGTTCGCCTGCGCTGCGGGCTTGGAACCTTAATAATTTAAAAACACACGAAAAACAATAGGGTTCTCTGCACTGCAGTGCAGACGAACGGCTATGCGTTGCATAGCCCGTTCTTTCTGCACCGCGGGCTTGGAACCCTAATAATAGTAAAAACTTGATATCAAACATAATAGAACCAGCCGGCACAGCAGAAATACGAGTACCAAGAAAAGTTGAGAAAGATAAAATCTCAGTAAGGTTGAAGACCAATGAGTAAAAATAGGTTTTAAGACAGGTTTTAAAACTGGACAGGGGAGGGGACTGTCAAATGTACAAAGGTAAGTCATTCTATAACTTAGGGGCCCCAATAGAGAAGGCCCTGTTCCCTCTAAGCTTCTGCTCAGAACTGTGAATGACCGTAAGCAGTTGGTCAGCAGACGTGAATGAGCAAGCAGGGGTGTAAAGGTGAAGGAGAAGCTCATTTAAGTAAGGTGGGCAAAGCCGTTTAAAACCTTAAAAACAAACAGAAGTTCTTTAAACTGAACTCTAAGATAAACAGGTAACCAGTGAAGGGAGGCCAGGATGGGCTAATGTGCTTTATTTTATGTTTTTCCATTAAAAGGTGTGCAGCAGCATTTGAACCAGCTGCAGACATTTGAGTGAGGACTGACCCATTCAGAGATAAAGAGAATTACACAAATTTCGCCATGATGAATGAAAGCTTTGAGTGGGGTTTCCATATTTTTGCCTTGAAAGAATAGGTTTTACCTTTGCTTTGTTCCTTAAATGATAAAAATGACTTAACTGAGGTCCTTTTTTGACTGTCAAGTTTAAAATCTACATATATATATATATATATATATATATATATATATATATATATATATATATATATATATATATATATATATATATATATATATGAGAGTCATGGGTACTTGTTGATGGCATTCAAATTATTTCTAAGAGCATAAAAAAGCATTAATTAGAGTTACTCATTCCTGTGTAAACCCTGTTTATGAGGGATAGAAACAGAAAGGACCAAGTGAACTTCTGTTCTAGTGAGCGCCCTTTCCGCAGCCGGAGGAGCTGTTTCCTTAGGAGCAGAGTGAGTGGGGGTTTGCAGAGAAGCAACACTGGATCAGGACCATAACCTGCACCATAGTCAGTGTGAGCCCAGGGATACTGTAATTTTCTGTTGTAACGCGCTAACTGAATAAGGTAAATGCACTCTCCTTTCACTTTGTAGAGTAGCACTAACTAATTTTCGAGTGGTGATCTCCGACAGGACCTTTTGAAAATAGCGCTAGCTGCCCTCCACGGCGCGTGCCCACACCCCACAGCTACAGCACACTGTCACTATCAAAGAATCTAGAGAGAAAGATAGAGAAATGTGTCTGTGTAGACAGTGAAGTTAAAAGCGATGGGAGAAGGATGTATTATCACTATTAGGTCCTCACGAAGACGGCAAAAACTGCTCGCATTTACACAACCCCTTTACTCTGCAGCCTATAAGCGCACACACACTCAACAGTCAGCCCACTTACCTAGAGGGAAAATGTTACAGCTCTTCTCTGCATGAAATATCCAAAGGTTCTCCGTAAAAACACTGTAAACTTTTGTTTACTTCAGAATAAAGCAGCATTAAGAGTTGGCTGGATGAGCTGCCCTGACTTTAAATTACTCATATAAAACACAGAAACATTCACTTCAAAGTTTTTGAAAAGATGAGCTGAGCTCCACTCATGAATGTGTTATGCACAACACTGATAACCAGTATTATACATTGCAGGGCCACTTATATTCACCCCACCATATAATGAGCTAGATAATTTTAGAAATGAACACAATATTTGGATCATATGAGCATCCAAATAGGCTTTTGTCTGCAAAAATACAAGATTTCTTTTCTTAAAGTGAGGGAAAGTAGAGTCAAAGACAAAGTATTTTAGACTACCAGGAGGAGCTGATATCTGCAAGGCATGTTCAAGTAACAATGAGAAAGCTGCTAGGAAAACACGTCAGTGAAGAGCTGCACACATTCCAATGAAGCCAGATGTAAGGAGCCAAGCCGTTGACCCCAGACTGACCCTTCACAAAGGGTAATAAAGAAGCAAAAAGTATGTTGTTTTGAACAGGTCATGTACGAGAAACAGCTTAAAGCCAAGGTTCTTTCAAGGCTATATCTTATAATAAAACTCAGGTGGAGAGTGAAAAACTAGGATTTGCTATATATAATTGCATAGATTCTTGTTCTTGAAGGGAGAGCAGGTTAATAAGTATTCACCAAGGCCTCCTCCCTTAGCCATGTGAACAGGGAGGGCTTTCTTATTTTCAACTGAGCTCAGACTTCCAGAAAGTTTGTACAAAAGCCCGTTGCCTAGCTGCAAATTAGAGAGCCTCTGTGACCCTGCTGTGGCTGCTTTGTGAGCATGTATGACTGAGGGGATTCTCAACAGAATTTGGTGGAATCCTGTCAGCCATAGAATTCCCTCCTTTACTTAACCGTATTCAGTTTTCAGCCAGTATGAGGGTGTCATTCAAGTGTATCCATGGTGCTAAAGAACTTCTTTCGTACAAACAGTTGACCTCTGGCAGCCAAAAAACAATGCCCTGTTAGAGCTTCAAATGGTTTTGCTGTTTTCAGCAGTTCGTGTCATCTAATTTTAACGTTTTGGAAATGTTTCAAGATTCAAGTCTGTTTCACTGACTGTTATTTGTAGATGAAGTGAAGAAACTGAGATTTGAGGACATTTCATTTGTGTCCTCTTTGGTTCTGTGTATTGACATTAATTTGTGAGTAGATTATAAAACAATGAAATTGTGATGTCATCTTTAAGTCCCATTCTATCTGTTCCGTTTTGTGCTGCTGTGCTGATATATCTGCAGTATTTTCCTCCTTTTCTGATTACTCATAAATTCATAATCTCTCTCTAACACAAACTCAAAAGCACACCATTGGTACAAAGGATTTAAAGACACACATCATTAGAACCTTGTTTTCTGTGTCCATCTGGGGTACAACACATAATGCAATTGTGATGACTTGAATAATGGCCATGTGGAACATCACATCATACAACAAAGCAACGCTACAAAAACATCAGAATGAACGGATTTTTTCACATTTCAGCATGCATGCATCAGCTTGATTGATTTTATTTATGGGTTTGTGTGCAGGGAATCTGTCATAGCTGTACAGCCATGTGTCTCATAGTGGCTGCCCAAGATGAAACATAGCATAATAATACACTTCTCTGGCTTTATCCCTGCAGGCCCATAGGAGTGTGAATACTTTCTGCTAATGTAAACCAGTCATTGGCCTGTTATCTGGAATGAAAAGTACATGTTTATATTTGAGGGCTGTTATCACATTAATTTCCAGGAATCGGGTGAGACTCTTCACAGAGGAAATATACACTTGCCCCTCTTATCCTCTCTGACTCAGGTTATCGTCTAATATCATTTGTGTCCATGGCGCCTTTGGTACAGAGGCCTAAAGTCTCGTGATACTTGGATGTCACATTGTAACAATGACATGTTTGATGAAGTAGCCTATAGGATTTTATGAGATGAGATGTTTTATACAGTAAAAATGAAACCATGTATTCCGACATGTAATTGAGGGTACCAACAGGACACGACATGTTAAAGCAGCTTTTTACTCTCCAAGTCCTCGTGTCGGGACATGCATGGAGCATCTGTTTTCACTCCAATTATTACCTGCTTTCTTTATGACTTGAGATTGATCTATAGCAGTAAATAAAAAAGATCCCATTTTCTGTGTTGTATTGATGCTGTTTATTGCTGTAACTTTTTTTTACATTATACTCATTGTTATTTTTATTTTGTGAATTCGGGTAGTTTTACAATTTGGATCAATTTCAATGAAATAATTTTCCCACTAATGATTTGATATGTTTGTGCTAAACAAAGCAAAGTCCCTTCGTTTTATTTTGAATATAAACTATGTTCTATCTTGGAACTAACATTTATAAAGACGTACAACATTAGATGTCTAGAACAGATGACAGTAAATGTGTAATTATTCAGTTTATAGGGATCTCAGGAATTAAGTTCTCCCTCCATGGAGTGTTAGGCGATATATATTCTCCCCTGGAACCATGTTAGGCCCTTGGTTTTCACATTTCTTAATTCATTTTGGTGGCAACTCTTGTAGGACAAGTTTAAGGTTTTGGAAAATCTCAAAAATTATCTTTTCATAGTTAAAAAATCTAAATTGTAAATGTAATGCTCTATTATATGTATTTTACTTTCATTGTGTGTTACCTTTCAATCCATCTCACGTGATCCCTCTAGGACTGTGGATGGGTTTTGTAAACTGTCCAGGAGGGATGTCAGCGCACTGTGCCTGTTCCCTCTGTTCTCCTGTCTAAGCTGCTGTGAGTAGAGTACAGACTGATTTTGTTTTTTATCTGTGTTTCCCAGATGGTCGGAGCATGATGGCACACAATCCTGGCCGAGGGGGTGGTTTCTAGCAGCAGAAAATCAGCAATACTGGCAGCCCCCTAGGCCATGTTGCAACCCTGTGTCTTTACTAGCTTATTCAACAACTTGGCCTTCCCAACATTTCTTAGCATCTGGAATACGGTGTTCAAAGACAGCTGCATCACTCGCCCTGCTTCATGAGCCAGCAGGATGCAGCTGAGGTCCTCGCACTCTCCGAGCGCCTCCTCATAGCTTCCCATAAAGGACAAGCCGACAATGTGGTCCAGCTTATCAACAAAGGTGCAAAAGTAGCCGTTACCAAGGTGAGATTTTGAGTCAGACTGTGTTTTGAAAGCCTGTAATGCGCATGTTGTTTGTTTTATTTATTTATTTTTTCCAAATCTTGGCTTCATTACCAGGAAGATCAGAGTGTCGTCTGGTTGGTTAGTCATATCCGCTCAACAACTCAGATTCAAACATGTTTATCAGATTTTACTAATAACTTAAAATGGTTCTCATATTTTTGATTGCTTTGTTTGCAGTCCGTATCCCTGTGTTTCCAGCAATATGATTAATTAGTTATGTGTTGCTAGTGCAAATGAACAATATGTATAATTTCCGAGAGCACATTACATCTTGGATTTACATTCAAACTGATTCAGGGGTTGAAGGTCTCCGTCACTGCGACGGATTTCCGTCATTTGGAAAATATGAGCGCAAAAGGTTCCGTCTAGACTTTTTATGCAAGGTATTAAACAGAAGCTGCTCTCATCCAATGAAACCTGGTAGAGCCGAGGCATTAGCCAATCAGAAAGAGAGTAGGGCGGGTCTTTGTGAAGCGGACATCTGCCAATCTGAGTTTTATCGGTGTTTCATCATTTTAACTTTTGGGAGAATATTTTAAAGTGCCCTCAGATGGCATGAATGAAAGTAGTGGTGGTCAAAGTTTTCTTTGGATTTATGCAAACCAGCAGGTCATAAAGTTCACCGGAATGAACAGCTGACAACAGTTTCATCGGTAAGTGTGTCTGTCGCTGCTCCTGCAGTTAATTAATTAATTATTTCCACCTGTGTTCACGTCAGCGTTTATTCCCTCGCTGCCAGTAACTTAGCTGATAAACCAATCAGGGATCTCCTCATGATTCGCTATTACGTTTTATTTAAAACTCAAAGAGTTACGCGCTAGCTCAGGCTAATTTAGCATGATGCGCTTTTTCTTTTCTTTTTTTCTTTTTTAAGAACGGTCGGAATGCGAATCAGTGTCCCGCTTTTTTTTGGGGGGTTTTTTCCCCCCAGTGTCCTGTCTAGCAATGTGGCAATAAGAATTGATGTCTTAATGCCAAATAGAGCTCGACAGATTTTGCTTTCACAAGTGGAGCAAACAGCTTACGCCATTGTGCTCCGCTTGATTTGTGCATGTAAATAGCTTTATTGTGATTCCTGCAGGAAGAATTTCAAATTATATGGACACTACAATGGGAAAGTAGGAGAGTAAAGGAAGAACAAGAAGAGAAAAAAAAAGAAAGAGAAGAGGTGAAAGAAAGAAGAGATAAAAGGGAGAGAATGATAAAACTTCCTCTGTCTGCTCCATCACCTGGAAAGAGACGCAAAAAGAACAGCACAACCAACAGACATAAAGCAACAGATACAATCGAGTAACACCTTGACGCCATTGCTAAATCATATGTATAATTATTTAAGCTGACATGTGTAATGTGATACCTGAAAAAAGAAAGTGAAAATAAATAAATAAATTACAGGCTTTCTGTATATAAGTGAACACTTAATACCTGGAACCCTGCACCTGTGGGAGTTTGTGAGAGTGCACTAGTTTTAGTTGAAAATTATCCAAAAGGAAATAGCTCGATAGTGGTTGTGGAGAACCACTGAAATGTCCCGCATTTCAATGGCTCTGATTCAGAAAAAGTAAAAAAATTCCACCTGTGCTTTTCTGTAACAAAGAAGGCAGAGCTGCATCGACTGTCAGTCAATAAGCAGAAGCTCCACCTCAGGAGCAGCTGCTCACCAGGACACTGGTTAAATAAAATCACAAGGATTTTGATGCATGCAGATTATTAAGGAAACTACGTCAATAAATAAAAAAATAAACTGCAGCTATAATATGGACTGGAGAACAGGTTCTAACTGGGTGAGGCCAGAGAAAGGCGATTCTCAGAAAGCTTTTATGAAGTTATTTTATATTTTTAAATAAATAAAGGCGGGGACACAGATTACATTCTGGACAGGTTGCCAGTCACAGGGCTAAAATATAACCGTTTTATTAGACTTCAAAAAAGTTAAATAATGCCTTTTTTATAAACTCATGAGTTGTGATAATTAATTGCTGTGCAATAATAGGAAAAACAGACTGATTATTGTAATGTGCGATCTGTGTTAAATTAAAATATATGACGGCATCATAGTGTTGGTTATGTGTCCTGCATGGTTGTGGTTGGCCTTGTATGATCATAGGATTGGTTTATATTGAATGTGACAGGGAGTCAGTGGAGTTAATGTACAGGAGTGAAGTAGATGATGTAATGATGAAGCTGCTGTCTTTGTACTAGCTGCAGTTTATGGAGGTTTTCTGGAGGACAGGGAGGGAAGGGAGCTGAAATTGTAAAGTCAAGAGGTGAGTGGACTGTGAACCAGTTTGGCAAAAGTGTGAAGGAAGAACTTGATGCTGCCGAGATGAAAGTTAACCAGGTGATGATGTGGAAAGTGAAGGAGAGGATGGGACGCTGTCCAGGATGACGCCAAGGCTCTGAAGCTGAAAGGTGGGAGAGATACAGGAATAGTCAATGGATATTGTAGACCTACCAGATTTGGTTAATGTTGACTTTGCACAATAAGCAAGTGAGGTAACTGATGTGGCATGATGTCCACGGCCCGGGAATATATGGGCTGACTTGAAAAAATTTTCAGTCAAACTGATTATTTTTGCTTTAACCCATGAACTGATTGGAGCTAATTAAAAGACCTATCGATTTGCTGGTTCATTGAAGCTTCTATCCAAATTTCTTACTAAGGTATTTAGTATCTTTTTGATTAGAGATATGTATTACACAGTGACTAGATAAAATAAAAATGACAAGTATAATTTTGTACTGCTAAAATATATCTGATGTGAATTAAGTTAAATTAACTTAAAGTTTAATTTCAATGATTTGGGGCCTCATGTACATACTATTCCACGATAAAATGTTGATTTAGTAATAATTGACGTAGTGTGGGAATGTGTGCAGCCTGACCGCAGCTCCATGTGTGGTGTACGTCCCTTTCTAAAGTTATGTATATTTGCACACATGTGGATGTGACTAATTTTTTCTTATTCTTCCTGGCTCCCTGAGCCAAACTATGCCGGCTGTATGGGATGGGAAATTTTGTTATCTGCCAGGTTTAATAAATTCCCACACAATGCAGTCAAACAGACCACCATTGATGTGCAAGTTGATGCGAGAGTCAGTTTTCCTAATGCAATGGGAATTATCCACTGCACAAACCTTGCAATTAAAGCACCAGCAGAGGATGAACTTGTTATGTCAACAGGATGCAATTTCATTAACAGTAAAGCTTATATTTGATGAACAAATTCAACCAGCATTTCAGAACGGTACCTGGTTTAAAGTGCTGGTATCAGTGAGATGCTTATCACTATCATACTATTGCTTCTTTTCATTTAGAGCCACAGAGCAGATTCTCCAGGGTAAAATGGGAGAACTTCACAGCTTTTTTTTTGGCAAAATACTGCAGTTATAGGTTTGCAGCTTTATGAATACAGAACCTGTACATATTCACTCTCTTACCAAAAGCAAAAAAATTCCAGATACTTGGCTCCTTTGTGGATGAAGGTACAATCATGTGAATGGAGATTTGTACTGTAACATTGAGCACCTTTAAGGGGCAATATCACAAAACACAAAGGGGGTCTTTTTGGGTTTTGCTATTTTCGTGACAGCTGTTGAGCCTTTAAGAGGACAAATGGAAGAGAAAAAAAATGACACGTCAGCCAACTGACGCCTATGCCGCCCCGGGCATAGGGCGGCGTAGGCGTCAGTTGGCAACAATCGTATAGGGCAACAATCGTATGGTCTTAATGGCCGATTATTATTAAACTCAGAACCACCCGATAAAATTAATCACGCAGAGTCCAAATCCTGAAAAGAATAAGAGTCTCTCAAAAATAGTGTTCCACCAAAAAAATACAAAAAATAATGCGTCCAAAAAATAACTCTCGTAATTCCACGAATTCGGTCAGTGTCCCGCACAAAACAAGGAAAAGTTCAAAAATCAAAAACCGTTGGGGCCCATTATAAAATCCACTGCAGCAGTCAACTTAATAAGGCATTGGTCTCACCGGCGTCTCTCCTCCTCCTGGCTTTGCGGGGCATTCCGCTCATCTGTCATCACCCGCCGCAGATCCTCCAGGAGTCCTCCCGATCACTCCGGTCAACCAAACTTAAACTTCTTTTCGGAGAATGCTGGGGATGAGATGATCTGGCCGTTTCCCCGTTTCACGCTAATTTGTCTCTTTCATCTGGAGGAGCGCCGTTCACCACCCTGCCTGACGCGCGCTGCCAGCACTACCTATTAGAGGTGGGCGGATCGATCCCAGGATCGATACTATCGATACCAACGTGGGTATTGATATTGAACAATATTCTTTTAACAGGATCGATCCTTTTTATTCTCTCCCGCGCGCGCTGACTGCAGCAGAGATTCACCAGTCTCCCCTTCTGTGTCGGCACTGTGCTGCTCCCCCTCCCCTCTCGTACATGGCTCAGCAGCGCCAGCCAATCAGCACGCAGGCTCAGCCTGGCCTGCCCACTCTGCTCTTTCCACTCAACACACAAACAACCGCCGCGCACGGCTCCTGTTCAGACATGGAGAGAGAGAGAGATCGCCAGAGCGGAAAAACTTGAAGAGAGAAATAAGCCCTATTTGGCTATATTTTAATACCGTAAATGAAATTAAGCTGCATGGTTTGTAAAAGGCCGGTTAAATTCAGTGGAAACACAACAAATGTATCTAAGCACGTGAAAAACCATGAGCAAGAAAACGTCGAGCGACAGACTAAACTTTTCTTATTGCCTTGACAGACCAGACCCACAGACTGACGTCACTGACTGAGGCGTTTCAGTCCTCCAGAGAACATCCAGGTAGATGAGAGTGATCATCTTCAGCAGCAGTTCATGTTAACTTTCAAAGTAGATATTATCTATCATATGTTACTGGAGCCCACAGGGAAAATGTAATTAAGACCTTGAAAGAACCGTCCGTCCGTCCGTCTTCTTCCGCTTATCCGGGGTCGGGTCGCGGGGGTAGCAGCTTCAGTAGGGAGGCCCAGACGTCCCTCTCCCCAGCCACTTGGGCCAGCTCCTCAGGAGGAATCCCAAGGCGTTCCCAGGCCAGCCGGGAGACATAGTCCCTCCAGCGTGTCCTGGGTCTTCCCCTGGGCCTCCTCCCGGTGGGACGTGCCCGGAACACCTCACCAGGGAGGCGTCCAGGAGGCATCCTAACCAGATGCCCGAGCCACCTCAACTGGCTCCTCTCGACGTGGAGGAGCAGCGGCTCTACTCTGAGTCCTCCCCGGATGACTGAGCTCCTCACCCTATCTCTAAGGGAGAGCCCAGACACACTACGGAGAAAACTCATTTCAGCCGCTTGTATCCGGGATCTCGTTCTTTCGGTCACGACCCAAAGCTCGTGACCATAGATGAGGGTAGGAACGTAGATCGACCGGTAAATCAAGAGCTTCGCCTTTTGGCTCAGCTCTCTCTTCACCACAACGGATCGGTACAGCGCCCGCTTCACAGCAGACGCTGCACCAATCCGCCTGTCGATCTCCCGCTCCATCCTCCCCTCATTCGTGAACAAGACCCCAAGATACTTGAACTCCTCCACTAGGGGCAGGACATCCTCCCCAACCCGGAGAAGGCACTCTACCCTTTTCCGGTTCAAGACCATGGTCTCGGATTTGGAGGCACTGATTTTCATCCTGGCCGCTTCGCACTCGGCTGCGAACCGCTCCAGTGAGAGCTGTAGATCACGCCCTGATGAAGCCAATAGGACCACGTCATCCGCGAATAGCAGAGACGCAATCCTAAGGCCACCAAAACGGATCCCCTCAACACCTTGGCTGCGCCTAGAAATTCTGTCCATAAAAGTTATGAACAGAATCGGTGACAAAGGGCAACCTTGGCGGAGTCCAACTCTCACCGGAAACGAGTCCGACTTACTGCCGGCAATGCGGACCAGACTCTGACACCGGTCGTACAGAGACCCGACAGCCCTTATTAAAGGGTCCGGTACTCCATACTCCCGGAGTACCCCCCACAGGATCCCCCGGGGGACACGGTCGAATGCCTTCTCCAGATCCACAAAACACATGTAGACTGGTTGGGCAAACTCCCATGCCCCCTCAAGAACCCTGCTGAGGGTATAGAGCTGGTCCAGTGTTCCACGGCCAGGACGAAAACCACACTGCTCTTCCTGAATCCGAGATTCGACTATCCGACGGACCCTCCTTTCCAGAACCCCTGAATAGACCTTACCAGGGAGGCTTAAGAGTGTGATTCCCCTGTAGTTGGAACACACCCTCCGGTCCCCCTTTTTAAATAGGGGGACCACCACCCCAGTCTGCCAATCCAGAGGAACCCCCGATGTCCACGCAATGTTGCAGAGCCGCGTTAACCAACACAGCCCCACAACATCCAGAGCCTTAAGGTACTCAGGGCGAATCTCATCCACCCCCGGGGCCTTGCCACCGAGGAGCTTTTTAACAACCTCGGCAACCTCAGCCCCAAAGATGGGAGAACCCGACCCAGAGTCCTCAGGCTCTGCTTCCTCAATGGAAGACGTGTTGGTGGGATTAAGGAGGTCTTCGAAGTATTCCGCCCACCGACGCACGACGTCCCGAGTCGAGGTCAGCAGCACACCACCCCCACTGTAAACAGTGTTGGTACTGCACTGCTTCCCCCTCCTGAGACGCCGGATAGTGGACCAGAATCGCTTCGAAGCCGTACGGAAGTCTTTCTCCATGGCCTCTCCAAACTCTTCCCACGCCCGAGTTTTTGCCTCGGCGACCAGCCGAGCCGCCTGCCGCTTCGACTGCCGGTACACATCAGCTGCTTCCGGAGTCCCACAGGCCAAAAAAGCCCGGTAGGACTCCTTCTTCAGCTTGACGGCTTCCCTCACCGCTGGTGTCCACCAGCGGGTTCGAGGGTTGCCGCCGCGACATGCACCGACAACCTTGCGGCCACAGCTCCGACTAGCCGCCTCAACAATAGAGGCACGGAACATGGTCCATTCAGACTCAATGTCCCCCGCCTCCCTCGGGACGTGTTTAAAGTTCTCTCGGAGGTGGGAGTTAAAGCTCCGCCTCACAGGGGACTCTGCCAGACGTTCCCAGCAAACCCTCACAGTGCGTTTGGGCCTGCCCGGTCGGACCGGCTTCCTCCCCCGCCATCGGAGCCAACTCACCACCAGGTAGTGGTCGGTGGAGAGCTCCGCCCCTCTCTTCACCCGAGTGTCCAAGACATACGGCCGCAGGTCAGATGAAACGACAACAAAGTCGATCATTGAACTGCGACCTAGGGTGTCCTGGTGCCAAGAGCACATATGGACACCCTTATGCTTGAACATGGTGTTTGTGATGGACAATCCATGACGAGCACAGAAGTCCAACAACAAAACACCACTCGAGTTCAGATCAGGTGGGCCATTCCTCCCAACCACGCCCCTCCAGGTCCCACTGTCATTGCCCACGTGAGCGTTGAAGTCCCCCAGCAAAACGAGGGAGTCCCCAGGAGGGGCACTCTCCAGTACCCCTTCCAAGGACTCCAAAAAGGGTGGGTAATCTGAACTGCTGTTTGGCGCATAAGCGCAAACAACAGTCAGAACCCGTCCCCCCACACGGATGCGGAGGGAGGCCACCCTCTCGTTCACCGGGGAAAACCCCAACGTGCAGGCACCGAGATGGGGGGCAACCAGTATGCCAACCCCAGCTCGGCGCCTCTCACCAAGGGCAACTCCAGAGTGGAAGAATGTCCAGCCCCTCTCAAGGAGACTGGTTCCGGAGCCAGAGCGGTGCGTCGAGGTGAGTCCGACTATCTCTAGTCGGAACCTCTCAACCTCGCGCACAAGCTCAGGCTCCTTCCCCACCAGAGAGGTGACATTCCACGTCCCAAGAGCCAGCTTCTGCAGCCGAGGATCGGAACGCCAAGGTCCCCGCCCTCTACTGCTACCCGTTGCACAATGCACCCGACCCCTTTGGCCCCTCCGACAGGTGGTGAGCCCATTGGAAGGGGGACCCATGTTGCCTCTTCGGGCTGAGCCCGGCCGGGCTCCATGGGCAAAAGCCCGGCCACCAGACGCTCGCCAACGTGCCCCACCTCCAGGCCTGGCTCCAGAGTGGGGCCCCGGTGACCCGCGTCCGGGCGAGGGAACACGAGGTCCAATAATATTACTCATCATAAGGGGCATTTTGGGCTGCACTTTGTCTGGTCCCTCACCTAGGACCTGTCTGCCTTGGGTGACCCTACTAGGGGCTTAAAGCCCCTGACAGCATAGCTCCTAGGATCATTGGGACACTCAAACCCCTCCACCACGGTAAGGTGGCAGCCCAGGGAGGGGCTGCCACCTTAAAGAACCCAGTACATATATCCTATTAAAAAGTGTTATTTAAGATAACACTAGCTAATCCTTTATTTGTCCCACGACGGGGAAAATTATAGCAACAGGCAGGTGCACACAATACAAACAAAATTACATAAGGATTGAAAGATATAAGAGGTGGATTAGGAAAAAAACACTGAACATAACATTATTATTATTATTTAATTGTAATAATAAAATAAAAATCACAAAACCCGGAAGGTCAACAGTTTCATGATACATCAAGCTTAAATGTTAAAAGTATCGGCATCGGATCGATATCGGCGATATTGCCCCTGTATTTACTTGGTATCGGATCGATTAAAAATGCCCGGTATCGCACACCTCTACTACCTATGCCACACCCCGTCAACACTCAATCAACACATAAATAACTTCTCTCCCCCCCAGGTTCTGTAAACCAGATGTTTCTCATAGTGGACAATTATGTAGATTCTTATACATAAACAAGACATCCTTGTTTTAATTATTGATGATCATATAAGAGATAATTATTTATCCTTCATAAAAAAAATTGTTGTTGTCAAATCATCGTGACAACGTTACAGTACATTGACCAACCTTATCCAGAGTGTCTTTATAGGTGTGGTCACAGCTAATCGTGGATGCCCTGTTCCTCATAACGCCATGCAAAAAGTTGATGATGATCTGTTCAGCGGTATTTCTGTGAAAGATATCTGCACTGCTGCTAATTTGGCACGTCCTCATACATTTTCTAAGGTTCTAGGTTCTTGGCTGTGACTGCATGTTCACTCAGTCTATAGCTTGTTAGGTGAATCCCAGTCCTATGAAAACTGTGTAAGGCATGTTACTGAACTGCCCTACATTCTTTATCAAGGTGGAAAAAATATACATCTGAATTTAAAACAATAAATAATCTGCATTCTTAGTTGTCTGCACTATATTGCTAAGATGTTATCTCTTGTTCTTGTGAGATGAATCTGTTGTTCCACTCTTAGCAATGAATAAGCCCCACAATAAACCTCAGAAGTCAGATGTGATTCTGGGATTAACATTGTCACAGCTCTGGTTACATGGATCAAAGATGGAAACATTATCATTTAGTGGTATAATAAGATAAGATGCTGTGGCAGTGGAGCCCCAAAGGGGGCACAGTGTCTTATTTTAAATGCAGAAGGTTGCATCAGGAAGAGTATTTAAATCTTTTGCCAAATTTACTATGCATGATCTCCAAACCAGATCGGTTGAGGCCCGGGTTAACAACCACTACCACTGGTGCTGTGACCAGCGGAATTTCGGCTTCTGTTGATCAGCAAAAAAGAAGAGGAGGCTGACGTGTAGGCAGAGAGAGAGAGAAGAAGAAAGGGAATACTCCAGGACTGAGACTAGGGACTTGGAATGTTGGGGCTATGACAGGAAAAGCTAGAGTTGTCTGACATGATGCAGAGGAGGCAGATGGGCTTACTCTGTGTTCACGAGACCAAGCTGAGGAGCAGGGTTCAAGCTGCTCTAGCATGGTGTGGATGGGAAGAGGTATGGTGTAGAAGTTATCTTGAAGGAGGAGTTTATCAGGAATGTTCTGGAGGCAAAAACAGTGTCAGATGAGTCTGAAGCTAGAAATAGAAGTAACAAGCCTTGACTAGCTTAACTTGTTGTGGTTTCTCATGGCGCCTGCTGCTTACGACATGTTTATTTGATACCATATTTGGCTAAAACCAACTTTTGGTAGGCGGGCTTTGCCCTTTCAGCTCGGAAAGTTCTGCTGAATGTCCCTCCTTTCTCAGAACAGATTGGGGGTTGATATTGTGCAGAACTGCTACACATTATCAATCTCGCCAGGTTAGTAAACTTTGCTAAGAGGATGGAAATGGCTGCTTTCTTCCAGAAGAGGCATAAGCACAGGGTGACTTACAAGAGCAGAGGTAAAAGCACACAGGTGGATTACATCTTGTGTTGATGATGTAACCTGAAGGACCACAGAGACTGCAAGATAGTGGTTGGTGACAGTGTTGCCAGACAGCACAAGGTGGTGGTGTGTAGAATGGACAAAGTGGTGGAAGTTGAACGAGAAAGAAACGTATGTAGCTTTCAGGGAGGAATGGAGACAGACTCTGGGTGGCCAGGAGGTGCATTCATATGAATGGATAACTACAGCTGATGCTATCAGGGAGACAGGTAGTAGACTACTTGATGTTTTTTCTGGAAGGAAAGTTAATAAGGAGTCTTGGTGGTGGAACAAGGAAGTATAAAAGTGTGTCCAGAGAAAGTGATAAACTAAGAAGTGGGAAACTGTGAGTACTAAAGAGAGTCACCGGGAGTACAGCGAGATGCAGCGTAAAGTGAAAGTAGAGGCAGCTAAGGCAAAATAAAGGGTATACAGTGACTTGTATAACAGGTTGAATATAAAGGGACAGATAAATCTATGCAGGTTGACAAAGCAGACACTGAGATGGGAAGGATGTTCAGCAGGTTGGGTTGATTACGGATCAAGATTAAAAGGTATTGAGAGGTTTAAGAAGTGTGATAGAAATCTGAAAGGAGTACTTTAAAGAGTTGAATGAAGAAAATACAAGAACAAAGAGCAGAAGTGACCATTTTGGATCAGGTAGTGACAAAGATTAGTAAGGATGATGTGAGTAAGGCATTGAAAAGGAGACAGACAGTTGGTCCTGATGACATACCTGTGGAGGTATGGGAGTGTCTGGGAGAGACAGCTGTAGAATTTTTGACCAGGCTATCAATGAGATCTTATGGAGCAGGAAGATGCCTCATGAATGGAGGAGAGGTGTTACGGCTACCAAATAAAAAAAAACAAGGGAGATGTGCACACAATGAAGTTGTGGGAAAGTGTAGTGGAAGCTAGACTGGGGTCAGAAGTGAGCATCTCTGAGTAGCAGTATGGTTTCATGCCAAGAATAAGTACTACAGATTCAGTGTTTGCTTTGAGGATCCTGCAGACGTACAGAGATGGTCAGAGAGCTGCATTGTGTTTGTGTAGATCTAGAGAAAGCATGCCATGTGGTATCGTAAGAGTAGGTGTGGTATTGTATGAGGAAGTCCTTATCAAAGCATAGGAGCACTACGAGAGAAGGCAGCTTCTGATGGTGGCTCCATATTTTATTAATTATTTTTTAGACTTTTTATCTCCTTTATCTACTTCTAGTAGTGTGTGTATGTTTATCTTTGACCTTTCAACTCACAACATGAACTTAGCCATTTTGTGTTCTATTTTACTGCTTATTTTATTTTAAATGGAATTTGTTTTTGGAGACATAGGAGGGCAACGTGCAGCTACTGTATACACAAGAGATCCGCTACTAGTCCTGACTAACAGTCCAGCCATAGCCACAGTTTTTGTTCAGTCAAAACCAAAGTATTTATTCCTCAAGTAAATAAAAAACCATCACAAGGGCCTTTAGGTTGCTGTATTGCTTTCATTCCTGCAGCCAGTCCAATACCTCCTGTTGACACAAACTCTAAACCGGGAAAATCTGCTGGTGCCTGTAACACATAGTAGTAAGTGTAAAAAAGTAAGCTCCCCTTCCATATTTTATGTGCTGATTCTAAACATGCAGCTTTGGGTTGTTTGCATTATTAAAAATAAATTAACCATAGCAATTGATCACCAATGTAACATTAATTAATTAATTAATTAATTAACTCTTTATTTTTCTGAACTATGTGTAATATGTACATAAACTAAACTAATTAAACAATGATAGTTTTATTAAAGAAAACAGATTCCATGCTATCTATACACTAGTAATTAATGAAATATTAATACTGATAACAGGACAAAAGATCAGGGTACAAGGAAGGTCCAGGATGAAGCTCTATGCTATATTTTCTACTCTTTTTTTGTTGTGGTTTGCTTTAGCTTAGTTTGAACTTCTTGTTTGGTATCTGTTGAATCATGAAAAGCAGTTAGTTAACATGCTGTCTATATGTATGATAGGCATTTAGTAACTTGCATCCCCCCACCCCCTTCCCATAATTATGTGGTGCCACCACTGCTCTCACTAAAGTCTGCTACATGGGAACATTAAGGCCTTTCATGGACTTACAGTGGAGAAAAAAGGTAGGCTGACCAAAACTTTACGTCAGCGTACACATGTTTCAACAGCAGCTGTGAATGGACTGAATTTATATGCCGTTTTTTGTCATACAGACCTCTCAAAGCTCTTTACATTATAGCCACATTCACCTAATCGCAATCATCAACACACACACACACATTAAGACACCGATATGCAAATAGGCTATAGTAGGCTACTTGGTTATGTGCCTTGTCCATGGTCACATTGACATGTGAAAAGGGAAGATGGAATTGAACCTACATTTGCACAAGTACTCTATCCACTGAGCTTGCTCTGCATTGAAGTTAATTTCTCACCTGAAACAATGTTTAGCCAGTTGTAAAGAGATTTTAGAATTTACTCATCATGACATATTTCCTGAACGTGCATTCAGATATTGGTTTAACATTCTATCGTATAAGTAAAATGTCTAATGTTTGTCACACCTGTAAAATTCCTGTTGATACACTGCTAATTGGAATAAAATCATCTGAAACAAGATAGCACAGAGGCTGCTGAAAGCAGTGTTTAAAACAATGTTAATTCATGTCATTGTATGACTACTAACTACTACATTGTTACATTTGTTGCTCTGCTCTGATGGATGTATTTTGACCAGCTGCTTTAAGGCATTTTGGCAAAAGGCCATTATTAGAGCTTAATCCAAGATAAAGAGGGTAGAGTTTTATAAACGTTGCTCTGGCCAGGAAAATTAATGTTGAAATAGCTATTTTCAAGGCTGGTATGGTGAACGTATATGCTGTGTATACGTATATGCTGTGCAAGACCATTAAGGGCCTACTTCATATGAGAGCACATAAACAGAGATCCATACCGGCTCAGACGTCGCCCGGTCAAATTAGTAGGAACCAGGAGGAGCCAGGACACTTTGATGGCCAATGGGCTGCTGGAACATGAAGGCAATAGACTCAAGAAGATAGTAAGGCACTATTTTGTGCATATCCAGTAACGGGGCTACATGAAAAGACTGTCATACCCACAGTCTAAACTAACAGCGAAACAGCTAGTAACTCAGTGTTCGACAAACGGCAGCTACTTTCACAACTAGAGATCCAAGAGATAGTTTCACAACTGGAGCAAGGGGGAACTTAAGATCCACAGGATCTACTAGATCAGGGATTGCGAGCTGCCGCTAGGAGATGCGCGAGATGAAAAATGTAATGACGGTCTGACGGTGTTTTTTCCCCTACACCATAAAAATGTGTAAATAAACATTTCCTGGGTAAAAATTAAAATCAAAAACTGTAAATTTAATAAATAAATAAAAATGTATTCACATTGAAAATGTATTTATTTAGAAGAAATCTTCTTCTACGCTTCATTTTAAGATGAAACATAGAAGAAGTTATCTTCTTCAACGAATTGTGCTATATATGCGCACCTAGCCTTTGGCCTCTACTTCAATCATTCTCGCAAATATGCTTAATTGTCTGAAATCAGGGAAACTATCAGGTGAGATATCTAAGCTCAAAGTTAGTGGTGAAGGAGGAGAGGAACCAAGAGAGAGTGAGCAATTGGAGGCAACAGATGAGAGAATTGCAACGGATCCGGGAGAAGAAAACGACCGTGAATCAGAAAATGTCTCTCTATCTCTCTCCTCACTTCACATCGTTTACGTCAGTAGAGGGAAAATTTAATACAGGCCTAAAGTTTTATTTACAAGATTAAAGTGAGTGACTCAGTCTCTCTATCGATCATGCAGCACCTACAAAAATCGTCATTGGACACAAATCAAATTAAACTTCTTCATGTTTCTATTTTGCGCCGTAAATTGTGAGTTGGACTAAGATTTAGAAGCTGGTACGTGAAATAAAGTGAGAGCACACACAAGTAGATTATCAGAGTTTAGTCCGTGAATCCATCTGGATGGTGTCTGCTTCAGAGACGTTCCAGGTTCTCTGTGGAGGTTTGACCAATCTGAGTGTCTCTTTTAAGTTCAAGCCAATTGCACAAATCTCCATCAAATGTGGAATATACCAAGGAGATGCCCTGTCCCCTCTGCTGTTCTGCATAGGCCTGAACCCCCTCAGCCAAATGATCAGCAAGTCTGGCTATGGATACCGACTCAGAAATGGGGCCACTATCAGGCACCTCCTGTACATGGATGACATCAAGCTGTATGCTAAGAGTGAGCAAGACATTGACTTGTTGATCCACATCACCAGGATCTACATCAAGGATATCAGAATGTCATTCGGGCTGGAGAAATGTGCCCGGATGGTGACACAGAGAGGGAAGATAATCCACACAGAGTGTATTGCACTCCCAGAAGGGAGAATATCAGATGGTGAAGAGAGCCTTGGAATACCACAAGCAAATGGCAACCATGAAAAGGCCACAAGGAAAGTAGCAACAGCCAAATACCTGCAACGAGTAAGGCAAGTTCTGAGAAGTAAGCTTAATGGCAAAAACAAGGTTCGGGCAATCAACAGCTATGCATGGCCAGTAATCAGATACCCTGCTGGGGTAATAAGTTGGCCAAAGGAGGAAAACCAGACCACTGATGTTAAGACACGAAAGCTTCTCACCATGCATGGTTGATTCCACCCCAAATCCAGTATCCACAGGCTATACGCTAAGCGCAAAGAACGAGGCAGAGGCCTAGTGAGCATCAAAGGCACCATTGAAGATGAAACATCCAAGCTCCAAGAATATGTCAGGAGGATGGTCCCGAGGGATAAAGCGCTCAGTGAATATCTCAGACAATAGAAGCTGGAAGACAAGGAACTGAAGGAACCATCATGGGAGGAAAAATGCCTGCATGGGATGTACCACCGACAGATAGCTGAAGTGGCTGATATGACCAAATCCTACCAATGGCTAGAGTGGGCTAGAATGAAGGACAGCACTGAAGCACCTTGAGGACCAGACCAATAGAAGCCCAGATCTACCATACCAGGCAAGATCCCAGGTGAAGGCTAAGCAAAGAGGCCCCAGAAACCATCCAGCATCTCATACCAGGGTGTAGGATTCTAGCAGGGAAGGAATACATGGAACGCCATAACCCAGTGGCTGGTATAGTGTGCAGAAACATCTGTTCAGAATACCAACTGGAGACCCCCAGGTCAAAATGGGAGTCACCACCCAAGGTGGTCGAGAACGACAGAGCTAAGATACTGTGGGACTTCCAGATACAAACAGACAAAATGGTCATGGCCAACCAACCAGACATTGTGATCATTGATAAGCAGCAGAGGACAGCCGTTGTGATCGATGTGGCCATCCCAAGTGATGGAAACCTCAGGAAAAAAGAACACGAGAACTGGAGAAATACCAAGGGCTCAGGGAAGAACTAGAAAGAGCCTGGAAGGTGAAGATAACAGTGGTGCCCGTGGTCATCGGAGCACTCACCCCCACTCTGGAGAAGAGGCTCCAACAGATACCTGGAGAAAGATCAAATATCTCAGTCCAGAAGAGTGCAATCTTAGGAACAGCTAAGATCCTAACGAAGGACCCTCAAGCTATTTTATATAGATATATATATAGATAGATATAGATAGATATATATATCTATCTATGATATATATATCTATCTATGTATATATTGTCATGTTCGGCTTTATATGTTTGGCCCACATGTAGAAACACTCAGGGAAAACAGGTCAGATCACAAGAGTTTTATTTAACTGAACCACGGGGTCACGAGGAAGATCTGTCACCGCAGATCGGGGAGCAGCGAGGAACCAAAGCCTGGAGATCGGGTCAGTCTGAAGGAGAGGGAGACACGGTTAATTGTGGGAGAAGCTAAGGTAACTCTACGGGGAATCGTAAGCTTACCACAGAGCACGGGAACCGAACCGAGGAGGAAGTGGTGTGGACTCAGCCCGGCCTGCGGATGGAGTGACAGGCGTCCGGGAGAACTGTGAGCGGAGGCGGATGGGGTCATCACCGGCGGGTCCAGGGATCCGGAATGAACAGAGGGAGGAACCAGGAGAGTCCGGGGTGACCAGGGTGAATCCGGGGAGGGGAAACTCGCGCCCAACTTGGTACCACCAAGGGAGTTTGAGGAGGGGATCGCCAGAGCAGAATCTGAGCGGGTTGAGGATTCGGGAGCCTGGTCTTCACAGCGCAGAGTCACACGAGAGAAGGGTTCCAAAGACACGAGTGCACTGGAGAAAAACACAGGAGACAAGGATTAGATCCAAAAACGGGGATCGAAAAACTCACGGGTCTGAAGCGCAGGAGGTGGTTTCTGGCCTTTAGGCATACCGCGACAAGGTAACACTCTGGCATCCTCCCTCTGTTCGAGCACGGTTCTTATAGTGCGGCCCGGTGCTGCTGAAGTGTCTGCAGGTGTGTGCACTCCGCCCACCCGTTAACCACGAACACCTGTGGAGAGAGCGGAGGCAGCAGAGCCAGCAGCAAGCTGCACGGCCCTGCCGACTGAGTCCTGACATATATATATATATAATATATATATATATATATATATATATATATATATATATATATATATATATATATATATATATATATATATATATATATATAAATGTTTTTTTTACCACCAGAGAGGTTCCATTTCTCAATTGGAGCAAGTGGTAGAACTAGATCTGTACTGGTTCTGCTATTTATCCCAGTATTCCTGCTATTAGATCTTATTATATCCCACTGTTGTTTAACACTATCTTAAGCAACCCTTCACAATCCTGATCAGATGATTGCTCATCCACACCTGCTACTGGAAAACAGGGGTTAGAGTAAGATTTATTAACACCTCCTGGAGGTATTACAAGACTAGCCGTGTCAAAGAACTGAGTCAGAAATAAGGTTTATGGATTCTGGGAGGAAACAATCAGCTGTGAGCGGCGCATTGACCAACTTAAACTTTGTTCTGGTTGTTTCCAAAATAAACCGTTGGAAGACAATATACTGTTATTCTGATGCTAATTTGACATTTTATTATCATTGAAGCAAGGTGGTTTTTTTTATGTTTTTGTGTATTAACCAATCAAAAACCTATACTAACTCTGGAGTTTTAAATATGCTGTTCACATTTTTTTGATTGCCTGCTGTACTCCATGAGCCCGACCCTAGAACCTGACAAAAGTAGTTCTTTCACTCTGGCCCAGTGTGAACTAGGGCTGGGATAGCTCTGGTTTTGAGGGCTAGAACTAGTGTTTGTCTTGGTGGATATACAAATAACTGGTGCTTACAAAGCACTTGCCCCAGTTAATACCTGGCAAAGGGAAAGGAATTCAGTTATTTTACAGTATAGCCGAAAAAAATCACACCTAATCACATAAAACAGCTGAATATAATGGCTTTGTTGACAAATCACAAAAATATAACTGATTTTGCAATCAGTCTGAGTTGAGGAAAACAAACTGTGGAATTACCAAGTAATGTGCTTTTCTAGCCCTAGTGTGTGCACATCTAATTCTAAAAATCAGGGTGTAGTTAAAAGAAAGTACTTGCAGACTTGACCAGTTGTTGCAGCTGGCTGATAGGCCCATAAAAAGTGCCCCAACATCCAGGTACACCAAGAAAAACAGAAAAGCATTAGAAACATGGTTGATATTTGAAAAGCAAAGGGATTGTGCTGTGGTGTATTTGGTGAGGAACTTTGGAAGATACGGGAAAAAGGCCATTCATTCTCTGTACATACTTTACACTAAAATTTACCTTGAATCAGTTCACAATTTAGCCCACCCCTCATGCAAAAATGATGTTGCAAGGTGGGTTCCAAATAAAACCTTACAAAAAGCAGATACACTATTCTTTTTAACTGTGGGAACTGTAACTTTTTGTGGTCTGAAATCTTTTTGGATTAGGTTGACTACATAGTTGATCAGTTAAATGATGTGTCAAACTTAGAATCCAACCCAGTGGCACAAATATTCCAGTTTGACAAAAGCTAACTGCTGGCCCAAGGCCTGCTGTTTACTTGAGCTCTGTAAGCGGCTTCATTCCAGCGAGATCCAGTGTAACCCAATCTGGAGGCTGATGAATGTGGACCTGTGCCGCACCCAAACAAAACATAGACCTCAACTCAGGGAGATAATGTCTGTTGTTCTTTTTTTTTTTTTGAGGGAAGAATCTATAATCTATAAATCTATAAATAAATTGTATCATTCTAATTACAGGTTCATAATGAATTTCCTGGATATAGTTGTTTGAAGTTTGAACAGTTGTCTGGATGTTGGGATCCTGTTAAGTAATTTGTCTTTTTCAGTTAGGAAGAGTTTAGAAGTAGGATGCCTGAATGTGCTGGAAAATTAAGTTTTTTTGTTATTTCTCACACCATTTTGGAAGGAAACATTTTATTCTTAATATTCTATTTTCTCACCTAATGCAGTACAAGTGTCATATGAACAAAAATCTTTCAATTTTAATGTGAGTTAGATACATTTTTCTTGGTTTTCATAAGATTAAATTAAATTAAATTTTATATAGCACCAATTCATGATACATGTCATTTCAAGGCACTTTTCAAAGGCAAATTCAATCAGATTATATAGATTAATATGATAGATACTGGCTTGCTGTATGCAACTCTGCAAGTCTGCTTCTGATTGGTCGATGAATCCATCAACAACACTTACTGCATTGTAAGGAAGCTATTTCTTGCAGATCCATGCTTGAAGGTGTTGGACATAAAAACCATAAAAATTTTCATCTTTTAAATCATCGTTGTGTTATAGGAGCAATAAGCGGAATTTCACCACTAGGTGCGCTGGTGAGCACTGGCAAGCAACGCCTCTCTCTACCTCCAAAATATTAAGCACCAAACCAGTCATCCGGTTCAATTTTAATTATTTTTTTTCTCCAAAAAAAGAATGCCCTGGATGTACGTGAGGATCATTGTGGCCAGCTTACAAGCCCGGCGGGCTTCATTAAACAATGCTAACTGTGTTAGCTGGGCTACGGCTACTCGTCTCACATTACAGTAACCCTGGAAACGTGAGGCCAATGTTAATCCTCGTTTTGTCCCTTTCCTTATCTGAGAACTTCTTTGCCAAAGACCGTTGTTGTTTTTTTGTGAAGCAATAACCGGTCTTGATCGTCTTCACATTAATCCGGCGGTGGCATTTCAGGGCAGGGAGGGGCCGTGACCTAAGTGGACATACATGCATGCACGGCCGGCCCAGCTTGTAAATAAGACACTGGAGAACAACACAGAGAGATGGTGTGTGATGTCATACCATAGTCCATCTAAAAATATACCTTAGTTCTTTCTACCTGAAATAATTACATTTCACTTACTGCTCCTTTAAATAAATTGAAATGCCCAAAAGTCACTCTTTGTCAGTGTTAATTTATGACAGGACATTTGAATTCAGTTTTATTCATAGTTTTTGGACTAAATTGTTGGTTTTAGTTGCACTTTAGTCATCTGTAATCATTTTCATTTCACTCTAGTTTTATTTGATTAAATGTACTTGAAATTTAGTCGACTAAAATATGCTGTTTTAGGGCCTCTTACATCTTTAAGGAAAATGATTTATTTATACTTTGACAATAAAGGATACAAAGGAGTTAAAGTTATGTCATGAACCGTGAAGGTTTTTGTTTGGATTTTATTTTTGGATCATTACATCTTTAGTTATTTATCCTTTGGTGTTAAACCTTGTGATTATATTAGTTCCTTGTATTCTGTTTGATATCTGTTTCCCTGTTTTTCCTCCATCAGCTAATCACCTTCATCGTTTTCACTTGTCTCATTAATAGTTGATTGCTTTCACCTGCCCTCTTGGTTTCCTCTCTGTTCTCCTCTGCTATTTAAACCACCTGTTCCTCTCCCTAGTTGTCGGATTCTCCATTGTTACCCACCTGTTTGCTCCCTGTTTTCGTATTTACCTATGTCTGTAAATTATTTATTCTATTTATTAAACCGTATTATTATCTCATCATGCGCCTTCCTAGCTTTGTCTAGGTTTCAGTCCTGCATCCACCTCACAAATTGTAACAATATTTTAAAGTGCATGAAACTGACACGAAATATAAAAACAAAAGGGGACAAGAAACCAAAGAAAGGCCGGGTCTCTTATTCAGGGAAGCGGGAGTTAAAAAATTGCAATCCTTACCTCAAATCGGCTCCATGCAGCTCAACAAACAAGAGAGCTCTATCATGCCATTATTCGCTTCCTGTTGCTTGAGAGGCTTGAGTCTCCTTGGCTATTTTTACAGCTCATTCCACCTTTCCAATTGACTAAAATTAGTATTGTATTGGATTTAATCTTAGAATTTTTTTGCCTCATTTTTAATTGTTATAAAATCTCTTTTTCTCTTCATAGGAAGTACACCTGGTCTGGCCTTCTGTTTAGCTGACACCATGGGGGGATGGGGGGCGTTCAGATATCTGCCATTACCCTCTAACATAGAAAGGATTCCTGGATCTGTCATGGTTTTTAAGTGTTTAGCCCACATGCAGATACAGACGGAAGACAAGCACAGTTTTAAGATGTTTATTTAAAGGTTCAGGCTGCGGGAAGAGACACAGCGTGTGGCTCGGGCGAGGTCTGAACGTCAGTAGTGGAGCGACTGCGGAAAGAAGGAGGAATAATGTTACGAGTGAACGAACCAGGGGAAAGTACCAGAAGCTACGCCGCTTACCATTTAGCAGGGTTGACCTATCCGGGGAGAGGGAACTCTGTGACCGTAGCTCGTAGGTGGTAGTGACTGGAGGGCTGACAGATGGTAAACTGGCGAGGGATCCGGAGCGCACCACAGCAGACAAGAGGAACAGATGGAGTAACCAGAGAGTTTGCAGGTGAACCAGAAGAATCCAGGGAAGGGGGTCTCAAGCCTGGCTTGGTAACACCAAGTGAGTATGAGTGGAGATGCCAGAGCAAAATCTGAGCGGCAGGGATTCTGCGGATCTGGTTCTTCGAACACGACGTCCAGGCAGGTGAGTAAATCCAAACGCGAAAACTGAAAACAACAAGAGACAAAAACATTAGTCCCTGGACCGAACCTGAACCCGACCTTGGATATCCCTGCTGTACTGCCGTTGGATCTTTGGCCTCCCCGTCAATGGACCCGGACTGCCCTTTGATTTACACCCCTGGATTATCCCATACGGGCTCTGCCTGTCAGCCTCAGCTGCCTGCGGACGGCTCTCTGCTCCAGAGCCAGTTTCCCCGAACAAGCCAGCTCTCTATCAGGTTAGTGATCCAGCTTTGCTGATTTGTCACATCTACTTCCGCTGGTCACTAACCTGCTCCCTTGCCTCCAGGAGATTGCCAGCCGGTTAGGTGCAAGCAGCGCGTCCTGAGAGCCACACTTCTCCTCCCCTTTAAATAAACTAAGCTCTAAACGTCACTGACCTGTTTCGGGTTGTCTTTGGGTCCGACTCCTGTACATCACAACCACAACTGGTTTAACACTCTGGTGTCTTCCATCTGTCTCGGAGCTCCTTAAAAAGCCAGTGGAAGCCGCTCCTAACAAGCCGCAGGTGTGGGCCACGCCCCCCAGTCAACTAGAACCACCTGTGGAGCAGAGTTAGAGCACGGAAACACAGAGAACCCTGACAGGATCAATGTGTGCTTCTGTGCATTTTTTTGTCTGCTTTGTCTTCCCTAACCTAGTAGAGAGGATTTATTGGTTGAAATATAGTGTTAATTCAATTGAATTTTATTTATATAGCACCAATTCACAATACATCATCTCAAGACACTTTACAAAGTCAAATTCAATTAAATCATACACACTGGTCAAAAAGTTCCCTATCTAAGCAAACCAAGTAAATTGCATCGAATCTTGACAAGCAGCATTCTCTCCTCCTGAAAGAGCGCAGAGCCACAGTGGACGGTCATCTGCATTGTCGATGGCTTTGCAGCAATCGCTCTTACTGAGCATGCAAGAAGCGACAGTGGAGAGGAAAACTCTCCTTTAACAGCAAGAAACATCCGGCAGAACCAGGCTCAGTGTGAACAGCCATCTGCCTCGACCAACTGGGGGCTAGTGAAACTTAACTAAACTACTAAGCAAAATTAAGATAAAACGAAGCTAAGGAACTATGTACACACAAAAGAAACAAAAACATAATTAAATAGTTGAAAGCCATCATCAGAATGATTCAGTGAATCCTGGTTCACTGCAGATCTAAGTTAGAGAACCAAAGTTCATCTTAAAGAATATGGAATGAGATCAAATTAACTTAACTAATTTAGAACAACATTTGGTGTGTGTTCCAACCTATTCACAAAGCAAATCCTAAGTTAAAAAATTCATTGAGAAAATAACATTTTAAAGAAAGACTTTCTCAGAAAAAAATCTATATCTTTAGGACTCTTGATTTTATTAATGTCATTATTCCTCCAGGTACCTAGGGGACGGTGTAGCGATTGGTCGCTTGATGGGGTTATCCTAAAGTTATACAAAACACCATTGAATCAACCTTAATCTTCCCTATTAATGATGTACTAACGCTCGTTTAAAACAAACCGTAGTCACGTTTACTCAGTGTTAGCACTAATGTTACTCAGGAGGCTAATAGCACCATGCTAGCAGACATTCGGTGCAAATTTAAAAAGCTGTTTAAAGTACTTCTTGATTCTGAGATCTTACAAGTTGCTATATATTAGAAAGTTCACATATTATTATGACCCGAGGGGGAAAAAAAAAAAAAAAATTTCGATGAAAAAGTGGATTTTTAAGGCTTTTTAGTGCAAGGCTCATAAAAAATGTTGCGCTGGGTGTCCCGTGACCAATGACGTAATTCGTTGACAAGCGTTGATCTGTTGACATTGCAACAAGTTACTTCCTGGTTGCAAACTCGCTTTCTCAAACACAAATAAACACAAATAGTTTAAAATTAAACATGGCTAAAAAGTGTGTGGCTTATGGTTGGTCAAATACCAACAAGGATAATGTCTCCTTACACACATTTCCGAACCCGAAAAGTCCCGGTGTTGTGTGAAATTCAGTTCCCCTGTGAAAATCTGTTCCCCTCTGTGTCGGGAGCGTGCATTGCAGCCAGAGAGGCGGGGTTTCACGGCGCTTCTGATCGGTTTCTCGGTAAAACAACTCATATAATCATGTCAAGGTTTTAACATTCAGTTTAATTGGCAGCTGTTGTTTACAAAATTGTAAAATAAAAATAAATAAACGCGGTCTTTCAGGCAGCTGAAATATCCATTCTCTCCTGTCATCCCCCCATAACGTTGGGAAATAAAGAGCAACTGTTTCCAAATTCTCAAAAATTGTTGTATGATAGCATGTAGTATACTAGAAATTTCCTTAATCCAGTAATCTGTCATATTTTACATTACAACGGGATTTACCAGAAAGTCTACATTCTCGTCTTTTCAGGAAGTCTTCATTTTTGTGCCCTGCTATCAGCCAGTTTCCATCCTCTTATTTCAGCAATGGAAAATCATAAATACACACTACGTGTTGGAATACTGTGTTTGGTGGCTTACTTTTATTTGTCAGGCTTAAGTGACAAAAGTTGGAAAAAGACCATCTTGGCGTTTAAAATAACACAAAACACAAACTGAATTTCGCACAACACTGGGGGTGAGAAAATCCTCGTGAATGGAATCGCCATGTAGCCGGTAGCCCCTAAACTTTCGTTTCAGATGCAGCATTGCCTCACGAGTCCTGAGCGGAGTGTTTCTCCTACTCCAGCCTGAGCCCAGAGAAGCTCTGTGCGCTCAATCAGAGCCCACCGAGATCTCTGGATGTCTCCTTCTCTCCTCCTCACTCATCGCGCATGGGAGCGGAGAAATCTGGCTGTGAAGCGACGTGTTCTCCACACTACCTCTCAGCACGGTGCTGCTACCTCGCAGAACCCTGAGGCGTGGTGGGGATAGACCCACAGCCCTTTCGGTTCGTAACCCCCATGCCGCGCCCGCTCTCAGGGCGCTCACGTTCGGATTATTAGGTAATATTCCGGGAACACATAATGCTGGGACACTGTGGTTTGTGCTGAATGTACATCCTCTTCTTTTATGTGCTGTTTTGGCGGATTTCAGCCGTCATAAACGATGCCAGGCAATCGGGCTTCGACGAGTTGTTTCCGTGTTTACATCCGAACTGTCAGCCAGAACTGCGATTATAAACCCCGGTTCCAATTATACACCAGCAACCCATCTCATTTATTCTTCTAAAATGTTTTTCTCAGACTTACCCGAGTCGTAACAGACGCTTGCGCTGTTTTTCGTGTTGAAATCATCATTTTGTGAATCGCCATCTGAACTTGTCGTTGTGCTCCATTGTACTCTCTGTAGCGTAGCCTGGGCTACATCTACGAACTACGTCATCGTACCACGTGACCCAAATTGTGGATTTTCAGCCCAACGGTCGCCGAGGGACAATTTTAAGTCCTTAAAAAAACATTTAACGGCACAATCACGATCTTAATGCCAAATTTTTTGAAAATATGGTCACTAATGCATGTATTTCCGAGTTGGTCGATCTCAGAATAAAGAAGTACTTTAAGCTCTATTTGGTCGGGATAATTGGACCGGCTAACACAAACATTAATATCCCCTCGATGTATAAAACCCTTCTGGAAATAAGGTTTATTATAACCGTAAAAACACACTCTAACCACATTTCAAAGAAGCTAGCGGGAGCTATGCCTGTTAGCTCCAGGTCTGTTACCTCGATCAAAGCTTAAAACAAAACGGGGGAAAAGCTTAAAACAAAACAACGGGGGAAAAAAACCTAAAAGAAAAAATTCTAAGCTTTCCCTGTTAATTGTTCCGCCAAACCTCTGCTATTGTCTCTGATTGTGGCGATGGGGGATACAGTTGCAGTGAATTACTCCAAGGTGAAGCTGGTTATCTGAGCAGCAAGCAGGCGGCTAGCTCGAAGGGGGAAACAGCTGTCGTTTGGGAAACAAGGCTTTCGGTGACGTGTATACAGCTCAGGGGAGGGGGTCCGCTCGGGCGGTGGAAGCGGCAGCATGTGGACCTCTGCGCAGCAGAAGTGTTTCCTTAGGCTATGCACAGGTGTGGAGGGGGTGCCCCAACGTTTAAGGCACCATCCAACCGTGGGGGAATTGTCTCGTGTGGTCTCCGCCCAGCTTCCTGCCAGAACCGAGGAAAATTACAAAAGCCGGTTTCTGTAGCGGCTGGTTCCTTACTCCGGCGTCTGATTACGCAGAAGAAAGACTGCAGACTTAGCTCCATTTCCAGTTGAGCACATTTGGGGGTATTCAAACCCCATGTGGGCCCATGGCTTGTCACAAGGGCTCACAGGCAAAAGAGAAAGAGAAATGTGAGGGGGACTTGGTACATAGCAGTGTTTGTACCCCTGCTGTGATGGGCAGTCCCCTGGGGACCTGTAAAAGTCACACATTTCAGTGGCTTTAAACTTACAGTCTGAATTTTTCTCATGGCTTAATTGCACAGAATTACAGTAAAAGAAAATAACTGCAGGCCCGCTGCGGTTTCTGAACTTGCTGGCTGAATGGAAACGATCTTGGAGAAAGCTAGACGCTGGACCCTGGCAGAATGATCACAATTTTGGCTTTTTTGGAATAGCCATTGAGATGAATCAGTGAGCCTTTAAAGGCAGACAGAAAAAGAATAGTCTGCCTACCCAAAACAAATGCTATTATCAGAATTTGGCCTCCCCATCGGCCTTGAAAGGAAACCAACCTAAATTTTCTCCTGGATGTTATGTAAACAAAATGTTCTGTGACATACGTGACCTGGAACAGAGCGCCACTGAACTGCCTGATAAAGTCATCACTATCAGACTCGAGAGCTATCTGCCACAGTTCACAGACTAACACACACATGTGCTTGCACAGACATACATGACTACAACACACAGGCAGGCATACACACACACTGCCTCTATTGTGCTTTCTTCCCTTACTCTGTTGCTTCAGATTCGAGACCTCAAGCTATAGCTTTATGAATAAAAGCAATTAACCTTAGAATGTTTAGTGATGAAGCTCGTTCTAGTGAAACTTTATTATGAATAGAAACATTTCTCCCATTTTAGCTATGGTTTAGAAAGGTCAGATCAGAGACCTTAAGTTGTAGGAATGTATGAATATAAACAATTGCGCTTTGATTTTTTTGTGATGAAGTTCCTTCCAGTGAAAGAATGAATCAAAAGTTATTCTAGTTGTAGCTTTAGAAAAGTTGGACAAAATTACTTTATATCAGAAATCGCCAAGAAAATACTTAGCTTATTTCTTATTATAATAGTAGAAACAATTAAGTCTTTCTGTATATCTGCTAATATATGAAATAAGTCTAGTCAAGGATTTACTTAGCTTATTCCTTTGTTGATGTAATGTGTGTCTTTTTCATATGTCTGTAATGTTTTTCTCTTCATGTACAGCACTTTGAATCATCTTGTTACTGAAATAAGTTATATAAATAAACTTGCCTTATTTAAAATAACTATAAAAACAACTTAGATTTTGTCATAATTGTAAAATTATGTAAAAAACATTTATTCAGTTTTTGTCAGTTGCCCAAATATTTTCTGCTTAGTAAAGCTGCTTTATGTGGATATAAACAAAGAATTGTTAATATACTCTGAAAAATGTTGGATCCAAGCTGCTCAGTTGAGTGTTGTAACCCTGGAAATAAAGGATTTATTTGGGAAGTAACCTCCAAACCTATCCTCAAGTAATTTCTTTGGTTTCTGTGGCTATCCAAAGATTCATGTGCGGCAGTATGCTCAGATCAAGTATTCTCTGTACTGGCTCATATTATCTCATATGAACAGCTGTGCAGATTTTATCCCATTCTGCTGGATTAAGGATTTGTTTGTTTTACATGGATTTGGTGATGTGGTGCATTATGCGTTGTGGCAGATTCTCTTGACTTGTGATACTAGATGATCACAGTTACTTGCAATTTAGTTACTTGCAACTATCCACCCCTGTGAACTCTGTGTGGGATGCAAACTTCTCTCCAATGAAGTTGTTATGTTGTCCTGTATTTACAGTGATGTGCATGTTTTCTTGTGTCAACAGTATGGCAGAAGTCCCCTGCACTTGGCTGCCTACAAAGGTCACCTTGAGGTTGTGCGCATCCTTCTGAAAGCTGGTTGTGACCTGGACATTCAAGATGATGTAAGTGGATTGAGTCAGTCATATTGGCCATAGCTGTTTTTTTTATTTTTATCAACCACTTTCATTCCTAGTAGCTGCTTCTTTTTTTGCTTTCAGATCCTTTTAAATTGGGAAAACCATTTCAGCTCTAAATTAATTTGAACAGATAAATAATTGTAGAGTAATGGCCTTTGGTAGCCTTGAATGGGACCCTCTGGAATGCCCACTTGTGGGACTGCCTACCGGACGCACACCCATTTTCCACACAGACGGTGATAACCCAGATCTTTGCCATTGTCAAGTTAATTCGCTGTGGTCAATGAGCACTGCAACAGGATGCGGTGCATCCTCCAGGACTTGGGGGAGGAGGACTTGCAGACTAAAACAGGAGGAAGCGGAAAAAGCGGAGAATCAGGGAAGAAGACAGTGGAGAAAAATTGGGAGAGACACTGGTGGATCAGAAAGAGTGAAGGAGGTTTGCCAAACATACTCCTAATGAGCTGGTGGAAATCTGTACCCCTTCATCATTCCTTCCCTAAACAATTTCCAATCCTTTAATACTGGCGCTTTGCCTGGCTCAGCTAAAATCTAGCTTGGAATGACTTTTCTTAACTTTTCCCTACCATTTCTCCTTTTTTCCCATGGATGTAATATGCATAGGTCTTTCTCTCAGTGCTCTTATGTCACATTTGGCCTGCTCAGTGTCCCTCACTGCTAATCTGGTATGTATGCAGCCATTCCATTTATGGTTAAATATTAATATAAGATGAAGCTTTTTTCTGGGACTCTTTAATTTAATATGGTCATAATTATCTTCAAAACAGTGTCTTCTTATGCAGCATCACTATTTCTGTCATTTTTGTACTGAATAAAGTTGTTTTGTAACTAAGAAGATTAAACATAGAGAAATACAATATAGTCCGTTGTCTGCATGTGTGCTCACACCAGAATCAGGCTATTACACACACGTGTACCCCAGCTTTTTGCAGGGATCCATTTTTGTAAAAGTTTTGCACCCTTCACTTTAAATCTAAGACATTCCATAACCATTAAAACTAAGCCTTGTCCTGAGCTGTGCCTACACATGTTTGTGTTGAAACATTATTTAAATCAGGCCAAAATGTTTACCTTTTTCAAATGGTATTGACTGGGACACATCAAATTGGAAGATGTTCTTTATAATTTATTTATGTTACCTTATGTGACTGCAAATGTAATAATCATCAAAACAACATAAAGTTGATTTTTAAAAGTAGACAGTCTGCTCATTATATACTCATGTTTGTCAAAAAGTAGTTGGTCTGTAACATCCTAAATGTCTTTATTTGAAAGATGCAGATTCTAGATCATTACATGATCTAGAATCAGAATTCTGATTCTGGTACCACAAAACCCAGACAGGAGATGCTACATGATCCATCCTCTATAGTCTTTTTAATATGAGAAATATATTGGTCAGTACAATCTGATACACATAATAACAGGACAGTCTACAACAACTTTGTTTCTATTTGAAGCATTGAATTGTGATGGCCGACAGGTGCAGATGTGGAGCAAATGGCTGATCGTGGCTGAACACTGCAGACATATGAATGATGCCAAGTACAAAACAGAGAAACACAAGAAAGAAATATCCAGAAAATGGACCGGAGCAAAAAGAAAAATGCTGCAAGTACCAAAACAGCAAGTAGACAAAAGTTGCAAACTGATTCTAAAAACTGCACCAGACGACTTGGGGGACTCGACCACCAAGTTATATGGGACCAGACCCTTAGTAAAGACAAGAGCACTAATATAGAACATTAGCACATTTACCAATAATAATGTAGGACATTACGGGCACATGTTTAAAAAAGACATAATGAAATCTTACCTTTTATTTTTTCCTTCCAGTTTTCTTCTGTCTTTACGGAGGGTCTGGTCCCATCTGACTTGATGGTTGACTCCTCCTTATGGTCTGGTGCGTCTATTTTTTAAAACATATTTGCTTCCTCTTGTTTTTTTTAACTTGATGTTGTTGTTGATACTTGCACCATTAATAGTTTTGCTTGTCTATTGTCTTTGATTGCAGCATTTTTCTTTTGCAGTGTATTTCTGTTGCACTTATTTTTGTGAGTCTTTCTTTTGAAATTTGCATCATTTATTTTTGTGGGTGTTTGTGACTGGTACAGCCATGAGCTCCATATTTGCACCTGTTGGTCACAGTACTTGTATTTGTGCTGTGTCCATGAGGATGGTGACATAGTGCAGTTGAAAGCTGCAGGTTTTAGTTAGATGTTCTGAAAGCTCAAACACCCTGTGATCTCGGTGGATTATTTTAACTAATGGCAAAGGACATCCTCCAAGGACATCAACACAATGCCCACATCACCATACACTATCAGCACATAACCACTGAAAGATATTTTGTTAGAAATCAGCCTACCAGTCAGGGCTGGGTGATATGGAAAAAAATCTTATCAAGATATTTTTCACATGAGCCGATAACGAAATATGTCACAATATAAAAAAAAAATACTATTTTTATTGGATACTGTTTTATGTTGCCTGGCACTATTAAAGTACAACAAAGGTATACAACCATTTTCATGTAAAACGTGCCATATTAAGATAACACATTGGTGCATTCATAATTAACACATACTACATAGTAACCTCCTAATGTCTCCCAAAACATTTGAGATAGCAGACTATAAGCAATCCTCGTGGGCAGCCATTATTAACTGAACCGGAAGGGTGGAAGTGACACATGAAGTGCACCCCCCCCCCCCCCCCCCAACCTTAGGGGCATTTGTTTATTTTAAATTCCTGGATGTTTGAGAGCGATGTTAGTAATTTACCCTCTGGAAGAAAACCTCCCAGTCAACTAAGTTAATGCATTAGCTGTTATTATCTTAAGGGCTGCACCTCTCCTTCGAGCTGCATCGAATGATGTCATTAAAATTTATCGTGGGTTTAATTGATTTATTGATTATTGCGACAGGTCTAGCCCCTCCCTCTCCAAAATGGTCCTCCACCTCCAGGCTTGATGTAAAATAAATGCCACTCCATCATACAGATCAACAATTTTTTCTGGATATTTTGACTTCACTTTTTATTCATAGCAGTGCTTTCAGCAGATTTCTATTGAAGCATGATATGCTCCACATATTGATTGTATTAGGATGCTTCACTGTTTTCCATTACATATGAAAAACCCCAGCCTTTTCAAAAGCCCAGGGCTTTCAAAAGCCCAGTGCATGTTTTGTTTAAATGGGGAATTGCAGGCCTAGTCAGCATGCAGCCAGGTATCTGGGAAAACAAATAACTTATTTTGCGTTTTGGCCTTTCATCCACACTAAAACTTATTCTGAAAACTCTGGCCAAAGTAGAGATTTCTAAAAACTCTTTTTTTTTTTTGCCTAAATCAGAGGCAACTGGACTTTTGCTCAGTTCTCTCAAGGTCAATCCACCAGAATTGACAAAGACTCCTAGATAGGTGTCTTTATGAGCCTGCATGTACAGTACTCATGACAAAACACAGTTGTAGGATCCGGCACATCAAAATCCGAATAAAATAATGCGTTGCTGACATTACATGTCTGACCATTGTTAAAGACTTGGTTATGCAGTGGAGGAAAAAACCAAATGCTATCACAGAGGTGCTGATTTTTACGTTGGTGTTGTGAGCTCCTGAGATTGCGGTAAGGCATATTGCGTCACTTTCTGTTTTCTGTTGCTGTGGTGTGGATTGTGGTTTGGTGTTCCAGACTCTGTTGATTTTATCTTAAATCTCTTTGTGGTGATCTCTCTGTTTCTAACACATAAGCACGTTTAAAACACATTCTCTGTTGCTGCACTGCACTTTTGAGAACTCCTCATTGTCAGGACTCAGCTCGCTGCCGGTCCTGCCCTCTCTGCTTTCTTCAACAGGTGTCTGTTGGACTGGTGGGCGGGGCACGCACACCTGCAGGTGGTTCAGCAGCGCCAGGGGCTGCACTATAAGAATGGCGCATGAACAGCGGGAGGATGCCAGATTGTTACCGTTGTGGTTCTCCTCTCGTGATCCTCGTCTTCTCCCCAGCCGGATTCCACCTGAGCTCCTCTGGTCCCTTCTGAGTCAGAAGCCTCGTCTCGCGGTCCAGGGCTCTCCCCGGCTTCATCTGGTTCCTCCCGCTGGTTCAGGATCTCTGGATCTCCCCGGTGCTGCTCGGACCCCACTGCTGCCCACACTCACCATTCTCACGGTCACCAACCACCATCGGATAAGCGCTGAGTCCGCGATCGCTTCCCCCCCGGTCTGAGTTTCCGCACTCTGTGGTAAGCGTGCGCATTTCAGTAATCCCACCTAATCACTATCCTAGGTTAAATCACTTCTCTTACCTTCTAGACCGACCCGGCACCTCTGGCTCGGCTCTCCCTCCTGTGTTACCGTCGCTGTGGCAGATTCTTCCCGCAAACCCGTGTTTCTTTCCATGGTCAATAAATGGGACATTCTAAAACGCTTAACGTGAAAAACGCTTAACGTGAAAAAGCTTAACGTGGCTTAAGGTAGGAAAACAACGAGGAATCATCACCAAATTTTAGAAAACCTCACCTGTGTACCGAGTGCATTTTGCATGTGGACAAAACACTTAACACCAAACATGACAGAAGAACAATCTGGCCAACCTGACCCAACGGATGCATTCGGTAGGGCTTTAACGGCCCAACAGGACCAAATTCGGGGATTAGAGTCAACGGTACTCGGTCTTCAGAATCAACTACAGGGTTTTTCGGCCCAGATTAATCAGTTGACTTTTATGCTAAACGCCAGTCTTCAGTCAGCTGTTTCCGAGCCTCCTCGCCCCTCCCCCGGGTCCGCGTCAGCGGAGACGTCACCACCCGTCCCCGGGATTCCCTCACCTAATCCGGAGAAATTCTCTGGTGACAGCGGAGATTGTGGTTTTTTTTTATTTCAGTGTTCCCTTGTTTTCAATTGCTCACCACATTTATACCTTCAGGATGATGCGAAGATTTCTTTTATTTTACGTTTACTAACAGGTAGAGCACTCAGATGGGCGGAGTCCCGCTTCCCAGATTGCCAACAGTTTGGCGTTACCTTCAGTGAATTCCTAACCGAGTTTAAAATGGTTTTCGCTGCCGAATCTGATGAGGTGCAGGATTCTCGGCGGCTCTTAGCCCTTCGGCAGCGGGGAAGGCGTGTTGCCGACCTTGCCATAGAGTTTCGCACGTTGGCGGCTGCGGCTGGCTGGGAGCAGCGCGCACTGAAATCAGTGTTTTTTCAATCTCTTGACGAGTCTCTTAAAGACGAGCTGACGCGTCAGGAGGAACCGTCGACCCTTAATGAATATATTGCTCTGGCAGTTCGGTTAGATAACCGACTACGGGTTCGAGGCAGGAGTCGACCCGACAGGCCACCCATTTACCGGCCACCTCCGCCAGAGCGAGATCTCCCTAGACCCGCTTCGGCGCCCCCCTCACCCCCGGAACCCATGCAGTTGGGCCGGGTTCGGCTCACTCCAGATGAGAGGCAACAACGCATGGATTCTAAGCTGTGCATTTATTGCGCCTCTCCCGCTCACTTCATTAGAGATTGCCCGGAGCGGCCAAAAGATCAAGTCCGTCGGTATTAGCGGACGATCCGGCGGACCAATCTCAGTTATCTTTATTTTCTCCTCCACGGCTCAGTTTACGAGCAGCGATCGTCTCTGTTCGAGACACTTTTAAGTTATCCGCCCTAGTTGATTCGGGGTGCGACTTTAATTTAATCGATCGGTCCTTTGCCCTCCGAGCACGACTCGAGACTGTTCCTTTGTGCACCCCCCTCCAGGTTTCCGCCCTGAATGGTGGGGTTCTCCCCATGATTACCCACAGAACTAAGCCTCTTGAACTTGTGATTTCAGGTAATCACAGGGAGCTGATTACCTTTTTTGTGTTTCCGGTTAAACACGCCCCTATTGTTCTAGGTTTTCCTTGGTTGCAGCAGCATAACCCGCAGATTAATTGGGCTGACCGACGGGTTGAAACTTGGTCCCCCAGATGTCACGCTAACTGTCTGCCGTCCGCTGTTCCCTTTTGCTCAACTCCCGCGCAGCCGATTCCTCAGGTAGATCCTGAGATTTTAAAACTAGTTCCTGAGCGTTATCATGACCTCAGGCAGGTTTTCAGTAAGACCCAGGCCAGCTTCCACCGCATCGCCCGTACGATTGCGCAATCGACCTCCTGCCAGGCGCCCCGCTGCCGACCAGTCGCCTCTATAATATTTCTCTGAGTGAGCGTCAGGCCCTTGAAAGGTATATCAATGAGTCTCTTGCGGCAGGGCTAATTCGTCCGTCGTCCTCACCTGGGTGAGGACGACGGACGGGTTGTGCTGGGTTTTTCTTTGTTTCCAAAAAGGATGGATCCCTTCGCCCCTGCATAGATTATCGCGGCTTAAATGCGATAACCGTTAAGAATAAGTATCCTCTCCCACTCCTCTCTTCTGCCCTTGAACCGGTCCAGTCAGCTACTATATTCACTAAGTTAGACCTGCGTAATGCTTATCACTTAGTGCGGATCCGCCGGGGGGATAAGTGGAAGACGTGCCCAATGCTCGGACCCAGATCCAGGTACCGGCCCGGCAAACCGCACCTACGTCCCCCCATCTGCCCGTTCCCGTGTCCTCCAGTGGGCCCATTCTGAGAAGTTCTCTGCTCACCCAGGCATTCATCGTACCCTCACGTTCCTCTCCCGACGTTTCTGGTGGCCCACCATATCCCAAGATACTAAACAATTTCTTTGTCCTCTCGTGTCCTGTGTGTGCCCAGAATAAGCCATCCAACAGACCCCCAGCAGGCCTCCTCCAGCCCCTTCCGGTCCCCGAACGCCCCTGGTCACACATTGCCCTGGATTTTGTTACCGGCCTCCCCTCCTCACAAGGAATGACTACAATTCTCACTGTAGTCGACCGATTTTTCAAAGCCTGCCACCTCATCCCCCTCCGAAAACTCCCCTCAGCCCTCCAAACGGCCCAGCTCCTGGTGAAACATGTGTTTCGCCTGCATGGAATCCCGCAGGACGTTCTGTCTGACCGTGGTCCTCAATTCATCTCACGGGTGTGGAAGGAGTTTGCCGCGGCCCTCGGGGCCCGGTACACTCTTACCTCAGGTTACCACCCGCAGACCAACGGTCAGACAGAACGGTTGAACCTGGAGACCGCCCTCCGTTGCCAATAACCCTTCAGACTGGAGCAAGTACCTTCCTTGGGTAGAATAGGCCCACAATAGTCACATCTCCTCTGCTACTGGCATGTCCCCCTTCGAGGCCTCCCTTGGTTATCAGCCCCCATTACTTCCCGAAGAAAACAAACAGATCGCTGTCCCCTCTGTCAACGAACACATACGCCGATGTAGACAGTTCTGGGCTCAAACCATCCAGACCCTCAGACACACCGCTGAACAGAACCGCCGATTCGCCGACCGGAGGCGGATCCCAGCCCCCAGTTACCATCCCGGTCAGCGAGTCTGGCTATCCACCCGAGACATCCCCTCCAGGTCCACCTCACGAAAACTGTCACCCCGTTTCACCGGCCCCTATGAAATTATTTCCATCATCAGTCCCACGACCGTCCGCCTCCGCCTCCCGTCTCACTCCCGCGTCCACCCCACCTTCCATGTGTCACAGATCAAGCCCGTGGTCACCAGTCCTTTCTGCCCTCCTGCCGAACCCCCTCCACCCACCCAGGACCACCACGGACGCCAGATCCAACGGATCGTGGCCTCCCGTCGGCGAGGTAGAGGTTATCAATACCTTGTGGATTGGACGGGTCGCGGCCCTGAGGATCGGTCCTGGCTCCCCGGCTCCTCCATCCCTGACCAGTCCCTAATTGATGCGTTCCTATCCTCTCGCCCCTCCACATCTTCCTCGCGGTCGCCAGGAGGCGACCGTTGAGGGGGGGGGTGGTGTCAGGACTCAGCCGGCAGAACCGTGCAGCTCGCTGCCGGTCCTGCCCTCTCTGCTTTCTTCAACAGGTGTCTGTTGGACTGGTGGGCGGGGCACGCACACCTGCAGGTTGTTCAGCAGCGCCAGGGGCTGCACTATAAGAACGGCGCATGAACAGCGGGAGGATGCCAGATTGTTACCGTCGTGGTTCTCCTCTCGTGATCCTCGTCTTCTCCCCCGCCGGATTCCACCTGAGCTCCTCTGGTCCCTTCTGAGTCAGAAGCCTCGTCTCGCGGTCCAGAGCTCTCCCCGGCTTCACCTGGTTCCTCCCGCTGGTTCATGATCTCTGGATCTCCCCGGTACTGCTCGGACCCCACTGCTGCCCACGCTCACAATTTTCACGGTCACCAACCACCATCGGATAAGCGCTGAGTCCGCGATCGCTTCCCCCCCGGTCTGAGTTTCCGCACTCTGTGGTAAGCGTGCGCATTTCAGTAATCCCACCTAATCACTATCCTAGGTTAAATCACTTCTCTTACCTTCTAGACCGACCCGGCACCTCTGGCTCGGCTCTCCCTCCTGTGTTACCGTCGCTGTGGCAGATTCTTCCCGCAAACCCGTGTTTCTTTCCATGGTCAATAAATCCTCTTAGAAAACATCACCTGTGTACCGAGTGCATTCTGCATGTGGGCAAAACACTTAAAACCAAACATGACACTCATGTTTCACACGGTTTGCTTTTCTCGGCGTGGTAAGAGGTTGCTAGCATAGCCTAGCTTTAGCCTTACTATGGCTTCCTCACCTATCCTCCATTAACATCTCTGTATTTGTCTAAGTCTCCCTCTCTCTCCTGCTCTCTGTGTCTGTTTAGTTATTCCTCTGCCTCCTTTAGGGTGTCAGAATTGGAGGCCTGGATCCATGCTGTTGAAAATCCAGCAGATAGTTGCACCTTAGCTAGCGCGGAGCCACAGAGATTAGCTTCACATAGCGCTCCTCATGCCATACCCATGCAGCAGAGTAACCAGGCCGACTAGGTGACAATACCCAGGAAGCATAGCTTTAGATTCCAGCCCAAAAGTCGCCACCAACCCATCTGCGTTTCTAACAGACTTTCCCCACTCAGCGATACACCCGCTGAGAAGCTGACTCTGAAAATTGGCAGCTCCTTAGTCAGAGAAAAAAGAAACGTGCATTAAAGCAGGGGTGGTGCTAGCCATCTGGGTGCCCTAAACGCAAATGCTTTGTGAAGCTCACCCCCACCGCCAAACAGAAACCCACACAAACACGAAACGAGAATACCATGATACCTAAATTCTCAAATTTTATGTTTTCAACACCGTTGCTATAAGAGAACAAAATTCTTGGTAAAACCCTAAACTAATTTTGCATCAGCATGTTGCAACAACACTGTTTTCCGTTAATTTTACTTTATTTTAAATTAAATAATGGTTAACTAAATTAGAGTTTGTTCCATCCGATTACTGATAAAGTCCGCTTAGACCTTCTTTCAGTATGGCTGCCATACAGCAGAGGGCACTGCCGGTCATTCTACAGTGGAACCACAGTGGAACCAGAGTTCGGCAGCATTTGTAATGCTAGATAGAGATGCAGTGATGCAAATGTGCAAATATGCGAATGTTGTGTGGAGTCTATAGTTTATAGTTCAGCAGTCTGATGGCAACATGGAAAAAGCTTTTGCTGAACCTGGTTGACCTGCAGCGGATGCTGCGGAATCTCTTCCCAGAAGGTAGCAGGGAGAACAGTCCATGTTGGGGATGTGAGGGGTCCCTGATGATGTTACGGGCTCGGGACACAGCGCTGAGATGAGATGTCTTTTATGGAGGGAAGAGGAGCCCCGATGATCCACTCTGCTGTCCTCACCACTCTCCTCACGTTCTTCCAGTCGGAAGCACTGCAACCTCCACACCACACAGAGAGACAGCTGGTGAGAATGCTCTCTATGGTGCTTCTGTAGAAAGTCGTGAGGATGGGCGGGGGCAGGTGGGCTCTCCTCATCCTCTGCAGGAAGTACAGTCGCTTCTGTGCCCTCTTCACCAGTGACGTGATGTTCACAGACCAGGTGAGGTTGTCTGTGATGTGCACCCCCAGGAACTTGGTGCTGCTGACCACCTCCACAGCTGAGCTGTTGATGAGCAGTGGACCGTGGTGCGGCCGGTTCTTCCTGAAGTCGACGATGATCTCCTTCGTCTTCTCCACGTTCAGGATCAGGCTGTTGTCTCTGCACCAGCCCACCAGCTGCTCAACCTCCTCTCTGTAGTCCTGATCGTTGTCGTCTCTGATCAGGCCCACCACCGTTGTCGTCTGCAAACTTCACGATGTGATTGGTGGTGAACCTGGGGACGCAGTCGTGTGTCATCAGAGTGAATAGCAGGGGGCTCAGGACGCAGCCCTGAGGGTGATGACATCAGAGGTGTTCTGTCCGACCTGGACCGACTGAGGTCTGTTGGAGAGGAAGTCTAGCAGCCAGTTGCGAAGAGGTGTGCTGAAGCCCAGATGTTCCAGTTTTCCTACCAGGTGCTGTGGGATGATGGTGTTAAACGCTGAGCTGAAGTCCAGGAACAGCATCCGCACGTGCGTGTTCTCCTCCAGGTGTGCCAGGCTCAAGTGAAGAGCGGAGGAGATGGCGTCCTCAGTGGAGCGGTTCCGTCGGTAGGCAAACTGGAACGGGTCGAGTGTTGGGAGAAGACTGGAGACGATGTGTTCCTTTACCAGCCTTTCAAAGCACTTCATCATGATGGGAGTCAGTGCAACAGGCCGGTAGTCATTAAAACAGGTGACTTGAGGTTTCTTCGGCACCGGAATGATGGAGGCCGACTTAAAGCATGCTGGCACTGTGGCTTGGTACAGCAAGGTGTTAAAAATGTCTGTGAGGACACCAGCCAGCTGACCTGCACACTCCTTGAGCACCCGCCCAGGTATGTTGTCAGGACCTGGGGCCTTCCGTGGGTTGACTCTCCTCAGAGTCTTCCACACGTCGGCGGTGTCAAGGCAGAGCACCTCCTCATCCTGATGGGGGACAGCTTTCATTGCTGGTGTGCTGTTTAGTGCCTCAAACCTCCCAAAGAAGTTATTTAGTCCATTGAGGAAGTCAATGGACTGGGTGTGTTGTATTCTGTTATGCCGTATGCCTTTCCACATGCTCCTGGTGTTGCTTGCGTCATGGAAAAGCTCATGGATTTTCTGACTGTGGTTCCGCTTTGCTAGCCTGATGGCACGGTTTAAGTTGGCTCTCGCTGTCCTCAGTGCCTCCTTGTCACCAGACTTGAAGGCTGAGTTCCGTGCTTTTAGCGCTTGACGGACCTCCTCAGTAATCCCGGGTCGTTGGTTGGCACGGGTGATGATGGTCTTTGTGGTGCTGACGTCCTCAATGCACTTGTTGATGTAGGCTGACACAGTCATGGCGTACTCATCGATGTCGATCTTGTTCTCATAAGTTGCTGCAGCTTTGAACATGTTCCAGTCAGTGCACTCAAAACAGTCCTGGAGCGCCTCCATTGCTCCCTCAGTCCACACCCTCACCTGCCTCGCTGTAGGTTTAGCTCTGATCAGTAGGGGCCTGTATGCAGTGAATAGCATCACAGAAAGATGATCTGAAGACCCGAGGTGGGGGCGGGGGGCTGCCTTGAATGCGCCTTTAATATTTGTGTAAACCAAGTCTAGAGTGTTCTCTCCCCGAGTAGCAAAATCCACATGTTGGTAGAAATGAGGGAGAACAGTTTTCATATTTGCCTGGTTAAAATCCCCAGCAATGATGAAAACCGCCTCTGTGTGTGCAGATTGCAGCTCAGAGATAGTCCAATACAGAACACTCATAGCCTCACTCAAAGCAGAGGGGATTACGCAAAAAATTGTAATATGATAGAAAAGACACATTATTCACACTGGAGGTAATGACACCCAGTTACACAAGTAGGAGGTCAATAAAGTTAGTGTTGTTTCAGTGTGTAAGTTTGCTAAAACAATGTCGGACTCCGTAATTTTCTCTAGTCCCTTGCCTGATCTGACCAGTAATGACATGTTTAGCTGAGTGTCATCATTCAACCGCTGGGGAACTTTCTGGGAAAAACTTTCTCTCTCTCTCTGTCTCTGTCTGTGTCTGTGTGTGTCTCTCTCTCTCTCTCTCTCTCTCTCTCTCTCTCTCTCTTCCAAAGACTCTGTTATATAATGAATTGATTTCTGAAAATAATTCATTTATTGAAAATGATTAATTTATTGTGTCTCTATTGTGTGAACTACAGTAGGAGGAGGAGGAGTAGCAACCATCTTTCAGTCTGATGTATTAATTACTCCCAGGCCAATTAATGAACGAATTAAAGAATTAATTCTTTTGAACATTTAACTCTTAGTTTCCCTCATCCAAACTGCAAAGCAATAAAACCTCTTCTGTTTGTCTTTTTATATCGTCCACCAGGACTTACTCTCAGTTTTTAGATTAGTTCTCTGACTTCTTATCTGATTTAGTGTTAAACACTGACAAGGTTATTATAGTGGGGGATTTTAACAATCATGTAGACACTGAATGTGATAACCTTAATGTAGCCTTTAATACTATCCTAGATTAAATTGGTTTTGCTCAAAATTTGCATAAACCGACGCATTCCTGCCTTCATACTTTGGACCTTGTACTGACACATGGCACAACACTGTCCTATATGACAATTGTTGAACAACCTTTGAGTTCAATTTAACTGATTTCTCCACCCTCAAAAGCAGATTTTATTATAGTAGATCTTTATCAGATAACGCTGTATCAAACTTTAAAGAGTCTCTCCCCCTTCTGATTTCCTCAGTATCACAGAAATACCCAGCAGATGGTAGCAATGTTATTTCTTCCAATTCATTTAAGAAGGTAATTATTTATGGGAAGCTGGCTCCCTGGTTTAATTTAAAGCTGTGTTTTTTGAAGCACAACATTAGGAAATTGGAGAGAAAATGGCACTCTACACATCAGAGAAATCCTACCTCATCTAGAAAAACTGTCTAAAGTTGTATAAAAGACCCTTTGCAGAGTTAGAGCAGTATAATTTTATCATTAATAGATGAGAATAAAAATAATCCTAGGTTTCTCTAGTTGCCAAACTTACTCAGAGTCATATGAGCCTAACCTGACTCTTGCCAGACAGATATCGTTCCGTCGAGCTCCACACGGCTCCTGTTGTAGATTTTATCTTCATCAAAATGGAAGAGAACACTACTCAGTAAATCAAAGAAAGATGCATCTTTGTCTTTGCAAATTTATTCAAAGGCATAAAGAGTTTTAATGTCTCTCCCTCCCAACACAGTCAGGAAACAGAGCAAGAACAAAAAGACACAATACTGTATTTTGCATTTTCTCAGAAATTGATGATGTGCCTTATAATCCGGTGTGCCTTATGAATTATTACAGTACTTATTGTGCTTACTGAACGATTTTATGTGGTAGAGCGCGCTCAAAAATCTGTCAAAATGTGTAAGTACGACTTCAATGGATATTTGGAGCATTACGGTATAATGTGTCACTACCTGATCGGCTCTGTAACAGGACCCCTGAACAGTTTACAAGACAGCCTGTAATGTCTAAACTAGAAGTGCATTCGTGTAAAGCAGCCTGCGCCTGGAGTACGTGCTACCAAGTAAGTTAATTAAATAAAACATTGAAGTTTATTTTGACCTTTTGTTAGAAACAGGGCAGTGTAGTCCAACTACTCTCCTCCCAACAGAGACGGCTAGCTCTCCTTCTCAGGTAATATGTGTATACGCAGAGGGGCGGAGGGATATTACGCACTTGGGAAGAATATTTAATGCACCTTATAATCCAGTGCACCTTATGTGTGAACATAGGCGCATAAGGCGCACCAAATTCACAGTGCACATTATAATCTGAAAAATACGATACACTTTTATACACATTTATCAAGGAACACTTTTAGGGAGTACGTTTCATCTGTGCAACATTCTTCCACACCCCCCCCCCAACACCTCCACAAACACGAGTAGAGTACAGTGTGCGAATAGGGTAGGGCTGGCGTAAAAGTGGCTAGTGAGGTGTAAAGCCGTCCACAAAACCAGTTGTATGTATTCCATCTTATTGTGCGGACAAGTAACAGGATGCGGATAGTGCTTCTCAGTGTGCCTTTGTCTGTTTGGCCTATGGTGTCCTCTTGCTGCCACCCGCTGAACTGGAGGTGTACTGCCGTTTTCCTCACAACTTCCCCATATGTCATTGGGCTGATTTTCATAAATGGCCCCTAGCAAATGGAAACACATCAAACTTAAAAGGCCCAGGTTTTGCTTTATCCTGGGAAACCAAAGCCTGGGGCTTGTAATGGAAAAGGGGGTATTGTGATCATCTTTTCCTCTTCAAACAAATGTCTTAGTTGTGCACATCATTTCAGCTCTGCCTACAAATTTTCTAGCGGTTCAAATTCCATGCTTGAGAAAAAATGCACTTTGTTCATCTAAAGTATTCAATGTGAGTGTTTCACTACTTGTGTCTAAGCTTTAACCTTTCTACTGATCTCTAGAGAGGTTGCTTCAGAATCTCAACAGGTACTGTTGTTGCTCATGTATATTGCTACCAGTTATTTCTCATTGCTATGCTTGTCTTTCTGCAGGGGGAGCAGACAGCCTTACATCGTGCTGCTGTGGTGGGAAACTCTGACATTATCAGTGCACTTATCCAGGAAGGGTGTGCACTGGAGAGACAGGATAAGGTGCGAGTCAAAAGGCACACAAAGGCTCACACTCATCCCCAACAACACCTTCTAATGGGACAGACGGCTAAAATAAACTTTTTATCTCTCTGCCAGTTTCTGGTTCATACACAGCAAATATACTCTGAATTAATGTTAAAATCCCTCACAATGTAAAGAAAACATGGAATATCCCTTGATGTTTCATAAATAAAGCTGAAACCACATCACCTAATAGACAGCATACCCACAGAGCAGAAGCATGCCTTGTTTTTTGGAAACTGAAAGTTTGCAAACTATACCTATTGTTACTGTAAGTCTGTGATTTAAAATGAACTATTGTTAAAATTAACATAACTTAAATACATTTTGAAGTTAGGCTGGCAGAAACAGAAATGACAGAAATATAATGTGCTGGAGAAATTCAGTCAATCTGAAATGTTTGACTGGCCCCTCCTCAAAGCTCCACCCAAAGGTTCAGGGTAATGCATATATATAGGCACAGGGAGGTATTACATTTCTACCTGGGTAATGTATTAATACCCTGATGGGGTCATTGGTAATGGAGTGGTGTAAAGCCTTACCAAGACATTTATTGTTATTCATGCCTTTTGTTTATTCTGCGTAAGTGCCTGAAACAGTTTTGGATAACACGTCTCCCTTACTAGGTTTTTACAGGCTCTTTGCAGCAGTGTCAAGTATAAGTGAACAACCTGAGTTTTTGACAGGATCAAATTAGTGTTGGTCATGCCAGCAGCGTTTCAATTGATTTTCATGCTATGTTTTCATTCCGTGAGGCAGACACTCCTTGTACTTTTAAGACTAGGCTTAAAACTTTCTTTTTTGTCAAAGCTTATAGTGAGAGTGGCTTATCTTACGCTGAGCTATCTCTATAGTTATGCTTCTATAGGCTTAGGCTGCTGGCGGACATCAGGGTCTATTTTTCTCACTCTGCTGATTTCTCCTAATTTGCATTACTTAATTGTTATTTGATCTATTACCTTATTGTTCTTTGTTGTTTTTTTTCTTCATAGTTGGTACACCTGGTCTGGCGTTCTGTTAGCTGTGACATCATCCAGGGAATTCAGATCACCTGCTATTACCATATAACGTAGAAAAGATTCCTGGATCAATGTGTGCTTCTGTGCTTTTTTGTCTCTATTATTGTGTCTCTGCGCTGTCTTCACAGATGAACCTGGTTCTGCTGGAGGTTTTTCCTTCCCGTTAAGGGGGAGTTTTCCTCTCCACTGTTGCTTCATGCTTGCTCAGTATGAGGGATTGCTGCAAAGCCATGGACAATGCAGACGACTGTCCCTGTGGCTCTACGTTCTTTCAGGAGGAGTGAATGGTGCTTGTCAAGACTTGATGCAATCTACTGGGTTTCCTTAGATAGGAAACTTTTTGACCAATCTGTATAATCTGATCCAATCTGTATAATCTGATTGAATTTGACTTTGGAAAGTGTCTTGAGATGACATGTATCATGAACTGGCGAGGGGTGCTGATGCCTATCTCCAGCTGTCAATGGGCCAGAGGTGGGGTACACCCTGGACAGGTCAGTTGCAATGACAGATAAAGATAATTATATTTAAACACGGTGTGATCAAATCATTTATTATAATTTTTTGTAGCCTCTCTGTAACGAATCGGAGGCAGGGGACCCAGAATTCAACCAGACCAGCAGAGGTTCAGATCAGGTTCTTTATTAACAAAAATCAAAGACTGAGGCAAAAACCAAAAAAGACCTCACAACCAAAAGACGGCACCAAAATAAACAGACTAACGGGGCAGGCAGGACAAGAACCGACAGGAACAGGATGGCTCAGATAACTGGAGACAAGGGGGTCAAAAATCCAAAAGCAAACCATACAGAACTTGCAGGAGGAGACTCACCCATACTCAACAAGACGACCTGGCACTGATGTCTGGTCTCAACTGTTTATATGGAGGTGGAAGCAGGTGAAACCGGTCAGAGATGATTGCAACAGGGGTGGAGTAAGACAGGTGTGCAGAGTGGGTAATTAGACCAGACATCAGTGCTGAGGCTCAAAACAAGAACAGACAAATCTAAAAAGCTAACAAGACAAGAGGACATAAACAAACTACACACACAACTTACAAAGAAACAAAATCACTCTAAAGAAAAAAAAAAAAACTAAAACAGAAAATAAAGCTTAGACTAAAACAGATGACAAACCAGATAACCTAACAGTAAATAAAAACCCAGACAGGACAAAAACTCAAAGCAAGCAGAGAACCTAAAGCAGGAGAGTAAAATGACTCAAAAATAAAACCCGAACAGAAACCAGAATATTACACTCTCTCAGTATTCCAATCTTCCTTAGAATCAGATACATTTTTCACAGCAGCATATGTGATACCAAGATGATCCTGAAAACTGTTTGTGCAGAATTTGAGCTTCTTTGCTCGAGGCATCTAACAAGATGTCACATTTTGTTTAATTATGGTGGAAGTTACATGAGATGCTGCTTTTGCTGTTCAGCCCTGGGAAATACTGACAGATGTCAGACCAACCAAACTTTTATGGGTCATCTACAATCTAGAATCTCAAAGTATGACTGCTTCTGTGAGGTCAGGGTTGAAATAAAGTGGGCTCCTTTTGTGTTCCATGCTTTCAGGATGGAAACACAGCTCTCCATGAGGTCTCCTGGCATGGATTCAGCCAGTGCGTCAAACTGCTGGTGAAGGCTGGAGCAAACGTTCATGCCAAGAATAAGGTATGGTATATCAGAGCATGTGAAAGTAAAAATGTTACTGATTATGGTAATAACTATGCTTATGAGTATGACATTTCTTTGATCTAATGAGACTTCTGTGCCACTTATGTACTGTCTTATGTTTAATTATTTGATAACATAAAAGTACATGGAATACTTTTTGTACTATTCATGCATTTTCAGGCATTATTAGAAGAAACTGAATTGCTTTCCAAAAATATTATTTACAAATGTATTGATATTTACAAAATATACTGTTGAAAACAAAATATATACATACATTGTATGAAAAGACAAACTTTTTTTCACTTTTGGACATTAAATCAGATTAATCACTTTGTTTTTTTAGGTCAAGCTAAATATTTTTATTGGAAACAAAAAGGTTTTATATCTAATGAAACCCCACATATGCTCCTCCTGGCCATTTTGTATCATTATTTTGCACTGCCAACATTGATGAACTTTTATAACCCATTTAAATTTAAAAGCACACAACTGAACGTTTACTGCATTTTTGCACCATTATTTTTTTTACACTACAAACATTGTTGAACATTCTTCTGCACACTTTTTTTAAAAAATTGTTTTCTCCTGCATTGTTACATTCTTATCACTGCTGCACTTTATATTGTAATGTTATCTTATTTCAATTGCAATCTCATGACATTGTTTTTAAGCTGCATGCAACGAAATTTCGTTTTGCATGCACTCTGTACATACAAAATGACAACAAAGTTTGTCTAAGTCTAAGTGGATGAGCATGTAGTGAAAGTGAACTGTCGACTGCAACGAGTCATTAACTTTGTCGCAATCCCTCATACTGAGCTTGCATGTAGTGACGGCAGAAAGGAAAATGGCCACTGAACAGGAAGAAACCACCTACAGAACATTGTTTAGTGTGAGCGGTGATCTGCCATGACTGCCTGGGGGTGTAGAAAGTCAGAGCATACTTACAAAACAAAAAACAGAGGCACTGCTGCAGGAGGACTTCTAATGTTTAAGAAAAATTAGAGAGTTATTGAGTTATCCTTTTTTAGGATTAGTTTTGTTGCAATTGGGCTGATTTTATAAACAAAATGATTCCCCATTGTAAGGCAATAAAGGAATATCTCTTATCTTATGCTGCTGTTTTGTTTCAGCACCTTTCTAGAGCCATTGCAACAAAATCTTTTCCAGATGTATGTTCAATAAGGCAAATCTAAATTACAATAAAGATAAGTTTAAGTCTAAGTAATAATTCAGTTCAGTTTGCTTATATACCACTTGGTCATAACACAGTTGTCTCAAGACACTTGACAAATAAAAAGTAATTTCAGTCCAATCAAACAGACAGATTTCAAGTCAAGTACAAACATTTTAACTGATCCTGATTGTCAATGCAGTCACATTGAGGTAATTATTCAACTTGGGTAAAAGGTTTTCTATCTAAGGAAACCCAGTACGTTGCAATGAGTCACTGACTCGAGTCAGTAGCTCTTTTTGTTACTTTATCTAGTACAGAACTAGAGCTAAGCAGATAAGCCTGGAGAGTATCATCTATAAAAAGACAACATGAAGTTATCGGGAGCCGTAGCTCAGCAGACACCCCCTCCAAATGAAGGCTAAACAGAATGGCAGGACCAGTGTAGCTATTATGAACAGGAAAAACAGAGAGAACATATAGTTAAAAGTTGAAATAACAGCAAATAATACAAAACTGGAGAGTAGTAGGAGAAAGTAGCAGAGTAAGGGAAAGTAGTCAGTGTGTGAAGGACCAAACAGTTTTACAAAGTTTATTTTAGCAAAAATAAATATTTCATAACTACTTAATCAGTCCCTAATGTTTTAATCCTGAAGTTTTAAAAATGTTTCTATACAATCAAGTCATGTATTTCCTGATAAGATCAAAAGGGTGTCCATGACCAACATAAATGCATTTATTGAATTACAAGTAATATGTGAGAAAATTAGAAACCAATTTCAATGCAGAAGCTATCCAAGGGTAAAAATCTCTTAGACAAATGCAGCCCACTTAACATTCAGTCCTTTGCCACATATTCTTCTTTTTTTATCCAAAGTGAGATCCTGAAAATACAAACTGGTATCTGTGATGAATAAAAACTTTTTTCAGCATTAATACATTATGTTTGACTCTCCTGTTATATTTTTTAGGCAGGGAACACAGCTCTCCACCTGGCATGCCAGAACGGTCACACTCAGAGCTCCAAGGTTCTGCTCCTTGGAGGATCCCGGCCTGACAGCAAAAACCAGGTACGTTTCCAGCATAGTTTTGGAAAGAGTATAATTACATAATACTCATATTCTGCCCTGCTGAATCCCATTTTGGGCGGGGAGATGTTAAAGGTCAGTATCTGACATTAGTACAGAGTTGACCATGCACACACCCACACTTCCCTATACATCTTCTGTGCAGCCCAGTGTTTACATTTTGAAGCAGTTTCCACGACTGGTTCGATCCATTCAAATTTTGAGCGTTGATCATGTCCATGTCATGTCATGACTCTTAATAATTTTAAGCCATTTGAATCGTTGTTATTTTATCAAAACTAGAGTTTGCTGGGTTAGGGTCTTAGTGGAGCCCACATCAAACAAATGCTCTTCCTTTATTTAAAGAGGCTTTATGAAACACATTTGTTGATCTAGTGCCTTTCAAATGCAGTGTAACATCTGGCTCTGGGTGATGCATATGTTGGACTATTTTCATTCCACAGTCATATCTTAAGAGTGTTTTTGGCCAGTATTAAAATCACCTCTATTTAACACACTTTGAAAACATTGCTGTCAGTACTGTTAAAGATCAAAATAAAAGTTTCTGGAGTGTGCGAAAATACTTTTAATCAAAGTGAATTTTTGTTCATTCCATTGTTTTTGTCATTATTTAAAAACTAAAATCTAAATAGAAATAGAAAATTAATTGTACAGCCCTACTCTTAATTACGAGAAGGCTGCAAGTACCGCCTTCGAACCTCGCTGACTGGGTCCCTGAGCAAAACCCTTAGCCCAAGATTGCTCCCCATGCACCGCTCAGCATTGGCAGCACACTGCTCCCTAAAGGATGGGTGAAATAAAGAGACAAATTTCCCCTCTGGGGGACTATGAGGGGAAATATTTATTTATTTGATAATATGACTCTATAAATGAAGTGTTATTGTATTTCTGCTTTTGGTTCATAGTAAACGTACACCCCAGTTAATGAGTATCCTATCCAGACATTGCCCTTCATAATATTTAGGTAAAGAGCAGTTATGTTGGTTTCTTGGTTCATTACGACAAATCATCCAGATTCTGATGCAGCAATGCAGCCACAAACATAATACTACCATTACCATGTTTAACTGTTGCCAGTTTTTCTGTAATGTTGTGTTAGTTTTACTCCAAGTGTAACGAGATGCAATCTTATCAAAAAGTTCCAGTTTTTTTCCGTCTCACAGCGAAATGTTCTTACGTGATATCTGTCAGAATTCTGAAATAGCTGTTTAAAGGAATTACTCTGACTCCAATACATTTACATTGCAGCAAATGAAACCTACACATGCATGCAATAAATGTGGAGAAAGAAAATTATCCAGTTTTTCTTTTGACTCCATATAAATGAGTGTGTTGTGGAAAGATTCCATGCTGTTGGTTAAATCCCGCTGTACTGGAGGAAACAACGTCAGCATTTTTCAGCTTATCAGTAGCATGAGAGGATGCAGGCACCGCTGGACTGGCCATCAGGCATAGAAGGCATTTGGCCGGTGGGCTGGGGGTGATTTTGGGCCAGGCTGTTTTTTTTTTGTTTTTTTTTATGATGATGTACGGAACTGAGTGCACAATGCAATGTAATTTTTTATTTTCTGAAGTTGTCTTTGTTACACACACAGATCTACACATACATCCATTTAGGATTTTTCTTATTTCACTAATTTCCAATTAAAATTATTTTTTCTAAAATGTTTAAATACCTTTTATTATTTGTCTCACATGATGATGGCAAATTTAAACTAAATTATTTATCTAATTTAATTCCTCAACACACTCATTTAGAGGAAGTTAAAAGAAAGTCAGCTGGGAGTCCTCTCTGCTTTGTTTTGGTGTTAATTGTAAAGTTAGTTATTTTAATACTATCTCCAAGTTTACATCCTGCTGACCCTCCTGTTTTACATAAATTTGTTTGTGTTGGTGAAATTCTATTTTCTTTTCCATAGGCGGGGGAAACCTGTTTGCATGTGGCAGCCCGCTACAATCATGTGGCTATGTTACGCATCCTGCTTGGAGCCTTTTGCTCAGTGTCTGAGAAGAACATGGTGAGTCTGTTCAGTTAAAACCAGTGAGACTTTCTGCACTTTATTGGAAAAGTGTGTTGTACAATTATTTGTGAATGGGAATTTTGGGGGGGAAAAATCCGTCACACTTTATTTTTTGAATAATTTTCAAATTTTTTGAAATATCAATCAAGGTGGGCTGTGCTTCTCAGATTGCATTTGTAAAACATTTTAAATCAAACAATGTGATTTGACATTTACATTAATACTACATACTTAAATAAGTGAACCTTCAAAAACAAAAGCTTGTAATAAAGGAATTTATTGGCATTTATTGGCTTAGGTGACTTCATTTTAAGAATATAAAGATCTGGCATAGTTCCAATACCATTTGGGTTGTTTTTTGTGTTTTTTGTGGTTTATTTCATTCATTTATGTCAACACAGTCTGTAGGTAAGACAGAAGAAGAGCTGGGAAATAAATTATTATAACTACCTATAAATACATAAATATGGAGTTGTAGAATTAGCTTCCTGAAATAAATACATTTAGAAATTGCAAATACTAGTTAAATAATAGTTTCTTCAAACAGATTAAAAGGATGTATTCAAAATAGGGCTGTCAAACGATTACAAATTTTAATTGCGATTAATCGCATAATTTCAATAGTTAACTCGAGATTAATCGCATATTTTATCTTTTTATTTCTGAAAGTGTAAAAGCCTATTTTGCCATTTTAATATGCAATTTTGCAATAAATGACACTAGTAAAAAGCATGCCTGTACAAAAACATATTTTATTTTTCAAGCACTTTTCAGAATTGGAATGATAACATCCTGGTGCCTTAAAATGATAAACTCTGGCCAATAATGGCTAAATCACAAATCATAACGCCCTGATCTTTACACAATGTGTAAACAAATGTGTAAATAAATAAATAGTTCATGCCAAAATATTCTAAGTTCAACTCCCACAGACTGCCACTCTGGGCCCCTGAGCAAGACCCTTAACCCCATAACCCTTAACTGCTCCCCGGGTGCCGCACAGTGGCAGCCCACTGCTCCCCAAGGGGATGGGTTAAATGCAGAAGTGAATCTCTCCATTGTGAGATCAATAAAGTTCAAATTAAACAAAGATAGAAATGGTATTAAGCATTTACATATAAATTAATACTAAATTTCCAGGTCATTCAACTGTGGCAGGAGCTTAATACTCTTGAAAGAGAACTGTTTAGCACAGCTTGCATGTGCTGACACTGTAACTCCAGGGTACTTCATTTAGCAACGTGATTCAGCCTTAGTTAGACAATTTAATAAGCATTAAAGTATGGTTTATGGGTTGGGATTCTGCAATGTTATCAGGGTGTAAAAACTCATCTTCAGAACCAATCTCTGCTCAGAATGGTGATACGTACCGCATAATCTACTTTCAGCAGTTATCACAGGTTATTGCAACTATAAATTGCAGAAAATAAAGGCAGAGTTGCTCTCTCTGCCTTTACTACCGTCGGCTCCTATGTCAGTCTAGAGGATGATGCGCTGCAGGGATATTTCAGCTCGTTATACTCAAAGTGTCTGTAGCGCAAGCAGGTCTCTATAACTCCTGTTTATCGTCACTTATTTTAGAGCCCAAATAAGCGACTTCACTTTCAGAAACAAGCCCAAAAAAACGCAACCTGCGACTCATGAAATTTACAAGCGACTTTAGAAAAAAGAAGCTTAAAGTCACATAAAATAAACGGATTTGGCAACAGTGAGCGCGGGTCTGTTTTGCTACAGTCTCTAACATTCTTGGAACTAGGGAAAGCGCTGAGGGTAAAAGAAACACAGTCAGGAGAGCGCTGCGGGGAAAAAAACATTAGGGAACGGTGTGTGAGTTTTGACGCACGTTAAAAAAAAATATCGCCGCTATGGTCTAACAAAGTTAACGCGTTAATAACGCGTAACTAATGACTGCGGGCCAACACAGATTAAAGTCTGTTACGTAATTACAAATATAGAAATAAAAACATGATTTCAATGCTTTTCATTATCTCAAAATGGCCAACAAGCTCTGGTAACATCATGCAACGTGACGAAAAGAAAATTGTGACCTCCTTCTTGAGTATTAGTCTTTGCATCTGGCTTCAACTGCAGTACAGGTTCTTTTTGTGCTTGTACATAAATCAGTTTTACCTCTTTGAAGGCATCAAATGCTTCATTTTTACTGGTGTTTTTTAAGTTATTTAATGTTTATTAAATAACTTTCTGTTTGTTAACTATTGTCCGGTGAACATTAGCTCAATCAGCTGATATTAGGACAATAGTTGAAAAGATGATTCGAGAGCTGGTATTCTTTTAACAGCAGAATCTGCACATATATGGAATAAATGAGTGACAACTTCTCTTCAAGGACAAGAATTTATTAACAGAAATAAATACACATCCAGAGAACACCATGATATAATGTTTACCTGAATTAACCATATATTTCATTTAACAAATCCTCTCTATTAGGCTAGTGAAACTTAACTAAAACTACTAAGCAAAATTAAGATTAAAGAAATTCAGGAACTATGTGCACATCAAAGAACAAAAGGACAAATGAAGATAGTTGAAAACCATCATCATAAGAATGATTCAGTGAATCTTGGGTCACTGTAGATCTAAGTTAGAGAAACAAAGTTCATATTAAAGAATATGGAATGAGGTTAAATTAGCTTGACTGCCACTCATCACCCAACGCACCCGACCCCTTTGGCCCCTCCCACGGGTGGTGAGCCCATTGGAAGGGGGACTTATCTCTCCTCTTCGGGCTGTGCCCGGCCGGGCTCCATGGGTAAAAGCCCGACCACCAGGCGCTCGCCAGCGTGCCCCACCTCCAGGCCTGGCTCCAGAGTGGGGGCCCGGTGACCTGCGTCCGGGTACTGGAGAGTGCCCCTCCTGGGGACTCCCTTGTTTCGGTCACGTGGGCAATGACAGTGAGACCTGGAGAGGCGTGGTTGGGAGGAACGGCCCGCCGGATCTGAACCCGAGCGATGTTCTGTTGTTGCACTTCTGTGCTCGTCATGGATTGTCCATAACGAACACTATGTCCAAGCATAAGGGTGTCCATGTGTGCTCTTGGCACCAGGACACCCTAGGCTGTAGTTCAATTATCCACTTTATTATTGTTTCATCTGACCTGTGGCCCCATGTCTTGGACACTTGGGTGAAGAGAGGGGCAGAGCTCTCCAGCAACCACTACCTGGTGGTGAGCTGGCTCCGATGGTGGGGGAGGAAGCCGGTCAGACCTGGCAGGCCCAAACGTATTGTGAGGGTTTGCTGGGAACGTCTGGGAGAGTCCCCCGAGAGACGGAGCTTTAACTCCCTCCTCTGGGAGAACTTTGAACACGTCCCGAGGGAGGTGGGGGACATTGAGTCTGAGTGGACCATGTTTCGTGCCTCTATTGTCGAGGCGGCTAGTCGGAGCTGTGGCCGCAAGGTCGTCGGTGCATGTCGCAGTGGCAACCCTCGAACACACTGGTGGACACCAGTGGAGAGGGAAGCTGTCAAGCTGAAGGACTCCTATAAGGCTTTCTTGGCGTGTGGGACTCCGGAACCAGCTGATATGTACCAGCAGTCAAAGCGGCAGGCGGCTCGGCTGGTCGCTGAGCCAAAAACATGGCCATAGGAAGAGTTTGGAGAGGCCATGGAGAAAGACTTCTGTACAGCTTCGAGGAGATTCTGGTCCACTTCCTCAGGAGGGGGAAGCAGTGCAGTACCAGCACTGTTTATAGTGGGGGTGGCGTGCTGCTGACCTTGACTCGGGACGTCGTGTGTCGGTGGGCGGAATACTTTGAAGACCTCCTTAATCCCACCAACACGTCTTCCATTGCGGAAGCAGAGCCTGAGGACTACTGGTCGGGTTCTCCCATCTCTGGTGCTGAGGTTGCCGAGGTTGTTAAAAAGCTCCTCGGTGGCAAGGCCCCAGGGGTGGATGAGATTCACCCTGAGTACCTCAAGGCTCTGGATGTTGTGGGGCTGTGTTGGTTAATGCGGCTCTGCAGCATTGCGTGGACATCGGGGGCAGTTCCCCTGGATTGGCAGACTGGGGTGGTGGTCCCCCTATTTAAAAAGGGGGACCGGAGGGTGTGTTCCAATTACAGAGGAATCACACTCTTAAGCCTCCCTGGTAAGGTCTATTCAAGGGTTCTGGAAAGGAGGGTCCGTCGGATAGTCGAATCTCGGATTCAGGAAGAGCAGTGTGGTTTTCGTCCTGGCCGTGGAACACTGGATCAGCTCTACACCCTCAGCAGGATCCTGGAGGGGGCATGGGAGTTTGCCCAACCAGTCTACATGTGTTTTGTGGATCTGGAGAAGGCATTCGACCGTGTCCCCCGAGGGATCCTGTGGGGGGTACTTCGGGAGTATGCCTTTAATAAGGGCTGTCAGGTCTCTGTATGACCGGTGTCAGAGTCTGGTCCGCATTGCCGGCAGTAAGTCGGACTCGTTTCCGGTGAGAGTTGGACTCCACCAAGGTTGCCCTTTGTCACCGATTCTGTTCATAACTTTTATGGACAGAATTTCTAGGCGCAGCCAAGGTGTTGAGGGGATCCGTTTTGGTGGGCTTAGGATTGCGTCTCTGCTATTCGCGGATGACGTGGTCCTGTTGGCTTCATCAGGGCGTGATCTACAGCTCTCACTGGAGCGGTTCGCAGCTGAGTGCGAAGCGGCCGGGATGAAAATCAGTCTGCCTCCAAATCCGAGACCATGGTCTTGAACCGTGGTCTCGGTCAGTGCCTCCTCCGGGTTGGGGAGGATGTGCTGCCCCTAGTGGAGGAGTTCAAGTATCTTGGGGGCTTGTTCACGAATGAGGGGAAGATGGAGCGGGAGATCGACAGGCGGATTGGTGCAGCGTCTGCTGTGAAGCGGGCGCTGTACCGATCCGTTGTGGTGAAGAGAGAGTTGAGTCAAAAGGCGAAGCTCTCGATTTACCGGTCGATCCACGTTCCTACCCCCATCTATGGTCACGAGCTTTGGGTCGTGACCGAAAGAACGAGATCCCGGATACAAGCGGCCGAAATGAGTTTTCTCCGTAGTGTGGCTGGGCTCTCCCTTAGAGATAGGGTGAGGAGCTCAGTCATCCGGGGAGGACTCAGAGTAGAGCCGCTGCTCCTCCACGTCGAGAGGAGCCAGTTGAGGTGGCTCGGGCATCTGGTCAGGATGCCTCCTGGACGCCTCCCTGGTGAGGTGTTCCGGGCACGTCCCACCGGGAGGAGGCCCAGGGGAAGACCCAGGACACGCTGGAGGGACTATGTCTCTCGGCTGGCCTGGGAACACCTTGGGATTCCCCCGGAGGAGCTGGCCCAAGTGGCTGGGGAGAGGGACGTCTGGGCCTCCCTACTGAAGCTGCTACCCCCGCGACCCGACCCCGGATAAGCGGAAGAAAACGGACGGACGGACGGACTAATTTAACATTTTAGAGACATAAAAAGACAACAAATAAACATTAAAGTACGGTTTATAGGTTGGGTTCTGCAATGTTATAAGATGAGTATAAAACTCATCTTTAGAACCGATCTTTGCTCAAAATGGTGATCTGCACCGCCTAATCTACTTTCAGCAGTTATCATCAGTTATTGCAACCGTAAACTGCAGAAAATACAGGCAGAGCGGCTCCTTCTGAGTTTACTCTCTCCTCCTGTCAGGATGAGCTGCAGTGCGTTATGAGGCGGAGGGATATTTCAGCGTCACTTAGTTTAGATCCCAAACAATCGACTTCACTTTCAGAAACAAGCCCAAAAAAACTAGAACCAGCAGCTCATGAAATTTACAAGCGGCTTTAGAAAAAATAAGTCCAAAGTCGCATAAAATAAGTGGGCTTCACAACAGTGAGCATACTTTCTAAGTGTATCTTATCACTCCGCCGCTCTGGTCGGTACACAAATGTTCCCGCAAATTCTACATCATAAAAAAGAAAAACCTACTGAAGGGTCTCGCTCTCATGTCATCTTGAAGACATTCTTCTTCAAAATGTTGGCTACAGACGACGTGTTTTCTCTCTGGCCAGAAGCACAATGGCAAGTAGGCAATCCAACAAAAGAGCCCGTGGTGGATCATGAATCGGAAAGGTGAAAAAAACAGTTTTTTTTCACTTTTACCCGATGTATTGGAACATCCAACGGCCATGCACGTGGGCATTGTTGCTTCAACAATAGCTCTCGCGAATTTCAAAGGTGAAGTCCTCTCGAAATCCGAAACAATTGTTGTAGAGCGCAGTGCCTTACCGCGACATTACGTCACAGGATGTGATGTCGGGCAATAATGGCCGCCCCCATACACAGTGATCGAGACGACAATTTATGCTTTTATTTTCTTATTGATTAACGCTAAATTCATTAAATCACCACAAACGTATTAGTTTTAGGCATAGCTAATGATCCACTGATTTTTCCTTGTTGACTGGACTTTCGATCGCTTTACCCGATGGGGCGCCATTTTTTTTGTTTTGCTTTTCTAGACTTACGCCTGGTCACATCGTACTTGCTTACTGAATGCCGTGTGCGTAACTTGCGTAAAAAACGTGACGTAAGTCGTGCTGCCTGGAATCGATAAGAGAATCGTTAAGCGAGCTGCCAAACGGTGCCATGGAATTGGAACACACGGAACCGGTTCTGAACAGGAACCGGATTTCGATTCCCATCCCTAATTAGGAGATTTATGTATGGAGTGAAAGGGTGTGATGGTAGTTGGTGTGAGAGAAGAAGATGCGGAAGATATGGTTAGATGGAGACAAATGACTAAATATGGCGAACGCGGAAAATGAAAAGCCAAAAGAAGAAAATCTGATGCTCCCACAACAATCTTTTGCAGAAAATACTGCACTCTTCATAATAGACTTATAGAAGAAAATCAGCACCTTGCTGCTTCACTGATGCATCTCCTGTTCAGATGAATACCAAATTCAACTCCTTGTTCATCTCTTACACAACCGACCTTCATTGGTAGTGGTCTTCCACAACACTGAAACCTTCTGCTGGATCAGGCTAACCCCAGGGTTCCACTGAATGTGAAAATGTTGCTGCCAGGCACCCATTCCACCGGGAGTGATTCAAAGTGGAGCACCGCTGCACAGTTGGACTTGGATCACGCGAGGATTGAATCATCACGTGATTGTAGTTTACTTGTAAAATTAAAATCGACGTCCAAGGAGTCAAGTATCAAGTGAGATCCCACGGTGGATTGGTGCTAGAGCTGCAGGTAATGACATATTGATGTTTCACAGTAAAATGTGCTCTAGAGTCTGCACATGTAGTCTTTTACTTGTGCAGCGGATCAACTTTGCTTTTCATCAACTGACTTCCTGCCTGAACAATCCGTTCTGCTATAGATTGACGTGGAGTCGACAGGGCAAAAATAGAACAGCCTCGTATTTTAGAGAAGTGGCGAACTGCTCTGCACAGGTTTCAGGATTCTGGGCTCTTGGACTTACACAAACTGGACCTACAGCGTTATTCTGGTTCAGTCTCTACAGCTGCCTCTTCTCCTGACTTCTAGAGACATACAGGCGGGTGGGGAGGCAAAGTGAGCACCAGCATCCCCTGATTTGGTTCAAGACAAACATGTAGAAGCAGAAGGGTCCATGGCCGACGTGGAAGACCTTGGTTAAATGTGAATATTTTAAAGTTTTCTTTTACTTCTATCATGTTCTGGCCTGTCTGCTTGCTGCCACTCATCCTGCTACAATCAAGATCATCTAATGCACCTATGAGCCTCCTCCCTTGGCAGCTCTAATAAGCTCATCTCCTTCACCTATTTATCTGTCTATATATATCAGACTTCAGCAGACAGTCGCCAGATTATTGAAAACCTTTTCGCCAGTAGATGTCCAGCATTGTTCCCTGCCTGATCTCGGTTAATGCCGAAGGCTACGTTTCCACGGATTTCCCTACCTTGCCTAGCTTGTAAGACATATATGCTACCTTCTGTTTTCTGGACCCAACCTGGACTGACACCATGATCATGAGCCTTGCTTATCCTTAAGGATCTGGATGCTTTAATTGCCTTCCCTGCCTCCAACCCACGCCTAGTCTTAAGGTGCGTTCACACAGAATGCAAACAAGATGAATGAAGCGAGTAATTTATATGTTATCCCTATGTAAAGGCACCTCCAGGAGTAAATGAACAGTCCACAATGCAAACGTGGTGTTTTGAGCGATACGAATGGCACAAAATGGGCCAACAGAGCCAAGCAAAACTGCCAATAGAGTAAAGCAAGCAAAATTTTGCTTTTAGTTAAAAATTAGTTAAAAAATCTAATTTGCGTTGCATTAAGGATGCTCCATGTCCATTTATTTAAGCACAACAATGTTTTTTATGTGTTACATATTTAGATAATACCATTAGGCTATATTTATATTGATCAGTGATTGATTTACTAATGAAGAATCCTATAGTTAGTGTCCCAGAGGGATCCGTCTGCTGACACAGGGCAGCAGCTTCCACTCTGGGAGCCTAGAAAAGACAGAACTACAGCTGTAAGCAACCAGCTTACAGATGGTGGTACTCGCCGAACCACAGTGTTTCGGCGAGTACCACAGATGGGGCACTCGCACCAATGCTATTGTTCGGCTTTCCACATTAAATATAGCACAGTGACTCGTTCTGTAAAATCCATCCCTTCCCCGGTGAGTTCAACAGACAGGCAAGCATTTAGACATTCCTCCTATTTGATAATTCCATGAAGCGGGCTGGGGGGAAAATAGCTGTGTTGTCAGCGTGAATTGTTTGCAAGAGAGAAAGAGAGATGAAATGTCAAGTGACCAATGGCAGGCGATCACGTTCAGTGTGAACCTACCTTTACCATACTGATTCAAGCTTCTGGTGGGTTGCATATCTGTCACCCTGCCGAGCAGCCTGTCATCCTGCCGATTGCCTCCTGCTGCTAACAGTCTGCTCTCAGCATCATCAGGCTTCTGCTTGCTCCTGCACCAGAGGTCTGGTTTTTCTTATCAATAAACTTTAAAGTGCAACACTGTGTCTGGCTAAATATTGGGTTCTCTTGCATTTTAGGAACAACCAAAATCACATTTGCTATGGTTGTGGAAATCCTTTAACTTCCACCTTATTGTGAGGTGTGGTGGACGTGGATTGACAATATACTACTTTTTTAAAAGAATATTAAAGTCACACCTATAAACTAACCTTTAATTCCAAAAATGTTTTGCTTAAATTGATCCACTTGTCTGCGGACTGCTGTGATGTGGTGTTTGTATCTTTGTCCTTCAGGTTGGAGACACTCCACTCCACATGGCAGCCGCCCTGAATCACAAGAAGACAGTACGTCTACTGTTGGAGGCCGGAGCAGACGTTCACATCCAGGACAATGTGGGTGCCTTTGGCTGATTATCATTGTCCTACTCTGAAATCTTACAGTAACTCTGTTTCTACTGTTTTTTTGTAGGAATCAGCTTTACTAAGACTTAAACAGTAGTGTTTACCATTTTATGTGATTTCATTTCCTTTTTGTTATGTTATTGTATTGATTAGAATACCAACAAACTGTCTTGAACTGTTGATTTCTTGAACAGCACCTTGTGTCTTTCTGTACGGTAACAAGAGAAACAGATATGCAGCTAAAGCATGTCTTTAGCTGCAAGCTTAGTCTTGATGGTTAGGACATGAGACCTCAGTTTACAAATTAAAATGAGCAATGTAGCATACATATTGTAGTGAAGCCAAGCGACAAAAAAATGTTTTAATAACTCAGTCATCTAACTTTTCGAAATCAATCAGAAGGATGAAATGTCAGCTCAGGCGGAAGTTACCTGACTAATCAGATGACTTCAGGCTAACACTAGGGCTAATTCATGATGACAGAACCAGGATGAATTTGGCATATGTTGTTCCATAATTTTTAAATCTTTCCTTCTAGATTCCAGTCGTTGTTTTGAGTTTGTATATCAGCCATAATCATTTCCTGGTTGACAAGATTTCTACATTAGCTCAACCACCTGCAGTTCAAGCGTGTAATCACTTTGTTGAATAAAACACTGTCTTCTTCTCAAAAGTATTCATAATCAATAATATTTAAACTTGTTATTCTGTGTTATTTAAAGATTTTAGACATTAAATAACATAGAACCCCCAGCCTTAATGAAACTCTTTCACATGTCCTCTCAGGCATTCTGATAAACTGCGTGACAAAACCAACCTAGCAAGGTCATACACTCCTGCTGTTTTAAAATCCTTGGCCACCAATGGTGTAAATAAGAACTTGCTTTAGCTTTCATTATACTGTGGTTCTAGAAGGATGTTTTTGGAGTGACCTGCTAAGAGGCATTTAGGTCAGTTTAAAGTCAACATCCAAAGTGCGTGCATGCGTGCGAATGCGTGCTGCCAGATGGTTCTTGAAATATTAAAATTCAGTCTTCAAAGGGAAAGTCTTCCACATATAGGACCTTGACTTTAACTGTAAAATGTCTCTCTCTGTTGCCAGGTAGATAGCTGTGCTCAGTTTATCAGCATCCTTAAGGATATAGTTTTTCATAACAGCTCCCATGAATAGACTAATCGGAACACTTTGCCTTTAATGTTTTTCTGTGTTTCTTTAGGTGGGTCAGACTGCTCTGGACCTGGCCAGAGATCACAACAACCCAGAGGTGGCTCTACTTTTAACTAAGGCTCCCCAGGTACAACTCTCACTGATGAGCAATGAAAGGGTGTGTGTGTGTGATAGCCTGGCCAAAGTGGCTGAAGATGTCATCCAGTGTAGTAAGGTGGTTTATTTACAAAAATTGGGAACAAAAAAAAGGTATTTACAAAAGTAAAAATATTATTAACTCAAAAGTTAACAGATGAACATACAGCTGAAATCAGAAGTTTGCATACACTATATAAAAAGACTCAAGCTTCTAAATAAACCTTTCCTGTCTTAGGTCTGTTAGGATTACCAAAAGTATTTCTATTTTCTAAATGCCAGAATAATGAGAGCGACAATTTTTTGGACATTGTTTTATTGGGCGACTGTGGCTTGATGGGTTGAGTAGTCGTCTGGCAATCAGAAGGTTGTGGGTTCAATTCCAGCTTCCCCTTGCCACATGTTGATGTGCCCCTGGGCAAGGCACTTAACCCCAAGTTGCCCACCGAGCTGCGTCTCGGTGTATAAATGTGTGTGCGTTAGTGAGAGCGACTGGGTGAATGTGGCTATAGTGTACAGCGCTTTGGGTGGTCAGCATGACTGGAAAAGCGCTATACAAGTTAGTCCATTTATTACTTTCTTGAAGGTCAGACGTTTACATACATTTTTGTTAATATTTGGTGCTCTTGCCTTTAAAGCTACAGTTCGTACTTGTTCAGAAACACTTTTTATTATACTGGGTAAAATTGTCCTTCCATCCTGAAAGTAGTCGATTCATTATATATTCAGAAAAAGGAGGTTAAACTAACTTCACAACGGTTTCACACCAGCCCCTTCCCGGCTGCCAGAAGACACTAATGGCAGAACAATTGGTTGCTTTCACGTAAAATTACGAATATAAAGTTGGTAGATTTGTTTCTAGTTGCGTTTTTTAAGAAAAAAAGTTGCTAGAGGGTTTGAAAAGTGCAACAGTGTTTGCTGCGGAGGCACAAATTGGAGCTGTGTGTTTTTTGTTGTTGTTTTTTTTTACTTTTAAATGGAGCTGCTTTTAGACCCCACAGCGGCATCAATACAGATTTGAAATTCAATTCAAACAAATATGCACTAATTTGTCAAAATAATTAACAGGATATTTAGACAGTAAACTGACAACAAGGGTAACTCACCCTCAAATCAACTTTTTTGGTTGATTTGAGGGTGAGTTACCCTTTAAAGTCCCACTGTTTAAGATTTTTACCCATGTAGTGGTGCCCTAAATGAATTACAAACAACCTCACCGTCAAGCACGTAATAACTACTACAGAAGCCGCGAAGTGTGATAAATGTGACAATGTCGACAAGTCTGTCCTCCATGTATCAGCCAAACTATTAAAAAAAAGTGTGACTTATAGTCCCAAAAATATGATAAAACACATAAGGCTGACAAGTTTGTTCCCTTTGAGCTACTGAAATCAGAAATGGCGACGCAACATGGTGTTACTCAGTGGGTGCACCAACACATATGTATTTATAAACTACTAATTCTAACTTATGAGAACGCTTTCATTTCTGATGCAATTGTTATTATACTTTGGCAGAATACGTATTTATGAAAGCAATACTTCATTTATGCTAATAAAAAGCCAAATTAGAGTGGAATGTAGTGCATATCAAAAAAATTATCTGATCACGCAGTAAATACTGTCAGGATTCTCTGTTGGTTGGTGCGCTAATTCTGCTTCACAGGTGGTTCTAGTTCGCTGGGGGGCGTGACCCACACCTGCGGCTCGTTTAGAGTGCGGATTACTGACTTCTTAAGGAAGACGCAGACAGATGGAAGACGGCGGAGCCTTACCCAGTCGTGGTACGACGTGGCCTTCGACCCTGTCCCGTGAACCTGAACCTGAACCTGTGAGTTTTTCGTACTTGGATTTTTTGTCTAACTGTGGATTTTCTGCCTCTTGCAGTTTGTGTTTTTTGGATTACCCACCCGTTTGACGTCTTGCTCGACGAACCAGCAACAAGGAATCTCAAGGCTCAGATTTTGCTCTGGCGCTCCCCCTCTTGCTCCCTTGATGTTACCAAGCCGGGCTCGAGGTTCCCTCTTTCCGGATTCTGCTGGTTCCCCCGAATCCTCTGGTTAATCCATCTGTCTCACCGTCAGTCGTGGCTCGTCTCGGATCCCTCGCCGACAAACCATCAGTCCGCCCTCCAGCTGCTAACCACCACCCTACCCTCGAGAGCACACAGCCGCAGAGTTTCCTTCACAATCCCTCCCCGGTTAGGTCCGCTCGCACTAAATGGTAAGCAGCCTGGCTTCTGGAGACTCTTCCCTGGTTTGTCTTTAATTAACATCTCCCTTCTCTCTCCTACAGTTTCCCCAGCACTGACGTTCAGACCTCGATCGTTTCCACCACCCTGAGTTATCCTTGTAGCCTGAACTAATAATAAAACTTCTTAAACTGCGCTCTGGTCTCCGTATCGTGTCTTCATGTGGGCTAAGCATATTAAAACCATGACAAGTACATCCCAAAATCAATACCCATACTGGTTTTGATCTAAGCTGCACTAACTAAAACAAGAGCTTAAAGTTACTTCCAAACCTGACATTTGTGCCTACAGCTTCAATGGCAATTTATATAATACTCAAATATCCATTAGTGAGAGATTTGGAATTAAAAGGCAGCATTTATTCCACAGATGTTAGTGGGTCTTCTGAAGATCACTATGTTATGCTAGCATGTCTGTTTAGTGTAAGCAGATCCTCAGGTCACCAAAAGGGTAATCCTATTCATTTGACAGGACAAGGTATAATTGTGTTTCTATGTTCCAATTTCTCTTGTTTTTTCTCTTAGAAATGTTTTCAGAGAGTAGGCAGACAGCTCCTTTATGATTCCAGACTGCTGAATTTGTTGAGGCAACGATATAAAACTATACGTACATTTAAAACAAAACTTTAAACACTGTACAGTAAAGTATAATTCTTGAATTTGTACAGTTGCGTGACATAAATATGCAAACATGAATTATCAGTTAAATAAGACTAAAAAAGTGCTGAGAATGCAGAACTGGGCAAAGAATGAATCAGTTAAGCAAAAGAGGCATTAGTATTCCTGTCTGAGGAGATTTGTTGTACAAGGTGATGGATTGAGATTTCTTTTACTGGCTGCTACAGCAGCAGAGTTGTAGGAGTCTGCTCACCCAGATTGTGGTGGGAGGGTGGAGGGATTCCAGTTTACCCCCTATCCTCCTCACCACCAACAACTCTAAAAAGTCTTATTTATGGAGCCAGTCGTCCTAGCAGTTTATGCAGTGTACTGGTGTTGCTGTTTCTGTTGTTGCTTTTGCTTTTATTTGTTGGCACGGTTCATTTTCCATCAAAAATAAGAATCGCCTGCGAAGTATTGTCAATGCATGCAGTAAGATTGTTGGCTATTAATGACCTGAGTGACCTTTAATTGCAGGTCCTTAAAGATGGCTAGGATCATTTAGGATCATCATTTTGGATGATCCTAGCCGTCGTCCGTGGGCAGAATTCTCCTTTTTACCATCAAGACGGGGATACAAAATGCCATGTTGTAAGATGAAAAGAAATAACCCTTTATTTTGTTGGTATTAGTCTTGTCAATTCTAGGTCTGCATGGTCTCTTTTTCTGTTCATTGTTTTGTTCAGTGGTTGTTTTTTATGTTGTCTGTACAACAAATTGCCCCTTGGGGATAATAAAGTTTGCTTGACTTGACTCTGTCCCATATTATTACATGTCAGAATATTACTGTTGGTAGCATAACCCGGATTTTTGTAAATGGTAACGAAGACTGGGAGAATAAAGAACAGGAGGGAGTAAAGGCAGAGTTGTTTTGCCTTGCAAACCACTATTTAGTCAGCATTAACTGTGTTATTAGCTAATAGAGGAGCTATTGATAGCAAGTGATTAGGTTGGAACACTACTTCAAAGATTTCACATACTAGTTAGATTGTATAGATCAAAGAGAATACTCATTAGATTTGTGTTTACAGAACAAAATGAACTAAGTTAACTCCAACATGCAGATCTTTGAATGGTTCTATGTTTAAAGGGAATAGTATAAAACAGGACCCATGTTGATCTGTGCAGAAGACAGCCATGCATACTGTTTGTCCATCCATCCATTTTCTAACATGCTTATCCCTATTGGGGTTACGAGGGGTGCTGGTGCCTATCCCCAGCTGTCAATGGGTGAGAGGCAGGGTACACCCTGGACAGGTCGCCAGTCTATCGCAGGCTACTGTTTGTTTTCCTGCATTTTCACACCTGGTTAAATATGAGGCTGAGGTAATTCATCCATTTCACTCCCATGTGTTGGAGCAGGACGCTGTCTCCCCATGGTCCCCATATCCATAACGTTTACATTTGAAGGACAGTAAATAAAATTAGAATTTTTTGCATCCTTTGTAAAGGAAGGGTTTTTGGTGTTTTTCTTATTAAAATCGACAGAGATTTAAAAAAGCAATGCTAACGGTGAGAATATCCTGAGTTGTTTATTTTTTCTCTGTGTAACCTCATGTTAAGTGATGTGATTCATCTGTGGTTGTGTCCAGGTGCAGAGTTTCATGCGTGGTAGGAGTCTGAGGAAGAGAAGAGAGAAACTGAAAGCTGAGGGCCGAGCTCGATCGGTGCCCAGAGATGAAATGTTCAGCTGTAATGTAAGTCAATGCATGGGCGTCATGTTAAATCCAATAACTGATAGTAAATTTAACTTTAATGGCCAAAAACTTGAATCTGTGTTTGTTTGAAAAAAAATACTTTGACAATTGTTATTATTTTTTTCTGATTTCCTGATCCAGCTCACTGTTGAACCTGTCTCAGTTATTTCTGATCATTCTCATTCACTTTGATCTAGGAGGAATAAATTATAAATCTTTCTTATAATACCCATGATTACAACTTGCTTCAAACACTGCTAATAAAGTACAGCTGCTTTTCATAAGTCATCATGCACCAATTCCACTGGACCCTGCAAAACTTCTTACTTTATCAACAGCAAAGGCCTCCAGTCAACCAGCAGCTTTTGTCCAGAAAAACTGTCAGTTCACTTATTTGATGTGTTGGTCAATGTTACTTTGCAATGGAATATGAATTAAAATTCATATCAACATACAGTTATTTATCAAGATCCACAAATATATTGTGATATTTAAAATCTGTTCTTCGTTACAATAATAATGTTAAATGCAGCTGCGAGTCAGATTAAACCTCCTTCACTGGAAATCCAACAATACATGTCATTTTTAACCAGTTAAGTTCCAAAAGGTTTGGGGGGGGGGGAGTGATGCATTCAGGAGCATTGTGATACATTGAGCTTCTAGTGAAATATACGGTTGCTCTGGAAATGTTTTCTCGATTGTCACAATATTGTCATTCTAACCATTGAATGTGGAAATTTCAAGTTATGATGCTGATGATGCTGGTTTGTGCACACAGAAATTTGCCTCCTAGCAAGAGGTATTTTCATAAATTAGGTTTTCTCCATACACTTATTTGTCCTTTTAGTTAGCTTAAGGTTTAAAAGAATCATTCCTTTTACACCCTGAATTTGCTGTATCATGTGTATTTTGTGCAGTTTCTAGAGCAAAGGCGCCATTGTTTCCATGATTCGAAAATATTGTTTTCTGCCCCACATTTCAAAACATAATGATTATTCAGGAAAAAGCAGTTAAATATTCTGCTTCCTGTTTTTGGCAGGACAGTGCATCTGCTGCAGACGACACCCAGAGCAGCGACCCAGCAGCTCTTCAACAAACTGGTGGGACAGAGTCAAACGCCAGAAGAGAGAAGGTCAGGAAGCAGAAAAAAAAGGTGAAATAAATTAAGCAGAGGCCTGCTCTGTTGTTTAAGGCAGGAGTACATGAAAAACTGTGTGCACAGTTGTTCCTCTGTAACTACAGGGAGGGACAATAATTAATAAGTAAATCTGGACATTACTTTGGCAGCCCTCTTTATCTGAACCGCTTCGCCGGAGAGAGACCAGGCACACCGAAGCTATTCACAGGAGGAAAAACAAAGCACAGGGAGCCTCCCCTTATGCATCCATTCCACCTCACAGCTATAAAGCTTATCAGCTTTACACACTATATAGGGGCAAGGATGGCAAGATCATGCAAGTAAGGACACAAGCTCTTCTTTGGTCAGTCAAGACTTTTTGTTCTTCATCTGCATGTTCTATTAACACAGTTGTAATGAGCTGTTAATTGTGCTAGTATGTTTAAAAACTGCTGATCATATTTTATCCTATAGGCTTTTCTAGTTTGACAGAGATAGTTCAGCAAATAGCCAGAAATTCCATGAGCTGAATACATCACCCTGCATGCTAGCTCAGACTGCGGTAGTTGTTTTACGTTCCTGAGTGAGTCAACCAACCAGGTCTGCTGAGAGCAGCTGGAGCTCTCAGAAGAGCAGACCCAGTGACTCTCTGTGTCTGGTTGTGCTGTAGGCTCCATTGAACGGCTGCCGCTGTGACCCACTTATTAGTAAACTGGAAAACCAGCTGGAGGCCACCAAGGAGGAGATGAAGAATGAGATCCATACGATCGAAGACATGATGAACAAAAAGATGGGTCAGTTGGACCGCAAGAACAAACACCAGGTAAACATGGCCAATTCAAAGCATCTCCATCAGCAAGGAGACTATAACTGCCCCCAAAGGTTTTTTTGCCTGGTGCAGAATATAGCCATGCTCAAACAGATGTTTAACCAGCCTTTATTCTTTCTTTGCTACACATGTCTTCTTTTACCAGCACACACTGTGAAAAACTATATTGAATGCACAAAATAAATATAGGTGTTCACTAAGTGACAACCAAATAAAATACTCATCCAAAATGAAATACATAAACATACCGTGTCCCTTGTGACCAAACATTAGGAGAATTTACTGTCTATATTGTCAGTTTTTTAGCTCAAACCCTATTGTCTTCTGGCTGACGTCAGTAGCCTCCGGCAGCATGTAAGCTCGCATATCTAGGCTCAATACTCAATCTCACCAACAGCTGTCAGTAACACAAAATGTAAATTATATCATCAGTATTGAAAATGACATTGAATTTGTACAAATACATTTATTTTCTCTGTGATAGCTACACTGCCACCAAAATTACAAGGGATTTACATTATCAAGTATTGAACAAAATTAAATCTTGTAATTTTCCATAAATTGATCATCAATAGTCAAAATATGCTTTAAAGGAGCAATAAGTGACATTTTTACTACTAGGTGTGGCTTGAGTACTGTCTGTAGATCAAAATAAGATTTGTAACAAGCCATGCCTCTCTCTACCTCCGCTCCAGCTTCAACCCAGCACCCATTCCCCCGAACCCCACACATCAAAACAGCATCACCTTTCAGAGGAACATGTCTAGTGAAGAAGAAGTTACTTATAACTTTATAATCATTTTAGCAAGAGAACAATTTGATCCGCTGGGCGTGTTCTCCACCATTTTGTGCCTGGCGGTGGCATTTTATGGGCAGGGAGCGGCTAAGCTCTGAGTGGCAGCTATTCACGTGCACCTACATGCACGAGCGGCCAGCCCGGCTATGTAAACAAGAGACTGGAGAACACACAGAGATGGTGTGTGATGTCATACCATAGTTCATCTGAAAAGATACCTTTAGTTCTTCACAAAACTATTTTTTAGCTCATTCTATATCTTAAATAAGGAAATTTTGCATATTTAAACAAAATTCCTGACATAAAGATTGTCTATTTATGTTTGAGTTAGCCTTTGTACCCTTTTACTGTAGCTTAGAAATCATTTTCAACTAATACCAGAAGATGGGCAGAATTGCATTACTTAAAATTAATATTCTTCCAAGGCTTCTTTACTATTTTCAAATGGTTCCTATTTTGTTAAACCAAATATTAGGCTGTATCAGCTGGCTGCACAGCTGTGATACATTGCCGAATGGATAAATAATGACCCAGAATCTGTATGGCTAGATTTGGAATCAGTGAGCGTGACCCACGGCCTCCCGGGTCTCCTGTTTGCTAATTAAGGATTCTAAGCTAATTAAGGACATTGCAGGCAATAACATCCTAATTAGAACTAATCTGCAGGCCTGGCAAGCAATAAGAAGTCTAGAGGGTCGCTCTAAAATGTTGTCTCCTCTAGCCCCATTGTATGGTAACATATATTTTGCCCCAGCCCAATATGGGGTTTAAGATGTGGGAGGAAAATCGGATTTTAACACAAGGACATCTATTTAACCAAGGAGTGAGTCTCACATTTGAACAGGTAAAAGAGAAATATAATCTCCCTGCTAGTCACTTCTGCAGGTATCTCCAAATTTGCAGCTTTATTCAGGACCAGCGTAGGTATGACTTTGACTGTGAGATTTCACGGTTGGAACGATTACTCATTAGCAGAGAAAAGAAAGCAATTCTTGGTCTGGGATATACCGAGCTCAACTCTGTTAACAATATGAGTTTAGAGTATCTTCGAGGCAAATGGAATGCTGAGTTCAATCTAACAATAGATGAACCAACATGGCTGGAAGCATGGCAGCTAGCAGGAGAGATCTTCATATGTAATAGAACCAAAGAGACCCAGTTTAGAATATTACAGGGACTGTCGTCTGCATTGTTGATGGCTTTGCAGCAATCCCTCATACTGAGCATGCATAAAGCAACAGTGGAGAGGAAAACTCCCCTTTAACAGGAAGGAAAAACCTCCAGCTGAACCAGAACCAGGCTCAGTGTGAACAGCCATCTGCCGCGATCGACTGGGGTTTTTCGAAGACAGAGCAGAGACACAACAAAGCACAGAAGCACACATTGATCCAGGAATCCTTTCTATGTTATTGCATAGAAGTTAGAAGTTGCATAGAAGTTAAACAGAACAGCTTTGTAATATTTGCTGATCCTATTGTAAATTTGTATTTATTATCTGGTCCTCAGATCCGAGCTCTTGATAAGATGACGGTGGAGAGGGTGTCTGCAGAGAAGAGCGAGTGTCTGCAGAGGATTGAGCAGTGGGCTATGCAGGAGCGACTGGAAGCAGAGAAGAGACAGGTAACAACAGTCAGCTGTGCTTCTCTCGCTGTTGGACAAAACCTCTCAAACTCAAGCTGTGGTACATTATAAGGCTTGGTGCATGTGTGTACTAAATTGTTTTCTCTCCTCAGATAACCAATAAAAGTTAGACTGTAGGAAGGAAAACAAATGTGACTTGATCTAAAAATTATCCTCTAACCCAAGGTCGTGTGGTTATGTGTGTTCTTTAAGCAGACGTCTCTGGTTACTGAGCTGAAGAGCTGGTGTCTGTCCAAACTACAGAACATGGAGGTCCACTTGATGGGAGATTCTGGCACCAAGCTGCAGCGCTCTTCTTCTTTAGCTGACAATCTGAATGAAGCTGATGGAGCCAGCAGCACCGTTCTGCCTGCTGAACTGGGGTGCAGGTCTCAACTTCCAGAGCTCTCCAAAGAGCATGGGTTACCAGAGTCCTGCCGGCCAGAACCCAGTAAGGTGGACAGCGGATCAGCCAACCACTACTTTGTGGTTCATGTGGAGAACTCTCCAGGTGATGGTTCAACAACTTACTCCAATGACATAAACATAACAAGCTTAATGTTTTCAGCCAGCAAGGATTACGTCAGAACATTTAAATGCAAATAATTCCCTGCAGTCAACAAATTTCTAAATTATGCAAGCTCTAATTACGGACCATATCAACATCCACCATGTCATTGCGATACTGTTATTAACAGTTTTCTGACCGTCTGTGAGCTTTGATATCCAAGTCTCCAAAAATATACCTCAAGTGTTACAATAAGGGATGTTAGAATCCATCCACTTGGGCATAAATGGTAAATGTCCTGTACTTGTACAGTGATTTATCAACTCCTGAGGACCCCAAAGCACTTTACAATACATTGAGTCATTCACATGCGGGCAGTGGTGAGCTACATTGTTGCCACAGCTTCCTAACAGAAGCGGGTTAGGGTTAACCCTCTGAGCAAATGCTTTGTGCAAAATCCTGAGTCCTGGTAACTTATAATTAACAAAGACTTAACCTATGCAGCCAGAAGTTGCAACATACATCTATCCAGAACACATAAAACACAGCAGAGCTACCATCAAACATTACTCTTTAATTAATAATGTAATTATGAAAATTGCAATGTTGGCAGAGTATGCAGCTCCTGCTGGTCAGGGACATTTCACTTTGGGACAGGTTGCGATCGCTGATTGGTCAGTTGCTGACAGGCCTCTAAGATTGAGTGACAGGGGTCGTGCGCAGTGGTTAGCGCTCACGACCCCTGTATGGAGGCCTTAGTCCTCGACGCGGCCGACCCAGGTTCAACTCCGACCTGTGGCCCTTTGCCGCATGTCTCTCCTCCTCTCTTGTACGCCTTTCCTGTCAGCCCGCTATATGAAAAATGAGCCACTAGTGCCATAAAGACCTCAAAAAAAAAGATTGAGTGACAGGTGGCATCATGTCAGTTCAGAATGCAACACCACCTGCAGGCCCCTAATTTACATGTGCTCCTGGGCTCAGTGAATACCTTTCTTTTTATTACATGCGCAGAGCTGGAATCTGGGTGTTTTTGCAGTTTCTGTCAGTCTTGCACATTCTGTCCTTGGGGTGAACTTGCTGGGGCATGGGAGTTGTTCAGTGCATGGTAGAGTTTTTGTTTGCATTGTTGCCTTGCAGCAGGAATGTCTTAGGTCCAAATGCTGACCTGGGGTCTTCCTGCATAGTATTTACATGTTCTCCCCGTGTATCTGTGACTTTCCTGCAGGTGCTCACGCTGTTTGGTTAATTAGTCCCTCTAGACTGCTCGAGAGAGCGAGAGATAAAGATAGAGAAAGAATGAGAGAGATAATGTGTGTGTATTTGCATGGTTGTCTGCCCTATGTGTCTCTGTGATAGACAGAGTGTAATTCACCTCTAGGACCATGGCCACTGGAAATGGGTACCAACAATCCTGCAAGAAGACAGTGGATGGATGTCTTATTTGTTTTTAGTTGAAAATTGTCATTTTATTTTCAGAATAGTTTGGAAATGGCACTAAAAGCCTTTCCAAATTTATAGTCTACAAGTTCTTTCCATCATCTCATACGGATGTCTGTCTGTCTGTCTTGGCTTTGTGTTAATACACAAACTGCAAAAAGGATTTTTTAAAGTCCTTTTCTTAGCTTGGGAGTTAATGATCAAGTGTTCTGTTTAAATATGGAGTTGCTTACTGACAGAACTCAGGCATGATCCTTTAATTTTTCTTTTAGCCAACAACACGCTGACAGGTGTCTGTTTATGTCTTTAGCAATAAGTAAGGCATACAAAATGAAATTTTGTTGCATACAACTTATGACAATGTAATGAGATTGCAATTGAAATAAAATAACATATACAATATAGAGTGCAGCAATGATAAGAATGTACAGTGCAGGAGAAAAGCAGTTTTTAAAAAAAGTGTGCAGAAGAATGTTCAGCCATGTTTGTAGTGCAAAGATATTGGTGCAAAAAAGGCATTTATTTGAAAAGTTCAGTGTTGGCAGTGCAAAATAATAATGGTGCAAAAATGCAGTAAATGTTCAGTTGTGTACTTTTAAATTTAAATTGATTGTAAAAGTTCCGCAATGTTGACAGTGCAAAATAATGATGCAAAAAGGCCATAAAGTTCAGTTCTGTGCAAACAGAAAGTCTTCAGTATATTACCCTCAAATAACTGGTTTATTGTAATCAGCCCATCTGCCAAAGGCATTATCATACAGAGAGAGAAGGTAGAAAATCCACATTCCCTCTGATGGGCCTAGTCCTTGACAGAGCTATAATTCATTTTACCTGATTCTGTATTTGATTCCATACTTTCAATGTTTTTGACCCATATGTTACTTATTTTGTTTTCAGAGATTGCAAACTAAGAAACTGAAGATTTCAGATGTTTATACCTGGTAATGATAGTTCGTCAATAGAAACCCACTGTGTTTCTGTGTCCTTAATAATCCTTCCCACTATTGGTCTTAATTGAGCAGTCCAATAATAAAGTTTTAATTTAGGTATCTCTAAGCTAAGTTCTGCCAGATGAACATTGATATAATTTTTTCTAACATTTTAAATATGGTCTGTGGCATAAAAACTGGAAAAGGAATAACAATATCTGTAAAATGTTCATCCTCACACATTCAATCCGTCCAAGGAGGGAGAGTGGAAGCATATTGAAAAAAATCCCTTTCTGCTCAGTCGAATGCCTTGTCAGCATCAAAGCCAAGAAGCAGTGACGGAACACCTCTTTTTGTGCCAATTACTAAGTTTAAGGCTCTCCTCATATTATCAGTTCCCTGTCTTTTTGTTATGAAGCATGTTTGGTCTGGTTTTACAAGCTTTCTTATATGTAATTGGACTCTATTGGCAATAATGGAGGTGAGTATTTTTTGATCAACACAAATAAGACTGATTGGCCAATAAGATGTGCATAATGTTGGGTCCTTTCCATCTTTATGTATATCACTAATTATAACAACAGACCATGACTTCGGAGAATCCCCCTCTGTTAGTGCATAGTTATAAACCCTCACCAACATTGGTTTTAGCTCATGAACATACGTTTTGTAATATTCTCCAGAAAGACCATCCACTTCTGGGGATTTATTATTCTTGAGTCTGAGAATACTGTCCTAATCTCCTCCCCTGTGATAGGTTGTGTCATCAGGTCAGCTTCCCCACTACTCAACCTGTTGAGGTTGATTGAGTTAAAAAATGGCTTAATTTTTCCATCTTGTTTGTTTTCTTCTTTTATTAAGTATTAAGTATCATCAAGATCTTGATAATACTTGGCAAACGCTTTTGTAATATCCTGGGGCTGACTAGAGAGTACCTCTGTAATTGGGCATTTTATCTTATGAACAACTCTGAAAGGCTAGCAGTCGGCTTGCTCGATTACTTGATTCATAATAGTTCTGGTTAGTAAAACGTAACTGACCCTCAGCCCTATAGGTTAATAAATCATTCAATTTGTGTCTGTTGATCTTTAGCATTTTCAACATACAATTCTTTTGGGATTTTTGATACTCCTTTCCTAATTCTTTTATCTTATTTTCTAGTTCTGACTTGTCTGCTAGTCTCTTCCTTTTTGATTTGGAAGAAAGGGCAATTATATTACCCCTTAGCACACTTTTAGCTCCTTCCCATAGATTTCTGGGTGTTACATTTTCCTTTATCATTAAATTCAATATAGTTCTTCAAGCCTTGTCTTATTTCTTGTTGATTTGCTTCATTATTTGAAATAGATACATTTGCTCTCCAGTATTTCAATTGTTTATTTGACCCTATTTTAAGTTTTAAAACCACTGGGGCATGGTCTGAACTGATTATAGCTTCAATGTTGCACTGAACAGCTCTAAAACAGTTTGTCCCTGAAATCAGGAACATGTCAATCCTAGAGTAACTGCCGTGTACTTGTGATAAATATATAAAGTCTTTTTCCTTAGGATGTAAATGACACCAAATATCTATTAGTCCTAACTCCTTTATCATTGTATTAAGTGTTACTGATTTCTTCAACCTAATGTACCTTTAGCTCTCTAGAATTTACTGTTCATCTATGGATGTACATCTATAAAGGTCAAGGTGTAAACAAGACTAGATTAACACATAGATTGAGCATTTTAGATAATTCTACAATACATAATTTCTGATCTTTTAGACTCTGCACTGCAAAAGGGGAACTCAAAGCAAGTAACATTTTCTTGAAATTAGTATATTTTTACTTCATTTGAGCAGCTAAGACTATTTGCCAATGGGATGAGTATTTTTACCCGTAAAATAAGATAATTAGACATCATGCACTTGAAATAAGATGGAGATGAATTGTTCTTATTTTAAGTGCAAAAATCTTATTCCATTGGCAAATAGTCTTATTTAGCTGCTCAAATCAAGGAAAAATCAACAGATTTCAAGAAAATCTTACTTACTTTGAGTTCCCTTTTTGCAGTGTGTTTAATTTACCTAGTAAATAAGTTATCCTCCATGATGGCTGACTAAACTGATACTTTCAAACTCCTAACAGATGGTGAGAAGGACCATAAAACAGAGGCCCCATCTCAAGCAGCAGCACCACTGTCATCTGTCCAGGTGGTCCGGCCAAAGGAGCGTTCTGGGATCTCTGCAGACACTCAGAAGAAAAAACAGAACCTGCAGAAAGGGGACCTGGTGGACACTAGGGATGGTGAGAGGCAGAGGCACAGAGCCAGCAGCCTTTCTCCAGCCACGGAGCGCCGCTGCAGCAGCAGAAATGTAGACAGAGGCCATGACAGAATGAAGCACCATGAGAAACGTTTGCGAGGAAGGACTAAGTCCAGAGGTGGTGCAGGGATCAGGACCCTGGAGGTTTTCGGAGACCAGGCTAGTGGGCCCTCCTTTGCTCAGGAGAGGGACAACATGCATGCTGTAGAGGTGACCCAGTACTTCTTCGAGGCAGTGTCTACACAGATGGAGCGCTGGTATGAAAGGAAGGTGCAGGAAGCTCGCTGGCAGGCTGATCAGAAGGCTCAGGCAGATAAAGCTGCTCTGATCGAGAGGATTGCAAATCTGGAAGACGAGCTTCGTGTACTGAGGACGAGTCGACATGACGCCTGTTGACAATGTTTCAGAGCATTCTTTCCCTCCAGTGTGTAGCGCTACGTGGAGGTATCTAGCTTCTCCATCTATGTGTTGTAGGAAGGAGCAAGTAATGTGTACATATGGTTCTTTCATTAAAAGTAGCATCTTTTGTAATGTTCTTTACTGTGGATCTTAGTGACCAGCATTATGTGAGGGAACAAGTCTCGTTTTCGTTCCAACAGATAAGCTATGATGTATTTATAACACTGAATGTGGAAAGACCTGAGGGGTTGTCAGCTATTTGTTTTTTTCTGTGTAGTGAGTTCCATTAAAGCCGGTAGGTGGCCATGTTTCAACCCTGATAGTTTGAACACTAAGGTAGGATCTGGCTTAAAAATGGTCTGCCTCTTTCCAAACACAAACCTCTAACTAGATCATTGCTCTATGAGACAGTAGGACGGAGATATGCATAGAACACAAGAAGGTATTGCTAAGCTATCTTTAATGGGGGGGGGGGGGGGGGGGGTTCTAGAGCTAGGTGAAACAATAGAGATACACTGAGGGACTTAGCTGGATAAATTTAGGAAGAAGGTCTCATTGATTAGAGATTGGTACTGGCTTAAATATAAACCCAAAGGTAGAAGAAAACTCACTTTTCTACATAGCATGTCTTTAAAGCACATGCTCAGGGAATCCAATGAAAATTTGCATTTGAAAATGTTTACAAATTGTTCCTTGCGGGACCCACTCTCACAGGGAAACTGGAATATTAGTTTCAGACATTCCTTAAACCAGAAAACTGCTTTGTGTCCATTACTGCAGCGGGAAACTGCTTGTTCAGTATCAGAAGCCTGTGGAGAACTTCCCTCATAGCTTCTACCTGATAGAGCATAAAAGTGGCCAGATCGCACATGAAGTTCCATTGTATATTGCCTAGTAACCTTGTTTTTCGCCATTATTTCTATTTTGTTTGATTCTGATTCCTGTTTTGGCCAGTTAATATTTATAAAGTAAAACCGCTTACCCTAGATCAACCTCAAAAAGCTGTCCGTGACCTCCGGCCAGTAGCTACAAAATCTGACGATCTGAAATATCTTTCTGGAGTACAAATGAACGGTAGCTATGAAACATGTTCTGGTGTGAAACCAGAACTGCAAAAGTATGAAAAGGCAAAAGGGTGAAATGAGCAGCACCATATCTGGCCACACAAAGCTCCCATAAATCCTCCCACTACCATCACAGGCTGTGGACTACACTGTTTACACCTTTACTCAGTGCAGCCCCCCTGTGATCAGTTAGTATAAGAATTTGGCTTTTATCATCTAACGTTAATCATCAGCACAGGTCCGACTGCTCCTGTTGGAAACTCAGTAATTCTGTTTATGAATTTAATGTGTTGCATGCAGAACGGCGCCAGTGTTTCTTCCTGCTCTGAACTGACCATTTTAAATGAATTATGGGTGCGGTTCATGATTCCAGAAAACCTTTTATTATAAAAACTAGCATCACAGCTGTGTGTTGCACTGTCTTTATTTCCTCTTTAATTGACATTGAATACATGATGGCAGACGCTCCGTTGGCCTCATTCATGGACACAGGAGCCAAAACAGGTGCAGTATGAAGCTGTCAGTGTCACGGCTTTAATTGGTGCTCCAAACTGAAATCCTGGCTTTCTTCTTTGAAGAAAAGTCCTCTGCAGCAACATGAAGAATGCAGACGTCAACTTCTAGCCAGTGCCAGGGACTTCTGCAGCTCCTCCAGGTGGTTGCTGGCCTGGGTGATCATCATGCGGATGGCATCCTGAGCCAAGGACAGAACTGAGATCAGTGTAGACACAATACCAGATAGAGCTACAACACATTAGGTGATTATTTGTTCTATCATAACAGGTGGACATGATCAAATAAAGGGAGAACACATTCAGATCTGGTCCCACAGGCCAGGTTTGGACTTGTCACCATCATTTGGCCATCATCCTGGCCGTTGGGATCACACTTGGACAGGTTAGGTGCACCCAGGAATAAAGCACTTTTGTGCATTAGTGAAGCCCACGGCCCACTAACTCCCTCAAGCAGTTATGACTCAGATGTTTCCTGATAAAAAAAAACATGAGCCTTGTTCAAATCCCATTCAGCTTTGTTATTTGAAAACATCTGGAATTTAAAAACGTTGATTTAAATTTATTAGAATCTATAAGAATTATTTTGCTAATTCGGGGTTAAGAAACTCCTATTTAGATTCACAGAATGGGCTTTGCTTCACAACCTTCTCAATGCTGCAGCTATCCCTGTTGCTTGTGCGCCTTTACCACTTTTACCTTCCACACAACTTTCCATCAACATGCTTAAATACAGCCAGGGTCTTTAGCGCAGACCTTTCATGACTTATCCTCCTGCTGGACAAATTTACTGTGTACAACACCGCTGTGAACTCCTGAATGTGTAGGCCATAACATTTCTGTATTAAAGTCTTTTTGTTAATGCTCGGCTGGAATTTCATTTTCTGACCAACAGAATGTTTGGGCTTATAATTATCTGTAAGCCTTTATTAATCAAGAGTTTACAGAAACAAACACTAATTAGTTTCAAGTTTTAAATTACTGTAATAAATAAATACATTTGATTTTCTTTCACACAGCAGGGCCAGTTGTTCCATGTTTATAAGCACAGCCACGTGAGGCAGAACAGGTCCTGGTTCTGGTGGAGGTTGCTCTCCGCTGTCCCTCCATCCTTCCTCCCTTCCATCTGGTGGTCTACTAGTGCCTAGAAAGGAGGGACTGACCGGTAAGGGAGGATGGATCCATGGAGGGGCGGGGCCTAATGAGTCTGTTGTGAAACGCAGAGGCCGACATTAAGTAGAACCTGATTGGTGGCGTCCTTGTTCCTCTTGAACTCGTCCCTGGCCCAGTCTCTCAGATACTTCCGGTCTGCCTCGTCCGGAACCTGGCGGATGGTCCTCAACATGTTTCTGTAAAGAGTCAAAACTCTCTGCCTCTGTAGGAACTGACAGACGAGCCGCCGTTAGCCTCCAGCCACCCAGCTCCTGGTCTCAGCGCTCATCTGCCCGGCTTTACCTGCTTCAGAGAGAGCGCTGCGGGCGGAACCCTGGAGATCATCCCCGTCCTGTCTCGGTCCTGCCGGGATCATTAAAGCCGCACTGGTTCAGCTCAACTTTATATTATGTCTATGGTTCTGCTGATAATTTTCCTTCCTCTGGTGTTGGCGCTGCTGACGCAGACTAAGATGCATTAGCGCCACCTACTGGACTGGAGCTCGGACATGAAGTTAAGGTCAAATACTGAGCTTGTTATTGTGGCCCAATTTAAGCCAAATAGGTTCCCCGTTGTGTAACTTACCTTTAGTCGGCCCAGTGCCGGTTAAAGTCTCTCCTTTCGAGGCTCTCTTCCCATGGCAACATGTTGGACAGAGGGATGGAAGACTTGTGGAGATAAACGGACCTAAAACTGGGTTTTCAAAACCAGTGACCCACTAATCTACATGTTGAACCAGTTTATATACAACACATATTCAAGGTACTACTAATAGCTAACGATCTCGAACTAAAATTCTGAAATCTCTGGAAATTAAAATAAGATGTAGCGTCCTATATGAAACAAAGTGAGCTTAAAGTGTATTTAAACTCACCGCAGCTTACCCCTGAAAGTCTACCATCCAGTTAGTTTTAGTCTAGGTGTGCATCACGTTACCAACAGTATTTCAGAAAAAAGGAGACATCGACGGCCCAACATGGTGGTGTGATGGTCTGATGCCTGCTGGTCCAGGACCTGGAGGACATAGAATTCAGCTCAACGATAGAATGCCAATTCAAGCACACCTTCCATTTATATTGATTAATCTCATCTTCAGTAATTCGACAGAATTGAGACAGACTGATTTATATCATTTATATAATTCAAATAGCCCTTATCTCCGCTAAACCTGACCAAGTGAATTTCTCACTACTAGAAATCAATTACTAAATTCCATAGAATCAGCAACATGCTTGTAGTGACTGTTAGGTCGGCGTTCTATTCCTCTGCTTCACCTACTAATAAACGATGGCACCAAAAACAGCAACTGAGCGGGTCAATTTGTTTTTTGCTGTTAGGGGCACCCTAACAGCGATGACTGGTCATCATTTCTATGGGAGCCATTCTGGCTCTGACAGATTTCTTCTGAAATGCACTCTGCAGGTAGAAGTGGAGGTTCAGCTTTTGCTTTGCATTGAAATGGTTTGTTTCAAGGACAAAAGAAAAGAAAGTACAAAACAGTTATTTTTAAAAGAAATTCAAGTTTCAGCCATAAAACTTTATTGCCATTGATTAAAAACGATAGTAAAATAAGGACCTATCAACATCTCTGCCAGGTTAGAGTGATGCAAGTGGCCAACTCTTTATATACTCCCCAGTAGCAGGTAAATACAGCAGAACTGGTAAATATTTCTGTTCACATTAGAAATCCCTCACGTGTCATCATGATGCCTGTCTTGCACATGCACTGAAAGCAAGGGGTAAAAATACTGGCGCTGCTCTCAGGCTGCTGTGGTCTCCAAGGCACATTATCAGTTCCTCTGAACATCTGGTACACACTGTGATCCAGGGAAGGTGGTAGACATTGACGGCAGCTCTGCACTACAGAGAACACGAAGAACAAGTGCAGCCTTCACAAAAGTTTAGTCTTTGCTCCAAATGTTTCCTGTCAGATGTCAGATTCCAAAATAAAGCCAATCCCCCCATTAGACAAAACACTGCTATCTGGCTAGGAGAAATGATGTTTTCAAGGCACATGCAGACTATGCTTTCTAAGTCTCTCCTGTTGCAGCAGCAGATTTCAGCAGCTGGCCACTGCTTGTTCCTTCCTCCCTGTGTCAAAGCTTCTCGTCCGCCTACTGGTCAGCGGCTGTAATGAGCTCGAACCACTGGCGGAGTGCGTCGCTCAGGGTCTCTGGTAAGGCGTTGACGTCTCGCAGAATGACGTAGAAGGGAAAGGGGAACTCCTCCATGTAGGAGCGGATCTCTGGCATCTCTCCTGGCCCTTTAAAAATGGGCACCTTGATGTCCAGGATGGAGTCCTGCAACACAACAGCGTTTATTAATCGCTGCATGTGGAGATTGTGCAGACAAAAGAAAGGCCCAGTCGTCGTCGTCGTCTTACCCGGGTGTTGGGGTTGTCTAGCACCACAAAGATCACAAATATGTTTGCAGAGCGTGCCGCCTGCACAGCTGCCACCACGCGCTCCTTGCCCTCCAGGAATAGTCCCCTGCCATCAGACACGATGAGCAGCAGCTGGGCCGTCTCTGAGGGGGAGCGTCAACAGTTACATAGTCACGGTGCACATCATGAGGGAAGCTTTAGTGCTGGTGAATAACTTAAAACAAGATGGACCGCAGAGCTTCAGCATTCTCCGGTCTTTACTTCAGGCTTGGAATCGTGACTCAGATGTCTCAAAGAGCTGAGCAGTTAGACAGGAGCTTTCTATATGGACATTTTAAATGAACTCACCTGTTCTACAGAGCTGGCCTCAGCCTTGTCATAATCATCAACGTTATTGTTGAATATTATCATAACCGTTATTCTGGGCCATCTCTTATCCTGGGTGGTAATGATATTTCAGGGTGTGGGGGAGCCCAGGGGCAGAGTCTGGGCTGTGGTGAACTCCTGTGGGACCCTGCTCATTCTTATGTATATTTACAATACTATTAACTACTATTGTTAGGGACAACATGGAAACTCCACGTGGAGACGCCCGGTCAGGATTTGGATGGAGGAGCTTCTTGTTAAAAGGCGACAGTGCCAACCATCACACCTCCGTACAGCCCTCTGTCTCATTAATACATGGACGGATCGGGGCTGCATGTGCAGCAATGCAGCCGTTGCTTCGGTCCGTTGTGGTAAACAGAGAGCTGAGGCTAAAAGTAAAGCTCTGGATTTACTGGTCCATTTACGTTCCGACCCTCACCTATGATATAGAGACAGGGTGAGGAGCTCAAGGTCGAGCCGCTGCTTCTCCGCATCGAAAGGAGCCAGTTGAGGTGGTTTGGACATCTGATCAGGATGTCCCCTGGACACCTCCTTTTGGAGGTTTTCTGGACCCAGACCTCGCTAGAGGGACCAGATATCCAGCCTGGCATGGGAACGCCTTGGGATCCCCCAGAATGAGCTGGAGGATGTCGCCGGGGAGAGGGAGGTCTGGGTTTCTCTCCTGGACCTGTTGCCATAGCAACCCGATCTCAGATAAGCGGAAGATATAAATGGATGGATGGATGGAACCACTATACATTATTATCCTATGGTGCGCCTGTACACCTGCATATATGATACTAGTATGTAAGATAATTAGACTTCCGTCCATGTAAACCATTATGCTCTTCTCTGCTCTCTGGACTTTTCTCAAGGCACCGAGTCTAAAGAAGCTGAGATGTGAAGAAACTGATTAAAATTGAGAAACGCTGTCAGAAACATTGAATCCATGCTTAAGTAATCTGGCCCCTCTATAAAGTCAGAACCTGTGGCAGGTTGCTGCTCTGGAGCGACTGAAGCAGGGTTCAGGGACCAGCACAGTGTGTGCGTGGGGAGGTCATGATTTAAAAAGCTTGTTTTACCCGAGTTAATGGATCCTGGAATCTGCTGGCGTGCTGAGAGAAACATTTTTGTGGACATCTCCAAAAACTGCAGAAGAGAACAGGAAGACAGAGAGTCAGACTGACAGAAGCTTGGTCTGGTGTCCCACTGTCAGCACAGTGCTCAGAGTCTCTGCACGGCCATAGTAGCAAATGAGGCTGGGACGTTCTGGTTTTAGAGTAAACTCCCACCTGGGCGATTCTGGTCTTCTTCTGCTGGAACTGACAGAGGCGGAGAATGCGAGCCCCCGACTCGTCATTAAACTGCTGCTGGAAGGGATGCAGGAGCTGCATCTGCTCTCCAAAGCTAGACACACGAGCAGAAGACAAGAGCTTTTTATCCTCATCTTCAGTTTTACGGCTAAACCAGAACATTTGTTTCATTAGCGCTAGACATCCTGACTGGCCTAATATCACATCACCTCTGTGAGTGGGGCTACATGCTGCAGCTAAAAGGAAACAAAACGCTGTGGTATCACCTGCACACCGACACCTGTCCGACCTCCAGCAGCGTCAGAGCGTTGATGATCACCGACAGGGACTCAAAGGCCAGCTGGAACACAGGATAAGCTGCTTAAAGCACATGCTGGAACTCAGGGAAGTGTTTCCATTCAGGAAATGAAGTCACGTGTTTGGAATTTTATGGGCTCAGGAACTAAAGGCAGCCTGGTGCGCTTGGGAGGAGTCAGAAAGCACTTTCCTCCTTTCTAAAGAACAAACCTCTGTTTTTCTACAGTTTCTTGCAGATAACTGTAGAACATGTAGCAACAACAGCTCTGAGCAGATCAGGCCATGGAGCAGGGCTGTTCCTACCTGCTTGGAGTGGTTGTCAACCATGCTGGAGGAGTCATCCACTGCCAGACAGATCTGGTACTCTCTCTTGCTGGCTTTGGTCCTTCTCAGCCAGATCTTGTCCTTTCGGAACTGGCTGGCGATGTAAGGGATCACCTTTCTCATGTTCAGACGCTTCCCTGTGCGGTAATCCCCTCTGAGGAGCAGGAAGAAGGAGCCACACATCAGTCACCAGCACAGTCATCCCAGCACAGCAGGGAGAGAAAAACATAAAGCACAAAGCCAGATGCAAAGAGCGAATATACAGACTTGAGCTTGGCGGACTGTGTGGGCTCCAGGATGAGCCGGAGCTGCTCGCAAAGCTGCTGGGAGAGAGCCGAGGTCAAAGCCTGGTACTGGAGCCACATGGAAGCTGCTGCGGCCTCCTGGAAGACAAGCAGAGCAGCTGGGTCATGTCTGAGCTGCAGCCAGCACCTTGCAGGCAGATCTGATGGGACAGTAGAGCAGGAACGTCTCCTGGACAAGCTCCTCTGGACAGTGGACGTGGGAGCAAACTGCAGCCTGCGTCCTGTTTATGGACTTTGTGCAATCAGCCCATTTGGTCAGCCTCAGACACAGTGGTCTGACCAGTCAGCCTCTGTTCAGGGTTGCCAGATCTGACAGCTTTGCAGCCAAAATCCTACATAAAACCGGCCCACCTAAATAAAAAGCAGCCCAGATCTCTCGAAATTCTGATCGGTCTGTTCAGTCTGGAGAATAACAGGCAGCTGCTCCCTGGGAACCCAAAGATCACTCCACTGGATCAGCACAGCAGCAATATCCAATATCCAGCCTATAAAAAAAAAATCACACCGCAGTTTTTTGCTCTAAAGTCCTTCTCATTGTTCTCACCGTGGTTGAGGCAAAAACTTCCCCATAAAGCCCTAAATTTTAACGCAAACTGTGGAGGTGATCCGACAGTCTTGGACTCCGCGCTTACAGGTATGTGTCACACTATATAATACTCGGTGGCAAGAAGTCTTTACATCAAACTGTTTTATATGTGACACTGAGCTTGATACCCAGAGCTGCTCCAAGCAGGCTGTCACAAGGATGCGCGGCTTCACAGTCCCTCTCTGTTCGCCCTGACAGGTGGGAGCCTGCTGCAAAAGAAACGGCTCTAGGTGCTCAGCTAGCTAATCACACATTTTACCATCCGTCCCACTGGCAGAAAGCGTGGGAACTGTAGGAATTTGTCACAAGAAATGTAGGCAACAGTACGCTCGACTATGAAGGGTAAAACATCTGCGGAGAGTCAGAGCAGAGTCGGCCAAGCTCACAGTATGTGCACAGTATGCCCGAATATGTGGGAGACTTTAGGCAGCCCGCGCCCAGAGTACGCCCTAACAACAATAAGCCTAGTAAGTTAATTCAATATAAAAGTTCAGTTTATTTTGGCCTTTACATGAGCTGTGCACATGTGGGGGGGGGGGGGTGGGGGGGGGGGGGGCGGTAGGAGTGATATTACACTTAGTGGAAGAATATTTAGTGCGCCTTATAATCCGGTGCTTATGGTCCGAAAAAATACGGTAATAATGAGCACATAAGGAGTACGTTTTTTGTGAATAACACTGCATGTGATGTTTAAACCTAACCAGGGACTGCACCGTTGAAGCAAACATGTGTTAACTGGACAGATGTGATATTTGGCCTTTCTTTACTCATTGCGCATGTAGATAAATCGCGCTGCTTGTGTTTTTGCGATGCTGTCCAGTTTCAAAAGACGCAAACATTTGATTTGTCTCTCTTTCTGTCTCTAGACAGCAGGAGCACCCCATAAAAGAGAGACGGCACAACCTGATCCGGCCCACATTACTGTCTGGTGGCGCCAGATCCCGGCCCGGGCAGGGCCGTAAAGTGCACCGTGTTCCGGCGCAGTGTGTGTACAGTAATCCTTAAACTGATGGCTGGAGGTGGGGCTACAGCTGCCACCACCAGGAGGCGTCCACCAACCCGGGTCTGTGGGAAAGCACCAGTAGAATAGAGCAGACCTGGGGTGGGCAAATAGAGTCAAGCAGGGCTGTAAAAGGCAATGGGAAAGTGTCTAACTATTGAGACATGCACATATGAAACAAAGGGGTCCACTGTGATGTTTGGGAACATTTACTATTTGGTTTAGTTGAAGGGAACCAATAAAGTGTGATGTCAGCTGTGTGATTTAGAGAGAAATGTAGAAAGTGTTGAAAAGCCTTCAGCGCTGCCTCACCTCCTCCTGAACTCCTGAAGCCAGCTTTCTCCAGGCCTCCAGCTGGAGCTCCATCTCCTTCCTCAGTTCCTCCGGGTCTTGCTCTGGTTTCTACACAAACAGATTTGTAGTCACACCCTTCACAGGTTTAAAACACTTGAATGATGCCCCTGTTTTGGTAAAGAAGTGACGCTCTTTTACCAGCAGGATAAATGTTCACTGAGGTAGTTATCCCAGAAAGGGACTTGAGAAAGCAGCTGTTAATCATCTACCTGCAGAGTGTTGAGCAGGAAAGCAGGAACGGTATGAATGGTAGACTCAGAGCTTCTGGGAGCTCGCTCTTCCTCTCTGGGCTGTTGTTGGTCCTTAAGCCTCTCATCTTCCTCGTCCTGCCTCTGCGCTTCAATGTCTCCGCTCTCTACACCTGCACAGCAACACGGAAGTTGAAGCCGGTCATATGGAGGAAAAGGCTGATTTGTGATTGGTGCCGTTTGCATCCGCGACGGCCAGAGCCAGAACAAGCCCAGCTCAGGGTTCTGGAGAAACGAGGAGAAAAACCAGCACCTTTCTGGGAAGACTTGGAAGAGTCCAGCTGGTCGGGCTTCAGCTCTTCTACTGTGGCAGACAGGAGCTGTTCCACCTGGTCCTCTGTTTCCATGGCAACATCATCATTTTCATCCTCGTGCTGATCCTTTGGAGGTCCTGCTGCTTTTTGTTGTTCTGCACTGGCAACATCTGAAAGCAATCATCCCCGTGGTTTGTCAGCTTCAGAGCCAACTAACGTTCAGCAGACGTGGACGTGTGTGGCCGGCTGATCACTGACCATAAGTCTGAGCGTCGTAGGCTGTCTCTCCATCTTTGATATGTTCATAGAGCTCAGACTCCGGCTGGCCTTCAATCTGCCTGCTCTCACTGCGCTCCTGGCTGCTTTCCACCGTCCGCAGGCGCTTGTTGATGCGCTCGTTGTAATCCCCCGTTGACCGCTCGTTATCCGCTTGGCCAGGTTTCCTCTTAAAGCTCTGAAACAGGCAGCGAAGAAAAACAGTGTGACGAGATCATTCAAAGAAAAACGAGGCTGCATAAGTGAGAAGCCAAGAAGCACTAGTGATGATTTTGCAGTCAGAGACAGCTGTACCTGAGTCTTGCTCCGAGTCTGTGCCTGCGAGGCCATCCTTGCTGTCAGCTTTGTCTGGTGGCCTTCTGATTGGCTGGCGTCAGCTGCTCCACTGCCATGCTCCTAGAGAAGGGAGAGAATGATGAGCCAATAAAACAAGCAGCAACAGCAAGCAGCAGACAGCATGTATCATCCTGTCAACCCCTCAAACAGTACTGATCAGTAAAACACTATCAGAACCTGCTATGGCGTTATTTTTCATCGTTATGAAACAATGCTGATTAAATGGCAGGTGAGTGGTAAATACAAGTTTAACCATGTCTCAGCACATTTAGCAGCAGTGATTGGTAGTCACTTCCTGTATAACTTTATCTGTGGACCTGATCTCTGCCTATAAACCCCTGATCTGCAGAACTAAACCTGTTTTCAGAGCCTGCATGGTTCTGAAAACTGGTCTGGTTCTTTACAGGACTGCTTTGAACACACAGACTGGGGGGTGTTTAGGAGGCTGCTGATCTGGAGGAATACACATCATCTGCACTCCTATATTCACGTTTGCACTGATGCTGTCCCACCCATGAAGACCATCTGAATGGTTCCCATTCAGAACCCATGAATAGACAGCACAGCGAGGGATGCAGTATTCAGATCAGGAGACAGAATGGCCTCCAGCAGGGCTAGAAGTGAGCTGGAAAAGGGCATCTACAAGGCAAAGCACAGATACAAGCTGCACATCAAGGACCACTTCAGCAGCAATAGCCCATGTAACACGTGGAGAGACATCAGTATCATCACGGATTATAAGCACAGCTCAGCAATGACCCAGCTATCCCCGACACCTTAAACAGCTTGTTCGCACGCTTCAACTCTCCAAGCAGCAGAAAGTCTGAACATCTTCCTCACCCAGAGGTGCACCATCAGCCCCTCGTTCTGCAGTTGCACCACGTGACCTCCTCCTTAAAGAAGGTCAACATCGGGAAGGCTGCAGGTCCAGACATGGTGTCAGGTCGGACACTAAAACCATGTGCAGACCAGCTAGCAGGGGTCTTTCTGGACATCTTCAACCTCTTCCTACAGCTCTCCACGGTTCCTGCCTGTCTGAAATCATCCGTTATCGTGCCTGTCCCCAAGAAACCAATCATCACCTGACTCATTGATTATCGTTCCATCGCTCTGACCCCTGTGATCATGAAGTGCTTTGAGAGGATCCTCCTAAAGTACATCAAGGATGCCATCAGTGCTGGCATGGACAGCCTGCAGTTTGCCTACAGGGAGAATCACTCCACAGAGGACGCTGTCTCTTTAGCACTGCACTCAGCTCTGATTCATCTGTAGCAGCCCAACACCTATGTTAGGATGCTCTTTGTGGACTTTAGCTCAGCATTCAACAGTGTGCTACCAGACATGCTGGGTCTGCACACCTCTGTGCACACCTCTGTGTTTATCCACACCTCTCTGCTCCTGGATCAGTGACTTCCTCACCAACAGACCCCAGGCGGTGAGGATAGGGAAATGTGCATCTGCTCCACTGATCCTTAACACAGGAATGCCACAGGGCTGTGTCCTTAGCCCAGCCCTCTTCACCCTTTTCACCCAGGACTGTTCTGCTGTCCACCCCATAAACACAGTGGTGACGTTTGTGGACGACACCACTGTAGTGGGTCTCATCTCCAGCAATGATGAGTCCCACTACAGGGATTAGGTCAGCGATCTCACACAGTGGTGCTCCAGGGACAACCTGATCCTGACCACCAGTAAGACCAAGGAGGTAATAATAGACTACAGGAGGTCCAAGAGGACTGAACACACTCCTCTCTACATGCAGGGGGAGGTGGTGGAGCGCGTGGACAGCATTAGGTTCCAGGGCATTCACATCTCCTCTGATGTCTCCTGGTCCGTAAACACCTCTCACCTGGTGAAGAAAGCTCAACAACAGCTGTTATTCCTCAGGAAACTGGAAAGGACTGGACCACTTTTATAGAGCCACAATATAAAGTGTCTTGTGTCTCAGCATAAAGGTTTGGGAGGGGGCTGCCCGGTACCCGAGAGGAAGGATTTAGCACAGGTGGCGAGGACAGCACAGGGCATTGTGGGATGCCGTCTGCATCTAGACACCGTTTATCCTTCAAGAGTCCAGAAAATGGCCAGGTGCGTTGCCACAGATCCCACCGACCCAGGCAATGCACCGTTTGTCCCACTCTGCTCATGTAACTGATTCAGAAATATTAAATCAAAAACTAATAGGCTTAAACACAGCTTCTTTCCCAAAGCTGTGAGGGCAATCGCCCCCGGCTCAGTTAACCACCAGCCAAGTTCATAGTCTCTTACACGTTTATACACTACTGGTTCCACAGGTTCTTGATCCAATTAAGAATTATTTACACTGTTTATCACATGTTAATGTTGCACTTTTAGCTTCTCAGGGAGTGTTTGCTTGGACATCCATGCAACTTGCACAGAAGATAAAAATTTTTGCTGATGATTATTTGCACACTTTAACTTGTCTAATACATTTATGCAGTTGCACAATATTTTTACATCACCTCATAAAATGTTGTACAGTAGCTTTGGGCCGCTGTTTTTCCAACATTGCTTCAATTCATTGAGGCTTAAAGGCATCCGTTTGTTCAGTATTCTATGAACATCCAATCACAGCAGGTCAATCAGGATGCAGTCTAGACTTTAAATGGGCCAATCCACATTGATTTCTTTGGTTTTTGCCCATCCTGTTGCTGCTGCATATGAGGTCATGGTTCCAAGTCAAGTTTCAGTTCTCTGACAGAAAACTTTACCTTTGAACACATTGTTTTACAGGAGTTTTTGTCATCTCATTAACACCGAGGTCTGACCTTCACGTTGAGATTAAATTGCAGGGACATCCAGTGCTAATACCGAAAGGTAGCAGTTTATCGCATTTTGACTCAACTTTCTCACTGTTTAGAAACAGCTTAATAACTCATCCCAGATTGATGTCAGTAACACTTGCTTCTTGTTTCTGAGGTCTCTATTCTTGGCATTCTATTAATATTAACCTGCTTGCTTCAGAGCAGCAAACTGGAGAACTTCCAGCCTTTATAGAGGGGGCTCATACTTTAGCCGCACAGGGCTACTTTGTCTCTTGAACCCTGTAGAATCACTGAGGACCCTCTGCTCCTGCTCTCACCTGGTTAGCTTCTAACACTAAGTTCACAGATATTGATGCTTGAGTATAAAATTGCCATTAACAGGAAATGCATCTGCCTCCTGTTGAGGATTAGGATGCTCAGAAAGCCAGAAATCTCAATCAGCTGTGGAACAGGCGACTTGGACGTGTCATGGGTTTAAAACATAAACTTGTGTGCTGAATATTGGTATATTTGCATGGTTGGAGTCTGAGAGCAGAAACAAACAAGTGTCATGCTAGCAGGGCCGTTAAATGCCCTACCATGGATCCCAGAGCGAGGGCAGGATGGTTACCTCTTTAGCCTGATCCTTCTCTGAAGCAGCACCTGCCAGCTCCACCGCTGTGTCACTCTGAATGTTCTCCTCTCCGGTCTGGCCATCTGCACTGTGCTCCTTCCTCTCAGCAGAGGTGGGCTGCTCATTTTGCTCGTCCTCAAGTTCCTCCTCCTGCTGCAAGTCCCAACAGAGAAAAGCACAGCAAACAAAACGGCCAGTGTTAGCAGTTTCTGTGTTGCTTCTACCACTAACGCAGATTCATTCAGACTTAGACCTTTGGTTTATCTCCGTTGTCACTTGGTATAGTCAAATCCTCTTTTCCTTCCTGCCCTTCTATATTGTCCTTCTCCTCCTTTTCTTCATGTTCGTTGGCCGCCTCTTCCTCCCCTTCTGCTTTCTCTTGTCCTTCCTCATCCTCTTCGTCAGCTTTTGTTTCCTGATTATTTTCATCATCTCTCAGGTTCTCCTCCATCTCAGTCTCTCCTGGCCCCTCTTCCTCGCCATCTCTCGGCTCTTCTTCTTCTTTCACGTCCTGTTCCATGGCTTTGTCAGAGATGTCTAATGGGTTCTCATCTGAAAAGTCCAAAAATCAAAGAAGACTTTCAGGAAAAGTTAAATCCAGTTTGTGTACTCAGGGCTTTTGAACAAGAGGACAGTGTAAAAGTATTCATATGCTGAGTCTTAAACAAAATGATTAGAATACATGAGACAGAACAAAGGAAGGTCTGACTGAAAACGCACTGAACCAAAGCTTCCAGCTTCAAGTATGGTAAAGCTGAATATCATCTCGGAGGTTTTATGTAAAACATAATCAGGTCTTCTCATGATTCTAGACAAATCTTCAGATTTTAAAGAAAATGTTTTTCTGCTCTTACAGTCTGTTGATTCTGATTTCTATAGAGCATTGCTAATAATGCTCTAGTCTTTAGAATTTAGTCAAAGCCCAATGCAGTAAGGAAGTAGCAGGAAAAGGTTCAAAATGAGTCCTAAATCTCTGAACCTATGGAGATGAAGTGAAAGCACGTCTGTGTGTTTATGTCACTGTTGCTAGGCGTTCAGCAGCATCCCTCACCGTCACCCTGACACTCCTCCTCTTCTCCAGCCTCTTCATCCCGGTCCAGGTTCAGGTCCTCAGGTAGCTCCATGGCCTCAGGTTCTGGGTTCTTATCCTGCTGACCGTGGTAGGGGTCCACCTCGTTCTCATCAAACTCTCTCTGGGAACCAGGAAGAACACAGATTTTCAGATATTCTCCCAGAACAAAGGATGAGATCTCTGGAGACCTAACAGAGATTTTAAAGGCTTTTTTTGCTCTCCTAGTTAGACACAGAAAAACTGCTCGACTGTTAGATTTGTTTTATCTTATTACATCTCTCGTCAGCTGATCTAAACAAGTCAGAGAGGAAAAAGGGAAAAGAATTAGTGAACAGCTGGAGTTAATTTAAAGTCACCTCATCTCCTTGTTCATGGATCTTTTCCATCTCCTCTTCACAGGTCTGTTCGTCCTTGTCCTGGCTCTTCTTCTCTCTGTTGGACTCTGCTGCATCCAAGTTGTCCTCTTTGGCAACCAGTTCTGATTCCCCCTGAAAAATCCACAGAAAACAGCATGTGCCTAGTGTTAAAGCTAACATCTAATACATTTCCTCAGTAACCATTACAGAAGAACTGCAAACCACAGTTCCACACACAGATGGTACCTGGTCCATGCCCTCTCCAGACTCCTCTTCTTTGTCACTTCCTTGTTCATCATCATCATCTTCATCATCCCCCCACATTCGCTCATCCAAAGTGTCTGTCTGACCTTCTCCCAGGTCTCCCATCTTTTTGTCAAGCTCCTCTTTATTCTCTTCGTCGGACTCCTCCTCTCCTCCTACGGACATCCGGGGAAGATTCAGGTCAGGTGTGCTTCAGAATCTGCACTTCATACTTCACACATCTGTCCCCAAGTTCTACTCACCAGCTTCATTCTCATCCCCATCGTGTACCCGTCCTTCAAAGTCTTCAGACATTTCAATGGCGTTGTCTTCAGACTTAATGTTTTCTTTATCCTGCTCCTCTTCTTTTTCTGTACCTTCCTGGAAGGTGTCCTCCACCTAGAGGGAGAGGCAACCGATCACACAGTTTAGCAGCCTGACTGCGACGCATGCTGGAGCAAACTGAGAGACCACCAACCGACACCACGTGACTCCCCTAAAGCAGCAGAGTTACCTGGATGGCTCCGACTTCAGGAGAAAAAAATAAAAACAGCAGAAAAATCTCCAAAAACAGTTGCCAAAATCAACTAATTTAAGCAATTAAGAAGCTGGAATCTGGAATACTCTAAAGAGCGCAATATTTCAGTTCAGAGGTTAAATGAGCTCCTTATGGGGAATCCTCCTCAATGAAAAGAGATGGATTCTATCACAACTTGGGATTTCCTTGGTCAGAGGTTATGAGGACGCAGTATGGCAGAGTTGGCAGCTGATGGCCCCCACTGTGGTATAATCTGTCTGTTCATGGACTATCCAGTCATTTATCCACATCACTCTGGATGCACGCTAACACAAGCGTGGGATGCAGCCGACGTCTGCAGGAAATCTGTCAGATATGCTCCTGCTCTGCTGTGTCGGATGTTTAAAATCTTTGTGCTGATGTGGAGCTAAAGTCCCACATTATTTATTCTCCTTTTCCTCGCTCATGTCCTGTCTGTTAAACTATGCAGTTTGTAGCCTATAGAACTCCACCAACGCGCTACAATCCCCCAGCATGTGGCTGTCTCAATAACGGTGCATCTAAAGTGACCTCTGAGACGTTTCAGAACCATACGGGAACGCGTTAATGCTGCTGTGTGTTTGTTTCTGCGTGTGACGGCAGTTACTGAGAGCGCATCACTCAGGCCACATTAGAAGGCTGAAAATGTCAGGATGCTCAGTCTGAGACTCACGCCTGCCTACTGACTGCAGGGGCGGCTTCACACAGCTCAGAGTGGCCACAGAAAACTGATGGGAGGATTTTTCATTCATGGCTGCCATCCTGGATCACTAAAAATTGAGCAAGGACATATAGAGGACAAATATCAGCTCTCTCATCACCTGATCTTCATTCTCAATTTTCTCGCTGACATCTTTGGCGCCGTCTCCCTCTCCGATCCCACCGCCCTCGTAGTCATGAAACTCTGTGGCCCCCTCTCCATCACCATCAGCCATCAGCTCCTGAGGCAGGCAGAAACCCTGAGGAGGACGCCACAGCAAACTGTTAGTTTTCCCCATCAGCTTCACGTTTTACCGGCTGTCTGGCCTCTCATCAGGTCCTTGTGTTGAGTCGGTACCTTCTGGGCGAGCTCGGTGAAGATGCTGGACAGGACACAGAGCAGTTTGCCTGTGCTTCTGTGGACTCCGACCGACACAGACAGGTAGTACCGCACCAGGTCTGAGTAAATTCCCAGCAGAGGTTCAAAGCGGACCAGCATCCTGCAGGCGCTGTTCACATCCTGGAAGACAGGAAGCACAACGAGCAGGACAGCCAGCAGGGCATTAACACACAAACAGTAGCTGAGAAATCCAAAATTCTGCAAACACATCATTAACTAACTGTACTTTATACTAGAATAGCAGAAGATGAGAATGAAAAAGCGTGTTAAAGTACGGTTGCAGTGTTAAAAATGACTCTGATGATGACTTTTTAACGCAGTCGGTTGGTTCAGCACAAACACGGCAGTACCTGAAGCTGTGGCGGCTGACAGGAGTCTCTGTGGCTCCTCAGACAGCTCAGCAGCAGGCTCACGCCAGCATTCACGTTGGCCACAGACAGAGCCTCCACCTCAGCTTCTAGCTCCTGCTCCAGGAGCCGGGTCAGGTGACCGGGCTTCAGCAGGTCCTCCACAGGCTCCTTGTCGCCCTCCTCAGCATCGTCTGGGAAGAAAAAGAGTTCCATTTGTGTGGAATTTCTTCTGTGGAACACTTTCATCCAATGTTCCATCTTTCATAAACCGAAACTTTTCTCATAAAATACCAAAAGCTGCACTCTGTTTTGGGAACCCTGGGAACTCTAATATGATTGGCTCACTAACAGGAAGTAAACACAGGCTACATTCTGCACCGAAGTCGTTCCACACCGTACCTCTAACTTTGAAAGGAGAAAAACCCGGCTAAGACATTATTGATGGAGAAAACCGACTGTTTATAGGGAAGCCCAGGCGACAAATGAGAATGATTTAGGTTGATTTTACAGTAAATTGCTGACTTATTGCTCCTTTAAAGTATTGAAACATTACAACATCTATAATGACGAGTGCTAAGGCCCCTAAGGAATCTGTTGAGCTCAGCAAACTCCACCAACAGAGTGACAGAATAACCCAGGCCGGGTTTAACACTCCCTGCATAAGTGTACACAAAAGAGAACACCGTGGCCGTCAGAAAGCACCGCAGACACAAACCACTGCAGCATCACCTTTCTTTGAATCTCTGTGTTTCTCTCCTTGCCGCTCTCTCTCCCTTCTCTTCACGATTTTCTGGACAGCACACAGCACTGCACTGATGTTCGCCTCAAGCTGAGCAGAGAAGTCGGTACAGAAGGCCGACTGTTGACCTGCAGACAGAACATGGAGAGTCTCCAGGCGGTTAGCTTGTTAGACTAACGTTTGATCAGAAAGCCAATGTGTGCATCCTGACTGAGGACCTGTGGGCTGCTGGCCCAGGGGGGGCAGCTGGCTCTTCCAGGAGGTAAACTCTGTAAGGCACGTCTCCACCTGCCCTCGGACATACTGCAGGCTCTGTGTTACGGCCGGCTGACTGTTTGCTCTGCCCACACTGATGACCGGGGAGAACAGCCGCTCTATGCTGGATATGTGGGCTGCCACACCAGCCAGCTCCTCCATGGCACTACAGCATGTGGTAAAACTGCTCCTGTGGGGAAAATCCAAAAGATACCCGTCTTGAACTTTTGTCACCGTGTAGAAGGACTTAAAAAAAAACTGTGATGATGTACCATGTGCAGAGAAGTCCGTCAGAGGCCCGCTGTGCCAGAGAGCCCAGCTTCTCCTTCAGACTCTGAGCATCCTTTAGTATGGCAACGATTCGCTGGTGGAGCTGGCACCATTCGGGGTCTCCTCTTTTCAACAGGCAGCCAGGGGGCTGCTGCTGAACTGCCAGAGGGGAAGGGCACACCAAGGTGTGGTGCCTGCTGCTGCCACTCGTCTGCTCCTTTTCCTGGGGGTCCTCAGGACAACACTGCAGCAGCCAGGACAGCTGCTGCAGAAGAGTGGCACATTGAGCTGCCAGCACCTGGCCCCTTCTGAACCAGTCCTGCAGAGAGTCCTGGGGGGGGAGGGCGCAGGTCGCACCCCCACCGGGAGTCTGGAGGTGAGCTTTAATGTCCTGGACGTTGTTTGTTAGCTTCCTGGATGAGGTGAGGAGACAAATAGACATTTACAATGCTGCAGAAGCCCTGTGGTATCATCAGTAAACTTAATGAACTAAAATGCAATCGTCAACATAGCGCAGCCTGAGTAGGGCTCAGAGGAACAAACACGCTGACTTAGAGATGTTCAACACAGACAGGTAGTCATTTCCTACCTGGAGAAAGCTTAACCCTAAAGCAGAGACAGCTTTCTTGGTTCTTGGTTCTAGGGAATGACTGGCTTTAAGGCTACAGAGAAGATGATGCTCTGCTTCATGTTTTTCTCCAGGTAGAGTGGATTTCATGCAGAGCAACAAATGAAAGCCATCATCAAGTCCTCTAACTCTATGTAGGTTGCTTGTCTAAGCCAGCGGTCAATAGCCACAGAACCTCATTTCCAGCATCATATTATTTCTTGCGAGTGTCAATCTGAGACTGGCACTTGTCAGGTTGCTTTACTGTGCCGTACTCTCCACCTTTACTTGACGCTGGGTTGGAGTCTCTCAAGAGTGTGCTTGTGTGCTGTATGTTTCCGTTTCTATCCAACATAGCACTGCGCCTCATCAAAGGACTTACCTGAGGGAGACCCACTGTTCAGTCAGCTTGGCCAGTCGATGCCTCTGTTTGAGCAGCAGCTTGAAAAGGTGAGAGGAAAAACCTCTGCAGCGGTCTATGTTCCCAACACCGAGCTCCTGCAAACGTGGAGACGCACAACGCGAGACGGGAAAACACAAAGAAACATGAGATCAGAGCTTGTCCTGCAGAATATTCAATTCAATTCAATTCAATTTTATTTATATAGCGCCAATTCATGAAACATGTCATCTCAAGGCACTTTACAAAGTTAAGTTCAATCATATTATACAGATTGGGTCAGATTATACAGATTGGTCAAAAATGTTCCTATATAAGAAAACCAGTTGATTGCATCAAAGTCCCGACAAGCAGCATTCACTCCTGGAGAAGCGTAGAGCCACAGGGAGAGTTGTCTGCATTGTACATGGCTTTGCTGCAATCCCTCATACTGAGCAAGCATGAAGCGACAGTGGAAAGAAAAAACACCCGTTAGCGGGAAGGAAAAACCTCTAGCAGAACCGGGCTCAGTATGAACGGTCATCTGCCTCGACCGACTGGGGGTTACAGAAGACAGAGCAGAGACACAACAAGACAGACAAAAAGCACAGAAGCACACATTGATCTAGTAATCTGTTCTACATTAGATGGTAATAGTCGGTGATCTGTCCTCCCTGGATGATTTCACAGTCAACAGAACGTCAGACCAGGTGTACCTACTATGAAGAAAAAAGAGAGAGAACAAAAAGTTAAAAGCTGAAATGACAACAGTCATTTCAATGTAATGCAATGCAAATCTGGAGAACAGTAGACTGTAGAATAAGCAAATAAAAACATGCCATGGTCTATTGGATGAACTTGAGCATTCAATGGCTCTAAGGCTAGGGTCAGATTATTAACAGGTTATTATAGGTTATTAACATCGCTCCCAATGCAGCAAGAGATGGCAAATAAACTTTTCTTGTGTTTACTTAATAAAAACACATCTAATTGATGACTCTATTCGTCTGCAGGACTGTCCGTTCTGTTGCCTGACTTCTGTGCTTCAGGCAAAAGTAAGAAAGATGTTCTCTGCAGAGATGCACCAAGAAACCCGAATCAGACAATATTTTAAGTGTGATCGGCCCTGATAGGGGATCAACTGATCAAAAATCAAATCTTTTACAGTCAGAGAAAACAGCATATGCAAGAACCTCCAGAGTGCGATGGGAACAACTATCAAGGGAAAGCCATCAGAGATTGATTAATTAACGCCCAAGTCCAGATCAACAGGTTAAATCTTTACAAAACATGAGACTGAAAATCAAACACTAATTTCTCATTGGGGCGAACCTGGTTCTGTTTAGGGGCAGGTGGACGATTCATGATGGACAGATAGATCCAACATTCAGATCAGGGCCTGGAAAGACTTGGCATTACACCATAAACTTGATTGAACCTTGAATCCACCACTCATCTCTTTTCCACCGGGTTTTTATCCAGACCTGTGCAGACACTACTGAATGCACAATGATAGTTCACATAAAACCTCATCTTGACAACTAGTATCGGCACCAGATACACAGCCTAAAAATCTAAAAAAAGGCTGTGCTTTAACAGAACTGGTTCTTTAATTGGGGCAGAGAGACCAGTTTCCCAGACAAAGAGCAAAGACCTACTCACATCTTGATCCAACCAGCCAAGATTCTGTTCGGTTTGCTAGTTTTATTGGATGCGCCCATATTAAGATGAACCTGGATAAACATGCTACTGTTGGCGTGTCTCACCTTGGTGGCGTGTTGGAGAGCCGTCAGCAGGGCTGTTCTCCTGGCCCAGGAACGATAAAAGTATTTCTGACATCCTTCCCAGGCTGCCATCAACTCTGGAAACAACCTGCAACATAAGATATGGAGACAAATTGGCGACTTGGACCAAAAGACATGAGCACGTCCACATGTGCCGTTTCTATCTGTCTAAATAGACTCTGCTTACAGGCGCTCAGGCTGCTGCTGGTTCTTCACGGTGGAAAGCGCGGTGTTCATCTCCAGTGGCTGCATGCAAAGGGTGCTTTCTGGGCCTGCCGTCCTGTTCCACGTCAGGCCTTTCCGGTACGACAGACCTGAGCAGGAAAAGAATATGCTTAAAGCACAGACATAATGGAAGCAACACAGGCCAAAGGAGATGGATAAATAGGACTCAAACCTATTTCAGAGAGCATTTTGAACAGGTCAGACAGCGCTCTCTGCTTCTGCTGAAGGATGTGCTTGACCTCTGCCCTCTGCTTTTCTTTTGTTGCTGCCGTGTCGATGCTGAGGCTCTGCAGCTCTTGCAGGTTGCTGAGGATCTCGCCTGAAAGGAAAAGCAGTTGCTAAATTACAACACAGTGCCGTTTAATGCAGAACTTTAAAAAATCCAGTTGCTTTTACTCCTTTTCCTGCACTCAGAAAACTGTGGCTGGCTTTTGGGCTTCTCCTATTTAGCATTTCAGATGCTTCTCTAGATCATTAAAATGTCCTGGCCGTATGCAACCTGATTCTGCAGGGTTACTCTAGCGTGGAATGTGACCGTAAATCATGCTAAAATTATTATTAACACTAAAATTATCACCATAAGGCCATTAACATCCTACATCCCTACAGCTGTCCAGCTAAGGAAGCTAAAGTTCTGGACCCCCAGTAATTCCAAAAAAGTAAAAAACAAACACAAAAAAAGTACAAAACAAAAAAGTAAAAAACAAAACAACTGGACTTTTTTCCGAAGTTTGAAGACGTTTCGCTTCCTATCCCAGAAGCTTTCTCAATTCAAAAAAGTCTGGAGTAATCTGAATGATGAACCCTCCTGTTCACTGGAACAGGAAGCAATTTCTTGGAAGCAATTTCCTCAGAAGGAATCAGGAAGCAGCAACACTGGGAACAATGACTGTGATAAATATAATGTCAATAAATGATACTGATAAACTGACGTTTCTCGTGTCCAACTATGGACAACAACGTAGGTCTGGTCTGTATCTTATTTCAATGTCTTTGCGTGGCCCTCTACTCAGACACCAAGATCCTGAGGGATGAAACGTTAAAGCGCTCCCCGCCCGCCATGGTCCATAACAGCAGAAAGCAGTGCCAGAAAATGGACAAATGGTAATAAATCCCATGGTTATAAAACAAAACTTCTTTTATCATTATTTATCATTAAGCTGAATTTAATCTTCCAGATCAATGAGGTTTAACAGACATTATATAGAGCATGTCTGTTGACTCTGTGTCAACAAATACTGAGTAAAATACAAGGAAAAGAAAGTATGCACAGTAAGTATTGAGCTGACATCTTTCAATGTCTAAATTGGAAAAATTGTTTATTGAATATAAAACAAGGTACATTGTGGGGGAAACCAATATAAATATGTCTAGTTATATAAATAGGGTTAAATTATTAGAGCTGGAAAATCAGATGGAAATAAGTTTTTATTCCATGAGTAGGGTCAAATCGAAATGATTTTATGGAACATTTGGTCATTTTACCAAATCAAATCTAACGATCTTACAGAAGCAGGAATCTTACTGGTGAAATGGTCCAGATCTTCGGCCAGTTCAGGCACTGAGTTCTTCTTCAGCAGCTGGATGCACATCTTCTTCATCCTCCGGAACAAAACAGGCAGCCGGGCCTGTAAAGAAGAGGATCCAGCTCCTTCCTCGAGGTCCTCACTCTAAAACACAGTTAAGTTAAAGATGGAAATAAAAACATGCAATTAGACCACTCAAGTCATAGTCAACGACGGCCTTCGTGTTGGGGACGCTCACCTGCAGATCTCTGCCCTGGCCAGGCATGGCGCCCTTCAGCACCTGATGGACACGTTGGATGGAGCCGTCCCCTGAGCCAGCGACCACAGAGTCCGTGTTGGTGCCGCTCCATTGCTCCACCAGCGCGGCAAGGCTGGGGCTACCAAGAGCTGCTTCAAACTTCTTTACAAACTTGAAGAGCGTGCTAGGGGAAAGCAGGGAGCAAAGAGGAGCTGGTACAGGCCTCTATGATCAGACTGAAAGTGGCATAATCATGTCTGCCCACATCACATACCGTTGGGTCTTCTCCACCGACTGTTTGATGGACCAGTAGCTGACATCATTCCACTTGGAAATCTTGACAAAGTCCTGGGAATAAAGGTGGAGCTCGTCAGTGAGCCTTTAGGGGGTACCTTAAAGGGGCAGCGGATGAATTGATGCATTCTTACTTTGAGCTCCTTCTCAATGGGCTGCCTGAGCTGAACCAACTTGCCCTGGACAGCCTCGGAGAACTGGCTGTAGTATTTGTGAAGGTTCCACAGCAGGCTGGACAAAGACTCTGGAAGGGAAAACAGCAGAACCACCAACTGGGTTTCACTCATTCATTTCAGACACAAGGTGCTCAGAACCTTCTTAACACTGGAATTAAAACTGAGATGGTTGCATGTACCTGACATACTTGCCTTTAATTCAGTTTAACTCTATTCTATTTATATGGCGCCAATTCACAACACGTCATCTCAAGGCCCTTTACGAAGTCAAATCCAATCATATCCTCTTTAGACTGAAGCGTAACGCTCAGCGTTTACTATACATTCATATAATTTCATTAACCATCAAAACTTACATATGGTAAAGAGGTTCACATTTGAATGCATACCATAATTCTCCAGCCTGACGGCTGTGCGTGTGGGCGGGGGAGGTGACTGACCTTGTCCCGGCAGGTTGGGGACCAGCAGGAGGTGGCAGTGGAAGCTGAGCAGCATTCTGAGACGGGTGTGGAACTGGCCCAGGGTGGAGCTTTCCATGAAGGCTTCAAGAGTAGAGGACACCGAGGACAGGGAGGGGCTCTCTGCCTGCTCTCCTGGTGGACAACCACAGGGACAAAGAACTTTCAGAAGCACCCACTAGCCTTCTCTCTCTAGTGTACACAGAGCTGCCTATAGAAGGTTATAGAGAAAAAACATCTAATTTTCAGTCTAATAATAAAAACAATCCTTATGTTTATTAGGCCGATGTGGATTTACTAACATTTACTTCCACATATCAAAAATTAACTGTTCATTTTAACTAACCGCAGGCGTGAAACCCCCCCCATCCTAAAAACCCGGTGGGTCTGGAGTTAGCTCTCTAGAATCGAGAGTCTTTATTGTCATTATGTAACCATAGTGCATGGGTTAAAGCAAAAATAATCAGTTTGACTGAAATTTTTTTCAAGTCAGCCCATATATTCCCGGGCCGTGGACATCATGCCACATCAGTTACCTCACTTGCTTATTGTTCAAAGTCAACATTAACCAAATCTGGTACTTTTAAAATATCCATTGACCATTCCTGTATCTCTCCCACCTTTCAGCTTCAGAGCCTTTGTGTCATCCTGGACAGCGTCCCATCCTCTCCTTCACTTTCCACATCATCACCTGGTTAACTTTCATCTCGGCAGCATCAAGTTCTTCCTTCACACTTTAGCCAAACTGGTTCACAGTCCACTCACATCTTGACTTTACAATTTCAGCTCCCTTCCCTCCCTGTCCTCCAGAAAACCTCCATAAACTGCAGCTAGTACAAAGACAGCAGCCTCATCATTACATAATCTACTTCACTCCTGTACATTAACTCCACTGACTCCCTGTCACATTCAATATAAACCAATCCTATGATCATACAAGGCCAACCACAACCATGCAGGACACATAACCAACACTATGATGCCGTCATATATTTTAATTTAACACAGATTGCACATTACAATAATCAGTCTGTTTTTCCTATTATTGCACAGCAATTAATTATCACAACTCATGAGTTTATAAAAAAGGCCTTATTTAACTTTTTTGAAGTCTAATAAAACGGTTATATTTTAGCCCTGTGACTGGCAGCCTGTCCAGGATGTAATCTGTGTCCCCGCCTAGGAAGAGCCACCAGCTGTCCCTCCCCCCATGACCCTGGGGCCTAGCCGCGTTTCCCCATCAGATACGACTTGATGCAACACCTGTACGGAAAAGCGGGTATAGAAATTCCATGGATGGATGAGATGTTACAAGTTTAATAAAATTGCTCAAAGTTTATCAGAAAAAACATAACTTGCTTTTAAAGATGAACACGTTAATTAGAAAAATGTTATTAAACTTTTGCGTAAAGTTAAATATTGCTGTAGGTAATCTTGGCTACTGTAGCTTGTCTCTCTGGCAGGTGATTTTGGGTTGAATAAAATGAGTCCATAGAACCACAGGAGGCTTTCTCAGCTGGTTCTAGTGCAACTTGGTTCTACAGTGTCGCTTCACATTGTGCTCCACTCTGTTTAAAAATAAAAAATAACTTCATAAAAGCTTTCTGAGAATCGCCTTTCTCTGGCCTCACCCAGTTAGAACTTGTTCTCCAGTCCATATTGTAGCTGCAGTTTATTTTTTTATTTATTGACGTAGTTTCCTTAATAATCTGCATGCATTAAAATCTTTGTGATTTTATTTAACGAGTGTCCTGGTAAGCAGCTGCTCCTGAGGTGGAGCTGCTGCTTATTGACTGACAGCCGATGCAGCTCTGCCTTCTTTGTTACAGAAAAGCACAGGTGGATTTTTTTTTTTTTTTTTTTTTTACATTTTCTGAATTAGACCCACTCAAATGCTGGACACGGTTTCACATTCCGACCGTTCTTAAAAAAAAAAAAAGAAAAAGAAAAAAAAGCGCTTCATGCTAAATTAGCCTGAGCTAGCGCGTAACTCTGAGTTTTAAATAAAACGTAATAGCGAATCATGAGGAGATCCCTGATTGGTTTATCAGCTAAGTTACTGGCAGCGAGGGAATAAAGGCTGACAGGTGACGTGGCCACAGGTGGAAATAATTCATTGATTAACTGCAGGAGCAGCGACAGACACACTTACCGATGAAGTTGTTGTCAGATGTTCTATCCGCTGAACTTTCTGACCTACTAGTTCGCATAAATCCAAAGAAAAACTTTGACCACCGCTACTTTCATTCATACCATCTGTGGTCAGTTTGAGATGTTCTCCCAAAAGTTAAAATGATTTAACACCAATAAACCTTAGACTGGCAGATGTCCGCTTCATAAAGACCCGCCATACTCTCTTTCTGATTGGCTAATGCCTCGGCTCTGCCAGGTTTCATTGGATGAGAGCAGCTTCTGTTTAATACCTTGCATAAAAAGTCTAGACAGAATTTTTTGCGCTCATTTTCCAAATGACGGAAATCCGTCGCAGCGACGGAGAACTTTAACCCATGCCATAGTGACATGTTGGTGAGACACAGGCTCAGAGTTCACATATAACACACAGGCACAAATCAAACACACCCATAGAAACACGAAGAATGAGCATTGACAGAGAAGAGCATCCAAATGCAGAAAGGTTCAGTTTAATGTTAGCTGTGCAGCAGAAGAGAAAGACTAATCAGAAGGGGGATAATACGATGCAACGATTAACAGATAATGAGGCATATTCAGATAAAAACAAAGTGTTCAAGCTGAATGTAACAAACAACACTTCCTGACAAGCTAAAAAGTTTGAAAATAGTCCTTAGAATCTGATAAAATGGAAAAAAAGACATAGCGGCCAGCTTACAGAACGATGGAGAACTGTTCAACTGCATGGATGTAGTGAACTCTTCCTCCAGACAGCGGGCTGAGAGTCGGACCTACCTGTGCTAGCCCCGGTTCTCTGTTGTTCTAGGTATCGCTCCACCAGCTGGTAGATGGAGAACCAGTGTTTGGTGGATTTCTCAGTGTGTCGCTTCAGTGCATTGTCCAGACTACTCGACCAGCAACTAGAACACAACCATGTGGGGTTCCATTAACAGTTAAGAGCTCACAGGGTCAGACCTACAAGAACAGTGTGACCTGGATCCCTTCTCATCTTACTTCAGCTCCAGTTTGCGCCACTGGATGATGAGCTGGGTGACCGGCTCCAGCTCCTTCCGCAGAGACACGGAGCGGCTGGCGTTGTTCTCCCAGTCCTAATCGGTTGATAGAAAACCGAGGTTGGCTCTCAGGAACCATATCTGACGGTCTCATAAAGCCTGCTAGTATCTTGCCAACATCGCTCACCTGTGCTTTACTGAGCAGAATCTCCAGACCATTCAGGAACTTTGCAAGAGGGCAGGCCAAGCTGAAAGACATGATCCTCTCCATGACCACGGTGAGCTGCGGAACACAGACAGGAGGAGCTTTACCTGCAGGACTCAACAAAGCCGGGTCCTTCATGGCATCGGTCTGAACCCTCATTTGATATTTAGCTCTTCAACGTGCAGCATCCTGCATAAGTATTCCCACCCCGTAAAACCTTTGTGTGTCAGACCAACACATCGTAATGATGGCTGTGAAGCAGACTATTCATCTTACAAAACTAAACAGTGTGGAAGGCATTTGTGCTGGACCTCTCCATACCAGCTCTGCTTGCATTTCAGTTTTCAGAGACCTGGATGTCAGGCGATGCGTGTCTGAGGGTGTGGTTTAATCCTGTATGCTGATGAAGATCTCTTCCTTGAGCTAGACAACGTCTGGAGTTTTGCCCGAGTCATCCTTGATGATATATAGCTCAAGAAGAGCTTCCTGTGTGCCTTCTACTTCCTCTTCCTCCACACTTTCTGGAGAGAAACCTGTACTTTGAGCGATCTGCCTCAGGTCAGTACCCCATTGTCACCATCTTTACTCCTGCTTACAGCGACCCTACCCTAGGACTCTCCTCTCATCAGAGCCTCAACCTGCCAAGAAAAGGTTGGCACTGAGATGGCAGCCAGCACGTGTTTTGCCATGGCACCAATGGGCCAACACTCTTCCAGAGAATGGAAAGATCAGTAGCCGGCCAGAGGACGATGAGCGTGTGGAATACAGCTTAATCTCTGGCTGAAGAAAAAGTGCAGCACAATTTTCTGTTTTGTGACTTTACGTTATATTATTTTCACCTACTTAAATGCATCAGTGTAAATGCATAAGTAAATGCATCTTTACTTATGCGTATAGTTTATGTGTTCCATTTACACTCTGTTATTTTGTATTGCTTCTAATTTTGAAGATGCACAATAGTATATTTGATCACACAAAACAATTGTAAGGTGCCATGTTTTAATGTGGTTCTGACCTGGACTAGAGAAGGGTGCTCAGGCCATTCCTCCAGCCTCTGCTTCACTGCCTCACTTAGTTGTTCCAAGACAGAGAGGCAGAGGCGAGCCTCACTCATGTTAGGCTGCTGATAGAAGTCATAAGGTCCTTCTGATGACACGGCCAGCTCATCAGAACCCCCAGAGCCCTTCACCGTGTTCTGGAGGAGGGCAGAGAGCAACAGGCCGCAGCCTGTCAGCTGCAGATCCAGCTCTGAATCTAAGCAGGAAACACAGGTTGACAGCTCCACTCTTAACTTAGAAAGTTCCACCTTCTCCGTTCAATGTCTGACTGAGAGAAGTCAACGTTACTTACCCATCAGATGGTAGAAGTGGGACATCAAAGGGGATGCAATCTGATAGGATGAGATCAGGGCTTTGATGTGTTCTTTGCTGTGATTGGCTGGTGGTGTGCTCTGGTACCAGAGCGATTGGGCGTAACCCAGACACATGCGCTGATGTACTTGGACCACTGTGTTCATGGCAGAGACAGACAGCGTGCCTGTCTCTGCTGCCCCCTGCTGGGCGTCGTCTTCCTCACATTCCAGTTCTGTGTCAGCTGGGCCCTCCAGACTGGGTTGGGACAACAGATCTGCAAAGTCCTGGAAAAGAAACCCAGATCCCCCCAAACACCATTATTCTTAGTGAAAGAGATTCTGACCAGATCTGACATGACATAAAGTGTAACTGCAGGATGGAATATTAAGAATCTGCTTTGCATCCTAGAACAAGTCTGACCCATAAACTGCTAGCAACTATTGTCTGACTGAAGCATATCTGTGTGTGGTGATTTATGTGGTTGCCATGGGCACATCAAACTCCAAGTCAGTTAAACAAAGGTGTCAGAAGTCTAAAGGTGCGTTCACACTGAGCACGAATGTGTCAGGCCGAGCGACAGATTTACATGATGTCCCTGTGCACAGGTGCCACACCAGAGCGAGGCGATGCAAAGTGACGCTATGCTATGCACAGGTCACAGACGCGATTCTAGCGAAGCTAAATGATCGATTTTGCCTCCAATTTTAAAATGATGCCAGAGCCACACGAAACCTGCGATGGATGCAAAGCGATAGTTGTTGGAGTTGAAAGAGCTGAACTTTTGTGTCTTGCCACAAAAGAACTGTGAATGGCGAGGCTGGAGTGGCAGATAAGTGAAAGCGTCACTAGATGGCGCCATTTGTGCTGCTGTTTTTCTGGCTTGTCACCCGCCGTGCGAACGGCTGCCAATGATGTCAGGCGAGCGACGGCACGCAAAAGTGGTGACTTTGTTGCGGCAATGTGAACGCACCTTTAAAATGAATTATTTCTATAGTCCCAAATAAATGTATAAGTCAAAAGATGTCAGTGAAACCTTTAACAGGAACTGTTGGCTTCGTTGCTACAGAGAGGATGAGTATAAAACAAATCTCCATACTAAAGAGAAGGCAGCCTGATTTGCTGAATAATAGAAAACTAGAGATGTCTACATTCAGAATTTTTCTGAGCAGGTCTGAAAATCCCAGAAAAAAAACTTCTCTTGGAAGTTGTATGTTACAATTTCCCATCTGAATGCACCACGGATGCAATTTCTTCCATCATTTTCAAGATTAAGCTCTGGGAAGACACAGCTCAAACTAAGACTTTTCATGTTTGCCTTTAACAAAACTGTGCTAACATAGTGGAACAGGGGTTCTAGGTACGAATCCCAGTCTCTCTGAATAGACTTTGAATGTTTCCCCATGCATGCTTAGGTTTTCTTCAGACAGTAAAGGTATTTTTATTTTATTAACAGGAGGGTAATCACATTTTCACACAAGGCCATGTCGATTTTTTTTTTCTTTTAACAATAAAAACCTTTATTTAAAAACTGCACTTAGTGTTTACTTTAATATTTTATTTTAATACTGTAATATTTAAGTTAGTTTGATGTTCTGAAACATATGAGTGTGACAAAGGAAGGAGGGAAACACTTTTTTACCCCCGGTATAAACTCACAAAGTTCTAATATTTGGATAAAGAAGCAGAAAACGTTCCCTTTCTTTAGCCCCTTTTCCATTGCCATTCAAAAGCCAGGAGTTTTTAAATCCTGTATAGCATTTCCATACATATTTACCCAGCTAGTTTCATGTTACCGGAGCTTTGGTCCCACAAGCGACCCAGCACTTCTCTGCTTTCTCGGGGTTGTTGAGGGGGCGGGGTTGCGTGCAGCAAGAAAAACTGTCCGCCACAACGGTGGAGTGAGGAGTTTACAAATCTATCGATTTTAGAACTTTAATTTATCACAAAAAGTTATTTTAAGATGTTTTTAGGCGAGAAAGTACCCCTCCAAAAGTTCATATGTGAAGTCAGTTCATCATGATTTTCAGCTGATTTTAATTCTGCTCGGAATTGTCAGGAGCGGCAGAGACCCACTGACAGGCTGGTCCCTCCGAGGAGACAGCAGCGGGAAACCCCTGCTGCTACTGCTGCATGTAGTCGGCCTGACCGTCTGTTAGTCATGGCTGAAAAGTCACTATATAAAGCTTTAGTGAGTTTGTGGGGAATCTCTGAGTATACCAGATATCAAATATGAAAATCCTGGCTGGATGTTTTCAGCATTTTTGGTTAATTGGCTTCTCTAAATTGTCCTTAGGTGTGAGTGTGTGCGTGAATGGTTGTTTGTCCTATCTGTCTGTGTTGCCCTGCGACAGACTGGCGACCTGTCCAGGGTGTACCCCGCCTCTCGCCCAGTGAACGCTGGAGATAGGCACCAGCAACCCCTGCAACCCCATGAGGGATTAAGCGGGTCAGAAAATGGATGGATGGATGGATGGAAACTTTTTGCCACAGTTCTGTAATTAGACTGATATTTTGGTACTAATGATCAAATGGAGGCTTTTCATTTTCCTTGTGCACAGAAAACACACATTTCCCTAAGACTAACTGACATTTCATCTAAACCTAAGTTGTGAACTCTTTTACCATTTACAAACCCCAGATGGGCGCCCTGTATTTAAATAGCCTAAATCAGATCGGAACCACCTGGCTCTGCTTTTCTTAGGCAGCAGCCATATCTGTGTAGCGCGTATATCCTACAACCAGTGGCGTAGCCAGAAATTGCTTTTCGGCCGGGCCTAATAAAAAATGGGTGGGCCAAATAATTACAGTTGAAAGTACGTTTATTTGTGAGTTGCACGTTTGCAAGCTCACTGTGGAGAAGATACAGGCTGAGGGGAAGGGGAAAAGACCATCTCTGTTCAAGTGAACATCCTTGAAATGACAACGGAAAACAATATTCAGGAACCATCATCACCTCTAAGATGATTCAGAGCCACAGACGCGGCGGAGTAGCTTCAGGATCATTTAAACTGCGGCAGCCTGTCAAAGTCCTTATTTCTGTTCCTGAATGCAATATCACTTAGTAATGGCCACCAACGCATCATCGATCCAGAAGCCTAGGACACACTAAACCATTTTTTTATGAATGGAAAACTTCTGCTGAAAACTATGGATCTGGTAAGCTGGTCTCTCAATGCTATTGATTAAACTTTTTCGACGGGTAGGCAGGGAAGAGGGGACCTGTCCTGTCCTGATGGAACACATTTCGTGGGATACACCCTAGATTCTTGGAGGAAATGCAATATGGTGTGTTTTTTGATTTTCTCAGTCGAAGACGTGGAAAACGTTTACATGTTTGGATTCATGATACTTGGATTTCTGCTAATTGGACTCGGTGGATTTTTGACGTATCGGCAAATTCAGCGGATGTCGGTAGCAATTATGGCCTTGATCAGGCTACCGGCTGCATATGACGCGATCACTAAGGCGGTGAACAAACAGACCCGTAAGTTGGAGGAGCAGAGCTGCAAGCTGGATGTGCTGGAACGCAGACTGGCTTTGGTGGTTGAACTCAAAGGGGAGATGGGATAAAATCTGGATGTGAAACATGGACAAAGCCCAACTAATTTGGAATATTGGATTCGCCACGTGGAGCCAGTGATGAAAGGACTTAAAGCTGACGGAAAAGTTGGTGCAGCTTGTTCTCATAACAAATTGTGTATTTGGATTAGGACTCCCCTATCAAAAAAACCTCCTGGAATAGGATAAAGTGTGAAATATGTCTTTTTTTTCCCCCTCTCCCTCCCCAAATGTGGCTCATATCTTTCCACAGAGTTGAAGCCAGCGCCCAATGTAACCGTGTCAGGCGGGGTCCTCAGCAGCAAGGCCTCAGTCAATCGTTGTCCCGAAATGTATGTGATGGATGGTTGTACTGGAACTGTAATCTCCCTCTGGAATTATTAAAGTATTTCTGATTCTGATTTTCTTTTCTTTTATTAAACACAATATTACAGTTAAGAGTAATAACTAATATATATATAATTTTCTTTTATACCAACATGAGAAGAATAGAATAAAGCCCGGCAGATCTGAACGAGCAGAATAAGGTAGGACTGGTTAAAAGGGGTTGAGGTGGTGTAACGCCATCAGCAGAAGCTGTCCATCCTGTTTTATCCGCCGTTCGGATGAGTGGCAGGAGGATACGGATACAACTTCTCACAGTGCATTCCATTTGTCCTCGGAGGTCAGAATTCTCGACCTCCAGGTCGGAAAATTTAACTGGAACGTCCCCTAAAATCGGTATTACGAGTCAGAAACTTGGTGCAACAGGATGGTACCCGACTTCTGTATTCATGATGGCTGCCAGTTGCAGCAACATTACAGTACAGGTGCTACATGTACGATGTACAGTGTTCATCAGACAGGATCTGTTTATTTGCACAAAATACCGCCTAGAACAGCGTTAGTCATTTTACTGTTTTGACAACATTGCAAATGTCCATGTTTTTGCCTGTTGTCCACCTTTCTGCATTCCAGTTTCCCTTGTCGGAGATAACAGTCTGCGACTCGTTTGTCCCAACCTCTGAGGCAAATGGAATGAACCACCAGTCTGCCTTTTTCTGTTTGACCCATGCGGTCTCTTTGCCGCCACTCACTGGACCAGAGTGGTACTGCAGTTTTCCTCACAACTTCCCAAGACATCATAACCCGTTTTGCATAAATGGCCCTTAGCAGATGGAAACACGAAACCCCAAAAGCTTCAGACTTTGGTTTACCCCAGGAAATCCAGGGGCTTATAATGGAAAAGGGGCCAGATTGTTAAAGGTTGTAATAAACAGACCAGTGAGAGTCTGTCTGGTTAAGAGCTGAGAGGTTCTACCTTGTTGAACTGAGGGAACTGGCGCCTGAAATCCCTCTCCTCCAGCTCGTCCTCGGTCATGCCGGACCCATGCAGTTGGCTGCGGCTGCGGTACAGAGAGGCCTCCATCTGCTCCTGTTCCTGCTTCCGTTTCTCCTGGTTATCCCACTCATTCACCACAGCCTGGCACACATCATGCAGTAAGACATGAAACAGCGTGCAGATTTACATGCCTGCATAGAACCCAGCTGGACCCCTGCTAGTTAAACATGACTGAATAGAGGCTGGACAGAAAGAGGACTCTGACCTGACAGATGTGTCTGAAGAGGCTGCATGCCTCCTCGCTCAGCTCTCCTGTGGACAAGCTGAAACACTGGAGATACAGCAGAGCATTCAGTAGCAGAGCGGAGGACTGGGGGATCACATTATCCGGGTCCTGATGGGGTAGAAGTTTCAAGAGGCTCTGCAGAACATCCATGCACGTAGTGGAGCACAGAAATTCTGCCCGAGTCAGGTCAGACGGGAGACAGGGAGACACGGAGGGGAAGGCCAGTAAGCAAGACACAAGCTTGGGCAGACCTGGCACAGGAGTCAAAGAGGCAGCCACCTGGGAGGCCACCAGCCTCATGCCATGCCGCAGCTGGAGAAGTCCGGTCCTGACAGGGCCGACCAGGTCAGGGAACAGAGGATAGTCCTCCATCAGCTTCTGGCAGAAGCGCTGCTGGGAGTTCTGCCACACAGCCTCCTCTCTCAGGAGAGCCTTGATCGCTGCCTTGGACCTGAACGATGACGGGTCCTGGAGGGCCTTCAGCAGCTGAGACAAGAGGCCTTCAATAGCCGACGCGTGGCCGATACTGGCCAGGTAATGCTGCAGGTCCTGGAAGATCCGACCATACTGGGGCTCCCGAGGGCGGAAGGCCTGCTTCCTGGACAACTCTGCTATCTGCTCCTTCACCTGCTGCATGCGGATCCAAAGATACCTACAAACACAAGGATCATATTACTTCACATCATCACACCAGTCCAGGCTGGAGACAGACACCAGCCCCCCGCGACCCTGAATGAATTAGCAGGTATAGAAAATAGATGGATGAAAAAAAAAAAGACAAGCGTCCCAAAAGCCAGGGCCGACTGTAACCAGTGTCACCAGTTTCAGTAACAGAACTGGAGCAGAATTATTTATGCCTATCATTCTGCCGCAGTTTAAAGCTAAATGAAACCAAACATTTAGCTTGTGTTTAGCTTGTGTTTTTGCTGAGCCCAGACAGAAAGCTTCCAGTTTTGGATCTAATGAACCTGTTCGTTAGGCGTGGGTCCTGTAGGAGACATGCAGGTCAGCTCAAACTAGCAGGACACTAACTGCTCTGGATGATGAAGTCAGGTTAGCAAAAGGACAAATGTGACCTATGTCTCCAAGTGTTCCCAAGCTGGAATACCTTAGCCTGGCCAGCCAGACTGACCTACGCCGTTAACACGGCAGTTCAGTCTGGAAAGCAGCCGGTAGAGCCCCATTTCAAAGGCGAGACTAACGGGGTCATCGGAAACAGGTTAGACCCAATCAGATAGCTGTGGATGTGGTGCAGCGCGCCACATCCACAGTTCTTTTTTAAGAACTCACCTTTTTTCTTTTAATACCCAATAGTTTTAGGTTTTAAACTGGGATTTTATGTCTATTTGCTTTTAATCTGTACAGCACTTTGCTCTGTTTGTTTTAAACTGATTTTGAAATAAAGCTTCATTTCACCTACGCTCATCAACAGAAGCCCAGAATAGTTCAACTGCTCTAATTAATGCAGCACTTTACAGGAACGGGTCTGCCGCCTCTCCTGGGACATCTCAGGTCTCGACTAAGTGTTGAGCCCATCCCCCCCCCCCCCCCCATCCCCCATCCTGCTCCCCTCCGATGGCTAACTCCTTGGCCTGCTGGTGCATTGGCGGTCCTCGGTGTCCGGGACTGGGCGCTTGGGCGGCCGAGCTCCCATTTCTCTGTCAGCCCCCCGCGCGGCGGGGGCAGCCCTGTGCCTCGGGTCTCTGGGCCCATGGATGTCTCCACTCTAGCGTAGCCACTTGTCCCTGTGGCTCCGGTGTTGTGGCTGTTGGAGGTTTCTTCAGGCCCATCTCTGCTCTTCCCTGGAATGGGGAGGCAGCTTTCCCTGTGTTGGTCCCACCTTTGCTCTGGGGGTCCCTTCGGGCATCTGGGGTTCTGGTTCCCCTGGCATCTGCCTTGGTGCTCTGGCAGGTCTTTGGCTCCTCAAAACCACTATTGAGCATTTTCTCATGGATAAACCTTACATACACAAGTGCACTCTCGCAAACACCTACAGTTGCTTGGATTCAGGTACTTACAGATTCACTTCTATACAGAAAACCCCTTTTATTATATTTAGCTGTCACTTTATACATGTCGTATTAAATAATACTGTATAGTCTTCAATGATGGTAAATGGCTTGTACTTGTATAGCGCTTTAACTAGTCTTGACGACCTCCAAAGCGCTTTACACTACAGTTTTATTCATTCACCCATTCACGCACACTTTCACACCCTGACGGTGTTATGTTAGTAGCTACAGCTGCCCTGGGGCAGGCTGACAGAGGCGAAGGCTGCCATACAACGGCGCCACCGGGCCCTTTGACCACCGCCAGCAGTCAATGCGGGTGAAGTGTCTTGCCCAAGGACACAACGACAGAGACAGTCAGAGCGGGGGATCGAAACGGCAACCCGCCAATTGCAAGACGAACCCCGTAACCTCTGTGCCATCGGCCCATGATGGTATCAAGGCGTTGGTTGTTTGTACCTATGATACCTTATCAGTTGGTTTTGCTGTTCTTTTTATATCTCTCTTTGCAGGTGTAGAAGCAGACTCAGAGGATGTTATATTGCTCTCTCCCTTCCCTCTCCTCTTTTTCTTTCACCTTTTCTCCCTTTTAGCATTTTTTCTCATCTCTTTCTGTCCTTTTATTCTCTTTTACTTTTCTGTTTCTGTGTCCATTTAACATGAAATAGTCCCAGCATAAAATCTAATAAAGCTTATTGCATATATAAATCAAGTGGAGCACTATGGCGAAAGAAGTAAGGCTCCACTAGTGAAAGTAAAATATGTTGGGCTCCTTTTGGCATTAAGACAATAATTCTTAATGCTACATAACCAGACAAGACACAAAAAATAGGTAACTCCTCCTCATGAACCCGAAGGTTCCCCACTAGCTGACCTCTACTCTCTCCCACCATTGCAGTGAGGCTAAGCAGAAAACAGTGAAACCACTAGTGGATTATTGCAGTTAAATGTCAAAGATTGCTCTGGATGTGGTTCTGACCTGATTCTGGGATGCTGGAAGCCATCAGTGGTGCTGCTTTCTTTCAGCTCCTCTCCGGTCTTTAGCTTAGACGAGAAGCTACGAGCTTCCCACTCGTCCTGCAGCAGAGCCAGCTGGAATCACAAGGAAACGCTTGACTTGTCTTGTTGAGAAAAATGTTCGACTTTCTTTACTCATGTAAAAGTACTTTATCATATTTTTGCTGGAGTATCTCTATCTGCCAGTTTATTGTTTGTTTGTTTTGGGCTTAAATAATATCAGATCAAGAAGAAAATATTAGAGCATTTCCTTAAATACAGGTGTGAGGTTTTATTTTTCATCTTTTGTGTTTAAATGAACACAAACATGTTGAATCGGGTTCAGACAGACCTCCTGCTGAGCGTAGTTCAATTTGTAGGCCCTTTTTACTGCTGGGTCAAAGATGGTCTGTGGCGTCCACACCCGGACCTGCAGGAGGCCCATGTTGACCCAAAAAGCTCCGCACTGTGCCAGCGAGTCTCCACCTTGAGCTTTGCTCTGGACAAACTGTTGGAGACAGGCTGTGCACGCTGCCATCAGGCCTTCGGGCAGCAGGTTCGGAGGCAGGAAGTTCTTCAGGACTGTCTGGATCTCCTGGGTAGCAATGAGAGGGTGGGGGTCCTCCACCAGGCTCTCACAGCTCTCCATGTAGCCCTCCTGTAGGTTGGGAGGCAGCAGGTCGGCCATGCTCTGAAGCTGCCGACGGAGGACCGCGCCCTGCAGCCTAAGGTTTGTACTCCTAAGGAGACATGGTTACCATCAAAGTCAGGGAAGAAAAACTTGAGATGAGGGGCATCAAATGCTGGGCTGTACCTGAAATGTGCCAGAGAAGGGAAAGTCATGTTGTCCCACAGTACAGAGGAGAAGACCTCCAGCTGCAGCATCCTCTCCTTCCACTCCCCAAGGCTGACGTGAGATGAGGAGAGGAGGGCCTCAGCGTTAGGCTCCCACCGACCAGCGCTCCCACTGCTGTTCAACACTCCCAGAATGCAGTGGGACCACACTGCTTTACTCAGCAAGGCTGGGCCCTGAAAGCATCATCAGACACATTTCAACAACCTGCTGAAGATCTGATTTTCCTGGTCGGCATCCTTGGTGAGATCAACAGACCGTGTTTTCTGCTCCGGGATGCCGCTTTGGAACTGGCTGGGTCTCTGGATTCACGGGGTCCCATGTGAGCCAGCGGTTAGGATCTGAGGTCACACTGCAGGTCCAAAGGGCTGCCAGGGCCTCCGAGAGCAGTTCACACCACACCAAGGGCAGCTTCTCAGGCAGCTGCAGACAAGGAGCAGGGTTTCCTCTTGATTAGTGTCGGAGCAACAATTAGGCCATCAGGCTACATGGAACTTCTAACACTTTCATTACTGTTGTATGTTCTGCAACTAGACATTTGAGAGACGATAAGGAGAAAGAGGTTTTCAGTATGGAAGTAATAAACTAAGCCTTTACAAAGAGAAAATGGTCATATAGTTTACTGTGATCATGGGGAAAGTTATCATGGCAAGAATTCTGATCTAGGGTGAAAATGATAAACTAATGATGTCTGCTAAGCCCAAAAGCTGACAGGGCGGTTGGGTTCTATTTAAACTAAGTTGTTGGTTCCATTGGAGCTCAATTAATGTCCTCATATTTGAAGACAGGGTTTAATGCAGTCATTGTACAGTTTAGTAGTATCCCAGCACGAAGTGATGTCGACTTCGCCAATGGAACCAGCTTGGACTGACCGAGCTGTGCTGTCTGACCCACAGCTTAACCTTTCAGTTCAGGGAGAACCAACTGATGAGTTTTTTTACCCTGACACCTCCCAGATCATTTACAACCCTGATACCCAGAGAATCTGAAGACCAACTTACACTTTAAATTTGTTCACGTCTTAGACGGTATGACAGCCATTGAGTAACAGAGTGGAATATGTACCGATTGTCCCCCATCTTCAGCAACATATTTAACAAGTCTCTAGAGCTGTGTAAAGTTCTCACCTGCTTAAACTGCTCTACCATCATCCCTGTCCTCAATAAACGGACCAGCACTGGTGTAAATGACTATGCTAGTATGGCCCTGAGGTCTACAGTCATGAAATCCTTTGAGCGCCTAAGATATCACAGCCCCCCTTCTGGACCCCCTGCAGTTTGCCTACTGGGCAAACAGATCGGCAGAAGACACCGCCACCCTGGGCCAACACTTCATCCTGCGCCAGCTCTAATAGCCAGGGACATACACCAGGATCCTGATAACACCACTGCCATTGGGCTGACGCAGGATGTCATGAGTCTGCATACACTGGGAGTGGTGGCCTAGTGGTTAGAGCAGCGCGCTTGCACTCAGAGAAGGATGCAAGTACCCGGTTCGATCCCCAGCGCCTGCACTCTGGGTCCCTGAGCAAGACCCTTAACCCCAGATTGCTCCCCGGGCACCATACATGGCAGTCCACTTCTCCCCAAGGGGATGGGTTAAAAGCAGAGAACAAATTTCATTGTAATGTATGTTTCAATGTATGTTTCAATGACAATAAAGATGATATTACTTAAAAAAAAAAAGATGATATTACAGACAGGAGGTGGATCAGCTGGTCCACTGGTACACCCAGAACCAACTGGAGCTAAATCCGGTAAATACAGTAGAGATGTTGGTGGACTTCAGGAGAACCACCCACACCATCCGCCTCAACAACTCTGTCTACTGTGGATCACTTCTGGTTCCTAAGAACCACCCTCTCTCAGGACTTGAGATGGTCCTCAAACATTTACTCCATCTGTTCTAAGGCCCAGCAGAGACTGGACTTCCTGCAGTAGCTCCTCCTGAATGTATACATGTACAGATACATTTATACACATATATACACTTACAGATATGTATGGAAAAAAACATCTGTTGGTCTAGATTGCATCGTGTGAAAAAGAGAGTAAACTGCAAACAGTGGAACCCAAAGTCAACTTCCTTGTTTCATAATGATTTAACTTTATTGATCTCACAATGGAGAAATTCACTTCTGCATCTTAACCCATCCCCTTGGGGAGCAGTGGGCTGCCACTGTGTGCGGCGCCTGGGGAGCAATTGGGGGTTAAGGGTCTTGCTCAGGGACCCAGTGGGAGTTGAACTCAGAACCTCTGGGACCGAAATTCTGTGCTCTAACCACTAGGCCACCACTCCCCTTCTACCCACAATCATAGCAGATAAAGTTGGTTCTGATTCTAATTTGTCCTGAAAAAGGCTACTGCCATCAAGAAATACTTTTTACATAAGTAGGATCAGTGATGAACAAGATGTTCTTTGAGATCACTGCTACTGCTGACTCATCATCTTTCCCTCTGAACAAACATTACCGTTGAGCTTCAGTGACTCTTCTACAGGATCAGAATTTTCTTATCTGTCTGCCAGTACTCATAACCCAAAACAATCAATGAGCTAGAGGAAAACTAACTGAAAAGATAGAGGATGTCATCTTAATATACATCAACATGGGGAAGCTCTTTACCTGGTTCGATTCTGATAGAAATAAACTTGTCCAGAACTAAAATGGTCAAATATTACTTTCTACTTTTCCAGACTATGTAGGAATCTGGTTACTCCGACCAACTTTAAAAGATTTAAACCACAGCAGAAATCCGTCGGTTGGCTCCACTCCATACAAAGCTAAATAACTCTGCTTTATTTTTCTGTTATTGGATACTAAACTAAAAGTCTCTTTCTTAACACACAGGTGGAATGAAATCAAACGAGCCTCTGAGATCCCCGGATGGTAAGGAAATGCGGCCCTCGGCCCACTGACCCCGTCACTGCTCAGCAGGAACCACAGACACTGCAGCAGCCCCACGTTCATCGACGTTGACTGAAGGCAGAAACGAAGGTGTCTGGAGAGCTCCCGGCGTAAGCAGTCTTCAGCGCTATGGTCACTAGGGATCAACAAGAGAAACCTCAATAGCTTCCAACAAAGTCACCTTTTGGTTTTTATTTTGGCGGTGGGAGAGTCAGAAGGTTACCCTGGAGACAGAGCCAGGTGCAGCAGATCTGTGCTGAGTCGCAGCTGGTTGAGAACTGACAGCCCCTCCATCAGAGGCCACAGTTGAGTCTTGCCCCTGAGCTGAAGCAGCTCCTCTCTGCTCATGCGGACTCCGCCGCCTGGTTCTTCTCCATCAGACGTGGGTCTGACCCCTGAGAGTCCCTTGGCGGTCATGTGACACTGCTGCTGCTCCACGCACAGAACTAGCTTCTCCAGTATCCCTGATAGGGTGACATCGGGATGGTTTAGTGTGAGCAATCCCGCCATGGTGCAATTATATAACAATTATGGACAATTTCAAAAGAACAGAAATGTAGTTAAATGTGAAATATTGCAAACAAAAATAATCTTTTTCCAACAAATTCCCTAAAATGTAAAATGATATATTTGAGAGGTTTTTACAGACTAATTCACAATGTTTACACGATGATCCCCCCATGAGAACAGCCAACAGTAGGGTTTGAGCTAGAAGAGCTCAGCCCAACATTTACGGGGCACGTATTATTTAGAGATGATCTATCCTGGACATGTGGATATTTCAATTAACAGAAATAAGAGGACTTTAAGACAAGCTAAACTGATCTAAATGTGTTGGTGGTAACACACTGAGTAGGGCTGAAAAGGTTCAGCTCTACTGTTTCAAGTCAACGGGTAACAATGGCACTCCTAAATGTTAAAGTCAAACTCTCTCAGCATGAACATGTGCTGTGGAACAAAAGTTGACGTCTGCAGTGGAATTCATTTTAAAGGACTCTACAGGAACAACCGCTACAATACACCAACTACAGGTAAGAAATGTCCACTACGTAACCTCTGCTGGCACTGGTGGGAAAATGTGAAACCTAAAGAAAAAAGTTCAAGACGGGGAACTGTTTAATACGGATGGATGCTCTGCTAACGTTTAAATCGTTTTGTCTCCTTTCAGACTACTCTTGGTCTCTCATCTGGTGCGAAACATTCCTCACATACAGGAACTGTTTCAGGAAGTCAGACTGAGAGAACAGTTTAACAGTACACACTGTGTGTGTGTGTGTGTATGTGTATAGATAGATAGATGGATAGATAGAGTGAGAGAGAGAGAAAAATGCAGTTTACCAGACTTCTGTGGGTCCAGCTGGTTGTTTGCTGACAGAACCAGACCCGATGCTTCAAGGAGGCTTTCTTTGATGTCAAGCCACAGTCCGGCGCCCTGAATTCGGATCATTTCCTGGCTAAAGCAGCTAATAGAGCTGTCCAGCTTGAGCTCGTTCACATCCAGAGCTTTACTAAGGAGCCTGAGCCGAGAAGCACACTCAGCAACAGACTCCAGCTGGAAAAGAGGAGGGATATGCTTTCACAGACTGATCCAGCCATGTATTAAAATTAGGAAAGAGTGAACAGCACACTTGATAAGCAGAGGTTCCCACACCTTGAAAGGCAGAGCTTTTCCCAGAGATCGCTGGATGCCTTTCAGAGCAGCAGCCACAGACATGGGAGCAGATAAAATGTTCTGAATGGCTGCTGAGACTGCCTGTAAGTCCTGCTGACCCCTGCAAAGTAGAGCAACAACAACCAGCAGTTCAAACACTGAAATAGAGCAAGCAACATATAGGAATTACACTATTAGGATTATACAGCATATGCAACAACCTCCTGAGAAGAGAAAAGAAAAACGTGGGCATTAAAAGAATAATAAAGATTGTCTTTCGGCAAATGTCAGGAAAAGAAGAGTGGAGAAGAACAGTGTTTACTCCAGAGTTGTGCCTGTGTCTCCCATCAGCAGCTGAGGGAGGCGGAGGATGAGGTGCTTCTGAACCCACTGCCAGTGCAGAGACAGCACAGAGACGCCCCCAGAGTCAGCTGGAAGCCTGATGCTCACGTCCCAGAAATGATCGCGCCAGCGGAGCAGCTGCAGGATCTGATGACCAGCAGGAAAACCACAGTGTCAAGGAGAGGGTGGTAGCTGAACTGTCTATCATTGTAGGGGAAACCCCTCAATACTCCTGGAATTCGGCTGTCTTCCGACATTTAAAACAGCAATCAGGTTTAATTTTTAATCAGTTCTTTTAATGCGGGTAACGTGTGCTTTTAGCTTTGATTTACACATTTATTAGACTCCTCTCTGTGAATTATTCCCTGAGTTTCATTGCTATTAACATTTATGAGGCGCTTTGCATTGACCATTTCTGGTTGAATGTGGGCCTGGAGAGGGCAGAACCTGAGGCGGAACCTGGGACGCAACCGTTCAGGTACAGCTGTGATCTATAAAGGGAAATTGCGTGCTGGTGTGGGTGCGCGTGGTTTTATAAATCAGAATTTTTTTTTTATCGTTTGCTTTTTTTGTATGTACACTTTTAGTATGGATTCAACACAAAGTTCAGGAACCGTCCTTCTTAGAAAAAGAGTTCCTACTCTGAAATGACCTCATCACCAGGGTCGAGGAGCGCCACAATCACAATCTTTTCACAGGTATTAACAGATTCATCAACATCAGCGGCTGTAGATAGACGTGAAGAGAGGTGAATTAAATGCTGACCTCAAACATGACGTGATCAGAGATGTAGGGCTGTCCGCTCTGCACGGCCTGCAGGACGTAGGCGTCCCACAGGTCAAAGAAAGGTCGCAGGTGCATGAGCATGGGGTGAGGCAGCTGACTGATATCTATGGTTCCTGTATTGAGAAGAAACAGAACTTTTCAGAAAGGGATTTTAATATTTGATATTAGGTGAGGAATGCAGAAGCTGGAGATAGTCACCTCTGCTGAAAGCTGTGGCTACTCTCATAGCAGAACCCTGAGGAGCTGCGCTGATGGTGGAGGAGCAGGTGACGGCTTTCTCCTCCCGGTCCAGCATCAGAAGGATCCTATAACACAAAGCAGCTGCTACCAGGCTGTTTGGCTTGGCTTCATTTATGGTTTAACTATTACAGTTTGCAGAAATATCAGATGCATTAAATAAATGAACTGAAATTGTTAATACACAATCAACGAGGGACTAGGTCGGCCCTCCCACCTGTTTGCAACTGCATTCAGAGCCTCTAGAAACTCCATGTAGCGCTCTTCATCCTCAAAGTTGCACTTGTTGGTCAAAATGTCCAGATATTGTTTGTTCCAGCGCATGTCCATCAGAATCCTGTATTCATCTGGAAGCAGACCATACCAGACAGTCAGTACGGGTGCAAACCCTTCTTTTAATGAGACACACAGTGCAACGGCTCTGCTTGTTCCACAGGAAGAAATGATGGTGGTGTTGGGAGTTTCATGGGTCCAACAGAACTTCTTCTGCAGTGAAACTTATGTCCAACTAAAACAGCACATCATTTCAGAGGGTACCATGAAATCAGGGTTCACACTTAGAACAACAATCCCAATCTAAACCCAGCTCAATGTAAAACCATGATGCAAGCTAGAAACATAACCCTTGGGTTGCTTATCAGGATCGGGCTCTACCGAGGTTTTCAAATCTCTGAGATGTTCCACGTTTTCAGATGAAAATGTGTTTAGAACAATGCTAGAAGAGCAGCTTGCGTGACACACCTTAACAGAACAAGGAAGCAATGAGACGAGTGTTTACCTTTGCTGTGAGGCTGGAGCAGCTCTGCCAGCGTCTTCCCCTTCACAGCGAGGTTACTGCTGAACACAGCCTTCAGAGCTCGGTTCCCCGCCTCCACCTGGACCAGCGCTGGGTCTGAAACAGTTTACATTACAGAGTTTTACCTCTAGCCGAGAAGAAATGGGGACTTGAATGAGGTGATTGGGTCTGATCTGTCACATGCAGGCACGTGGGACCTGCTAGGAAAGTAGCGTACTGTGCACATTGATGGAAAATCTGTTGAGGCTCTCTACAAGGACACCTCTCCACACAACAGACCCTGCCTGTTAACTGTCATTCGGGGTTCAGACAGTCCAGCTTTCAACTGAAATAATAACCTGTGGTGTGCCGTGTGTGATCCTGTACACAAAGTAACAAACCAGGTAGGTATTTGTAGCTCTTCGCCAGGTTGGAGAGCCAGCTGCCACGTAGGATCCAATCCCCATGGGATGCCCTCTCCGTCACCAGCCTCACTGCTGTGGGGATGAGCCTGAGAGCGTCTCCTTCCTCCATATCCTCCACTCCTCCAGAAAACACACAGTCTGCGTGGACTCCGCTGCTCTGCAAAGCCTGCTGCAGGTCCCTCAGTCTCATTGGACGATTCCTGCACAAACCCAGCGAGTCTCATTACAACTGTCACACTCAAAGGAGACCAAAAACAGGTAATATCTTGTTACATTTAGCTATCTGAAGGGCAATTCTGGCAGGACACAATAATGTCTGTATAAGCATGATTTAAGGAGCTATTCAGACAGTCAGCTGAATGGACAGAAGAACAGCAGCCTGAAATCAGCCTTTAGGGTCCGTCTAAGCTGCTCTGTGGTGAACCTCTTAGGACAGCCGTCACCCCCAGGTCAATGTGATGCTTTGGAAGCAATGCTGTAGTTCAGGACCGCTACACAACATCCATGTCCTACTGCCCAGGTTTTCATCCTTCCTTTGAACTAATCTAAACCCAAAGGTTGACAGCAGCAAAGAAAGTAGGACTGGTAGGAAGCATGGAAAAAATATTGATTCATATTTTCTTTTCTCCACAATTGTCAGAACCAAAGGCATATTTGAATTAAATCCTGGACATTTTAGACAATGTAGGGTCCATGCCAGTATTAGAGTGACAACCACCTCCTCGGGTTGTTTTAACTGAAGTGTTTCCCATACATAGACTTTACTTTGGTGCCCCGTCCAAATAAATTGAGACGCACCCAGGAAGAACCCCCCCACCCTCCCAAAAAAATAAATAAAACATACGCAGCAATCACCATCAGCAGTCTGCTTCATGCACCTACAGCCAGAGTGTAATCTGGTGTTTCAGAGCTAAGTAATCTTTTTTTCCAATATTGTAGGACTGACTAGGTAATCTATAAGCTATCATAAAGTAGCCAGTTGCTAAAAGCAATCAAAACTTAGCTTTTTCTTCAATGCACACTACATTTGCTGCTCAGTTTTACCGTTTTCCCTGCAGGCTGAGGGAGTTGAGGCAGAACAGGAGGACCTGCCCGTCTCTCAGGACAGAGGAGAAGCAGGAGTCTTCTGTGGTGAGAAGAGCTGAGGGGAAGGCGTCGGGCCAGACCCCGGCACACAGCAGTCCATTACCCCAATCCGCTGCATCCTGGAAGGCCAAGTGCTGCTCAATCACCTGCTGGGATTGCTGAAAGAGAACAGCAGCTTTTAGATTTTAAACAACTACCTTGTTCCATGACCTCCAATCCCAAGCCTTTCCTAAAAAGTCAGAAATAACATCTTGGTGCTTTGCAGTGTCTAGCCTCTCTTATCCTGATACGTAGCGTGCTATAATAAACACTTGCCTGCTTACAGGCGTCTTCTTTTTGTCCCAGACTTCTGTTGCACTTAAATATTTCAGAAGAATCAAATTTTAATAGATAATGATAAACTAGCTAAATACAAAATGCATTTTATCAATAATGATTTCAATTAAGGGAAATAAAATCCCAATTAAAGTGGATTCTATATGAAAGTGTTAGAATTTCACAGACCTAATATCTGGATGTGTCCACACCTCTTGGCAGAATAGTTTTATCCAGCCAAACCAGGCTTGAACGTGAGCAGGTGGCTTCTGAATGAAGCACTTAAAGCCCTGATTGGGGCATGATGTGCTGATTATTGTGATCGTTCGGCCTACATCGTGCTGTAAAATCTGCTAGCAGGCAGATTTTTCCCAGCCTTGGCTGTGTGTGATTAATATAAGGGTGTGATCTGAATGCATTGTGCCAGGACTGCGATACCTTCTGATTGGCAGCAGTGCGCTGACAGAATGAGTACGCTTCAGCACAGGCCTGCCGCAGGGCGCTGCGCAGATCTGCACCTCTCTGCAGCTGGCAGGACAGCAGGGAGGCCGCGTGGAGAAGGGACGCCACAGAACTGGCCGGTGAGTCTGAGAGGCACAGACAAGAGGGTCTGAAAAATCTTCCTCCATCACTGGAGGGGAAGTCGATTTTTACCTGTCAAGGTCGCAAGGCCTACCCCAGATGGCAGATCTGATGCCTTTATGTATTTCAATCAGTAGATCATACACACAGTCCCCTGTCACACCAGCAGAGTGGAGCAGAACCTTTAGGTCCAGTGTGTCCCAGCACACTCCCTCGTGTTCCCCTGGGATGTAAACCTCCACTCCTCTGTTTCTCATGGCTCTGGACAGCTCCCCGTGAACGGGGTCCATGGTGAGGAACAGCCTGCGCAGTCAGGAAATATCAGCTGAACACAGAACACTGCAGAGACTTTAGGAACCACCAGAACCTCTAAATGACCTTCATTACTAACCTGAAGTTAGGATGTGGGGTGATTCTGGGAGTCTTGCCATCGATCACGCCACGCTCGTTGATGGAAAGTGATCCATTGGGCTCAAGAAGGGCGTTGAGGCGATCTAAGACAGAGGCGCTGAGTAAAGAACGCAGGATCAGTGCTAGGCTCCAAACTAGCGGCTTTTGTAGCTATTGATAATTCATCATCTTGAACTGATCACCCATCTTCTGCTACAGACTGGCTCAGACTAGCAGGCCACTATAGATTTAACCCAAGTCTAATCAGCTGATCAGGGCAACTCATTACAAAAAGCATTCTCTATGCGGATCTGGCAGATAGAAGTATGAGTAAAATGATACTCTATTGCTGCCACAATTTAAACATCAGTTTATTGGGGTTTTTCCATTCTAGCAGATCAGGAGGTTATTTCTAGAGCTACAGTTCTAAATGGTACCTGCAGAAGTTGACATTGTCCATAAGCAACCAGTCCCCAGCCTGCAGGGCTTGGACCAGCATCCCATCCAACCACTCGAAGCCCCCATTAGTCCAGCCATCCTCCAGCTGAGCCAGACGCTCCTTCAGCAGAGTGAACTCCGTCTGCAGCTTGGACATGTCTGAGGGGAAAGCCCGCCTGGTTAAGGCCCAACATAAGCTCTCACAGAACGATAAGACCAAGCAGTTTTTATATAATGCAGCGGGAATTTTTCTGAAAGGACTGGGGAGTTACCGGTGAACACTTTGAGCTTGGTGTTTAGCTTCTGCAGGAGGAGGATGATGACCTCCAGCTTGTTCAGCGCCTCAGAGTTTACGGTTCCTCCTGGTCTTTGTAGTCCTTTGCCCCTCAACCACTGACAGAACACGCCCCATGTCTGCAGCAGAAACTCTGTGTCCTGGGTACCATCATCAAGAGACATCAGTCCGCGCCTTATTACCATGGCAACTGTGTAGTCAACTGACTCCAACACTTGCTGCCATGGACGCATGATGTCCACCTGCATAGAGGAAAAGATTAAACTGATTTCTCATGTTTTGTAGTAGCGGACACGTGGCAGACATGACAGTGGTTGGTGCTACCTGCTCGAACCCTCCCAGGAGCTCAGTGGTGTCCATGGCACTGTTCATGGCCATGACCCTGAGACGGTGTCCTGTCAGCAGGGCCAGCAGTCTCACCAGGCTGGTCTTTCCACTGGCTGTTGGTCCAACTACTATAGTCATCCAGCCCATTTCCACACACTTCATCAATGACTCCAAGGGCTTCAGGCACTGGTGTGTGATAGAGAGCGGGGGGTCCAGAGTCACAGGGGCCCCACCACTGCGATTCAGGACAGAGAAGCCCACCTACAGCAGCAGAAAAGAGTGGCACAGAAACAAATGAGCTGTGTGCGCGTGATAAATAGCACACCGGGTTCCATGGTGCTGACAAACCTGCACATTGAGAGGAGTGATGTGAAACTCCCTGGAGCCACAGTAAGGCTCGTAGTGTTCCCCGAATACCTCCCTGAACACAGACAGCACCTGTGTGGGACACGAGAACGTTCAGAGACGGATCCATCAGCTACTGACAAACCAACTGCTGCCCGGAACACTTTTCAGATCAGATGACCCTGCGTGGCGACCAGCTGGTCAGAAACTAGACTATCTGATCAATTAAAGCTTCATTAACAGCACTAACAGGACGCAAAGAAATTCTATCATGACATGACTAGAGAGCTAATATTCCTATATATACACATTTACAACTGCATTTCGTTGCCTTGTACCTGTACCTGTGTAATGACAATAAAGTTGAATCTAATCTAATTTAAGAAAATACATTAAATTTACAAACATAAGGTTTGATGTACAGAAATAAAGATGTGCAGGAAAAAACTAAATTTTTCATTAGGGAAAAGAGTTCAGATTAAACTCTACTTGCTGTTTAAAATTTTCAGCTCCACTTAAAACCTTTCCTTTTAAAAGATTCAAGGGTAGGTCCTTTTCAGATCAGTGAGGTGTTCACAGACAGGTCAGCAGAGGCTCAGTGTCAATTAGGAAAGTCTGGTCAAAGCTTTACCTGGAGCCCAAATCAAACATGAGCCACAAAACCTGGTCGCTCCCCTGACCCAGTTGATATCTTAACATCATTAAAATATGATTTGATATTCACTGTCCAATGAAAAACGTCCTCATGAGTCTAACTGCTAATATCTGAAAACCAAGCATTCTCCACCTCCATGGAGTCAATGCAGCTTACCTTCGTCTTATCAGCCTCTGTTCTCATTCTGTCAGCGTACACCAAGGCTACATGCTGGCCTGGGTCGAAAAATCCTGGCGCTTGATCGGTCTGCATCAGCTGACACCAGCGGAATATGTCCCGCAGGTTAAATTCCCAGGGGCTCCCTTTCTGCCCCCACAGCCTCTCAACACAGACCTCCTGGACAAGCTGGGAGATGGAAAAAAAAAAGGGGGGGGGGTTATTTTGGCTGAATAACGGAGAGTTGGAGCAACGGCCAGTATCAGAGAAAGGCTCGTCAGGTAGGAGGAAAAAAGGAGATTGAAGGGATATTTAAAAACAAAATAGATTCTGTGAGGCTGGATTTACCAACCGCTTCTATTTAAAAGAATTAACAATTGACTCATTTATGAAGGACATGTCACATTAATGGGGGGGACGGACTCACTGTCATTGGTTTTAGAATAAACAAGGTACATAACAAGACGACAGGTTGTTATTATGCATCTCTCAAAGTATTTCTGACCTATAAATAAACTATAGTTTCAATTCTGTCAGTGGCTCAACTACAATAGAAGAGAAACTCACCCGGTTATTGAACTCAACCATTTTTCCAATGATCTCTTTATCAATACTGGGAAAGATGGAATTTCCAATGAACTCCATGTCTTTGCTGGTCAGCTGGTCCACAAAAACCTGGAAAGAACAGCATATTATGGACCAACCTAATCAGTAGACACCATGGTAACATTTCATCCATCAAGACGTTTCTGTGTGAGCAGGAAGGATGACAGCAGCAAGGACCAGGAAGGTCAAGTTCCTCTGCTTCATCTGGTGGAGCTTTGAACCATTTTCACTTTGCAACATGCTGGGCCTGGAAACGCTGGCAGCCTTTTGGAGAAGGTAAGTTAAGGATCTACATACCTAAAGGAATAGACGCAAAGACTATGGTTTTAGTAATGCTAGCTTATTTCTAGAAGCAATAGGATGCTAAAGCCAATGAACATGTTAACCCGGTCATCATGCTGTCTTTGTTTTTTTAAAGATCCAGAAGGTTCAGGCAGTCTCTGAAATGAGGGCTTTGTGACAGCTGCCAATAAATGACATTAAAAGGAAAGTGGCCACTGGTTTAATTGGCGACAAATCTGTCAGAAGCCTGGAACCCTACACAAGCTCAGACTGCACCAGTTAGAGTTCCTGCCTCCGAGGCGTTCTAGATGTTTCCTCACTGGAAACCTGGAGGAAGGTCTGACTTCCAAGTCCAAAGAGGCAGCTTTAAACAGACCTGCAGATTTGTGATTATTTTTGACTTGATCATTTCAGAGTTTGGTACGGAAATGCTTTGGTCTGCCTTGAAGTCGCTGTGAACTGTAAAAGATCTATTTTACGTTTTTATTTGCAGAATCCAGCCTCACTGCTGTGAGGTGACCGCTCTGACTAAACACTTTACTCTTCACTGTAGGATCCCTAAAGATATATGAAATTATTATGTATTTTACTAGCACAGTGTTCTGACTGAAAAGATGTCCTGTGAACACTTTTTTACAACAAACAGCAACATTCTGAAAAGACTACTCTATTAAGGCAAGGCAGGTTTATTTGTACAGCACATTCAGCAACAAGACCATTCAACGTGCTTTACATGATGAAAACACAAGAAAGCATGAAAAAAACAACTTTGCAGTGGTATACCCAAAAACGTTCTCACCTGAGTAAATCTGTTGAGAAAGGATTTGGGCAATCCTTTGCGTCCCCCGCCTTGGGTGAACGGGTTCTGACAGCCAAAGATCTTGGTCTTCTGGTGCTGAACCTGGAAGCTCATGCCCAGCTCAGGGATGTAGATCTCTGCTCTGTGGTCAAAGCAGGCGTTAAGACCCTCTAGCACTGACTGAGAGGCCAGGTTGAGCTGTGGGCAGAACAGCTTCGCGTCAGACAGCAGGTCACCATGTTCCTCTGCACCGCTTCCACTTCTGGTCCTCGGTCAACATTTTGTCCATATGCTGGACAGTAATGATGTGGATTTATATGCAATGAGACTGAACGACGTGTGTTCTGTGCTATAATTTATCTTTTTTACCTGCTTCTCCATCACCCAGAGATGAAAAAGAATCAACAATCTTTAATGTCACTATGTGTTACCATGACGACAGTTTTGATGAGACAGACCCCTGCTCGGAATGCACACGTATTACACACACCACCCAGATGATCACATGGCCTTTCCAAACCACCCACCCACCCACCCACCCTTTTTTTATTTATTATTATTTTTTTTACATAATTTAGGCTTGAGCACCACACAAATTCCTTTAACTGAAGAGTGGATCATTGTCATCAAGCCTGGTGTAGTGATTTGCAGTTGTTACCTCATCCAGGACCACCCAGTGGCCAGCCTTTAAAGCAGCCAACAGGGGGCCGTCTCGCCATGCAAACTCGCCTCCCTTCCCTCCCTCCACAGGAAGATCCGTCCCGAACAAGTCAGTGACATCCTGCCGGAGAGCACACAGCATTACCACCACGATAGCACCGCATGGTCCTATCAGAGAAGAGCCAAAGATCCCAGCCTTACCGTTTGCTCGGACAGGTTGATTCTGACCAGATGGTTCCCAGAGGCTTTGGCCAGTGCTGCCACCAGGCTGGTCTTTCCCACCCCGGGGGACCCCTCCAGCAGCACAGGCCTCTGCAGTTTGAGGGCTCGTAGAAGCCTCTGGGCGTTCATTGCCGCGGTGCCTGCTGTGATGGCGTACTCAGACAGGGTGCGGCTCTCCGTTTCGGGCCCTGATGACATAATTGACCATTTAAAGGAAATTGCCAGTAAAGAAGAGAAGACCTCTGAAAAGGGTCAGGAAAAAAAGTCATGTGCTTGAACACATGAGGAGGAAATGGCTGCAAATCCAGCAATAATACAATGTTCACTGAAAGATGTGGAAGTTCTGGAAAATGAACCGGTGAAGACCCCGTTAGAGGTTTACTGATCAGGTCTCTCCTGGGAGATGCTCAGTTTACTTTTAATTCTTGTTTGGACCAATTCAGATGGTTTTATTCATCAAAGCCATCTCATGGCAGATGCACTCCCTCTGGGTGATTCTGTTGGTGCATCTCTAAATAACTGAAACTATTATTCTACTGCAGACACCTTAGCCCAGGATAAATACTTGGGTTTTGTGTTGTCAACATTGAATCTTTAAAGACAGCTTCATACCTGCATTCCAGATCTGCAACACATCCCAAGAAAAAAGGTTAGCCAGGAACACTTATTAGTTTCAACTGCAGCTCCTAGATTTTCTTGTATAAAATGTATTTAATTCAGTTTATTTTTGTCACCAACAGACAACATGTGCCAGAAAAAGGTCCGATCGAGTTTCAATTGCAATCCAATCTGCTGGAAGTCCCTGGAAAAGATGTGGTCTACAGACACCATGTTGCTGTGAAGCCACTGCAGGGCTGTTCAGCATCCACACTGCATCACAGGGCTGGAAATATGAAACAACGTCATACCGTCAGGCTGACTGCAGCCGCTGCATGGTAGCAGTCTGCATGGGCTGGTCCTTGTCTTCACTGGTTGAACTCCTTTACAGATGATCCAGAATCCTGATCTGTTTGACCAGGAGCCAGTGTTTTGAACGTTCATGTTTCCCAGCTCAGAGTGTGACACTGCCTCAGGATAAGGTTCCGTTAGTGAACGCAACACTTTGTCAGCTGTGTCCCAAACAGTGTGTTGCTTCTCTGGTTCTATAAACTGCAGATGACCGAGGACTACTGCTGCAGGTATACCTGGAGGACACACAGCTTAGGCTCTACTTTACGGTTCAACTAAACCTCTTCTGGACCACGTCACGATATTCTGCTCAGCAGAGGGAGAAATATCGGAATCATTTTTAATCTTTCCTTCAACTAACAATTTAATCAGCTCAACAATCATTTTCCACATCTACTGGCAGACAGGAAATTTTCTGTCTGGGTCTCCTTAAAGACTCACACTTGAAATGCCCACTTTTTGGGCCACATTCTGACCACAATTACCTGCTGAATCAACACTGATGCTACTCATGTTACCCTCAGCAACAGAGAGATTTTAAGAAATTAATGAGACAAAAGGAGTAAACCTTTTTTGGGGTGTGGGGTCTTACTCTCTCCTATTACATAGACTTCTTATTTTGGGATATGAATAAGGGCACACTATCTACAGCATATTCTGTAGATTCATTGTTTCACTGTCTGGTCCGAGGAATCTCTGGTTCACATTCAGCATGGAATAAATATAATTTCATTTAAATCATCTAGTGATGTCTAATGAACTGTGCAATTATTAAAACCACAAAGCTCTAGGAAATATTAATGTCAGACGATGGATCTGGATCATAGGACGTTTCCCTGAACAAGACTGTAATGCACAATATAACAAGGCAAACTAGCACACAGCTAAACATGAAAACTAAAGCAGAAATGGCAAAGCTTAAAATGTAACACGTCGGATCTTAAGCAAGGTGTTTGTCTAACCAGCTTTCATAATATTAAAATATGAATGTAGTTTCATCTAAGACCTACTTTGCTATGTAGAAATGTGTTTCTTGAGACCGAAATGTGAGGCAGAAAGAAGAGGCGGACGTGTGGATATAAAGACATAATGGATATCCATACCTGTGGCGATGTAGAAGGGGCTGATACCAAAGAAGTCCTCTCCCCACTGAGGCTCCCGTGGCAAGCAGCTATCGTAGACTCTCAGAGCATCCAGCATCTCGTCATCTAGCTTGGTCATCTTACTCAGCCTCTGCTGCAGGAAACCGAGGCACATCCGACGCGCAAACAGGGCGCTGTCTGCACAGGACACTGTAGTTCCTGAAAGGAAAAAAGAAACAGATACCGAGATAAAGTTTCCCAGTAATGGAAGTAACTCAGAGCTTGTATTCAGACAAGGATTTAGCTGACCTGAGCCAATGCCATCAACGTAAACCAAACATGCAGCATGGACAAAAGCTGTGACAGCATCCAGTCTGAGGTCCCACTCCGCTTCTTCCTCTTCCTCAGGCACTCTCATGGTCATGAAGCTGTCCTCGTCTCTCTCACACACAGTATTGAGGAAGTTCACCCAGGAGAGGATATCTCTGACACTCAGGATGCAGCGCCGGCCGAAGTCCTGCTGGGTCAGCCACTCAATGAAGTCCAGCATCAGCTCTGCGATGTCCACGCCTGGATTGCATTTGATGACAGGCAAAATTAGCTTCATCTTTATATTAATCAGCAGCAACCTAAAGAAAACAATCACAGGTACATCTCAGCCACTGCCCGGCTAGCTGGCATCAGTAGAGTCCGCTTTACCGTCAAGCGAGAGTCCGGCCCGCAGGTTGTGTTGGATGATCTGAACCAGGTCACTGCGGCTGTTGCTCTGCGGACACCAAATCTCGGTGAAGCGGTTCCTCAGGGCAGGAGACAGCTGTCCAAAAGCACATCAGCACAATGGTCAGACTTCACCTTCACTTACAGCACCAGCCAAAGTGTTCATACCTTTGAACCTGTTCACTTTCTTACATTAACTGCCACAGAGAGTTTCTCACTCTGAGCTGGAGATTTTTTCAGAATGGTGGAATACATTTTCTAAATCCATATTTCAAACCTCTGTTCTCAATTCTAATTTGTAAAGATATTCAAATTCAATGTATAAACTGCAACATAATGAATGAGACAAAGTGTAGTAAGTATAGAAATGATTGTTGAACTTCTGAATAAACAGAACAGTTTTATAGACCAGCAGCAGAGTTTGTAACAGACAGCGAGTCAGGGCAGAGATTCTAAAGTCTGATACATTACACTTTGATGACACCAAATAAACTTTTACAACGTGAAAATCCTAGATGGCTGACGTGCTCGACAACATAATGCTTTTTTTTTTTTTACTTTTGAACACTTAAGATATAAATGTTTCTTGCTAACCAAACCGATGAAAAGCAGTGTTTAACTATAGTCATAATCTACGATGCTGACAACAGCAGGAGGTACTGAATCTGAATAAGATTGAACTTTATTCACCAAGTTTGAGCATACAAACAAGGAATCTGACTTTGGGTTCCAACACTTGCATTGTGTAAAAAAAACAGGCAGACAAGTAACAGCAAGCAGAAGAGCAACTACAATTTATAACAGAAAAAACATTATTCAGGGAAAAAAGGTAAGAATCTGGCCAGTATGTACAGGAGAGGTTTTAATTTGTTGTTGTTTAACCCCTCAGCAGAGTAGCTGGCTACCCTGACTGTAAGGTGTTCATCAGAGCTACAGGCTCAGTGTCGACTCGTTTCCATCCACACCACAGTATGACATACCTCCTTCTTGCCAAAGTCTCCACCAGGATTCATGGTGGCAACTAGACGGAAGCCAGTAGCTGCTTTGATCAGCTCCACATCATCGTTGTCTCCGCTGCCCTTCTCTGCCAGCACGAGAGACTTCTCCGTCTCCAGAACACTGAGCGCAAACACAGCACATAATGACAAACTCATCTCTGCTTTTCATTTACCTGCATTATCTTATAGGCAGAAAACTTGAACCAAACAAAACAGACGTTTGCAGACACTAAACTTTCCCCAGTAAACTGGCCGGAGAGGCTCATGTTCTACATAAACCAGGCGCGCCCAACGTGAGGCCATTTGCCAAAATCTACTTTGAATACATTTATTAAAATAACTAATTTGTTCATTTAAAATGATCATATTTTGCGGCGCATTTAAAAAATTCACAACATACTTTTTTTGGTTATTTCAGTTTTTTTATTCATTCTTTGGCCCTTGAGTACTTTTGACTTGACCATTTTGTCCCACGTCTAAATGTTTGGACACCCCGATATAAACAATCAGCACAAAGCGGCTGTCTGTGTTGATTCCACAAGGGTGGCGACTCCTTTTGCAAGCCATTGCACATCCATGCACAAATCTAAACAGTGACAGAGGAAATAAAGTCTGGAAACACTAATAGTTTTCCACATCCAGTTTAGTTTCGTCCCTTTACTTATTCAGACCTGGAAAATACTCAAACAGAATCCCAGCCTGTATAGGAAGCAGGATGGATCCTCCTTGTTCTCTACATAATATCATAGGAGCGTTGTACCTGTTGAGTCTTTCCAGCACAGAATCGTCTGCGAGGGAGATCTCATCCATGAGGAACACTCCTCCCTCCTTCATGGCGAGCACCAAAGGTCCATCAATCCACTCAAAGAGCCTGACATCCTCACCAGCAGTCTATTCAAGGACACATTACACAAAAACGATCATTAACAGAGCCGTCTAAGATTAGTTTGTTCCTTCACTGGCTTCTTCCATAATTAGTTTCTAATCGTTGCTGCTCTTTGTGGGATGTTTTAGAAGCCAGTCCTTTGGGGCGTCAGCCTCCTGGTCATCCTATCACACTAAAGTACCGTCTGTCACATTGATACGTCAGCAACACAGCAAAAATGCCAACAGTAGAGGCTGATGGAGAGTTTCATGACTGGATAGAGCAAAAAATAAATGAATTAAAAAAGATAACACAGGTGGCTCAGGTCAATTAGGTATCATTTACAAGTTCTTACAGCTAATCACCACCGACAGAACCATTGCAAATTAAGTCAAAACTCTGTGTTTAAGGGCCACGGCAGAACAGAGTGAACCGATTCTGCAGATTTTGTTTGACCACTACAAGCCTCAAAGCACAACAAATTAATAAAAGGTCTTACTAGAACCCAAACGTGGGTATACGAGTACCTGGTGGGTGTATCTAACCGGCCGCAGACCTCCAAGGAAGTCAGACGTCTCCATGTGCATATGACAGTTGACGGAGAAGAACTTCTGTCCAGCCAGAGCGGCGTACAGCTGACATATGGTGGTTTTTCCACATCTGGGGAGGAAACGGGTAAAAAGGGCTTGGCCCGATTAATAAAGAAAAAACTCCCCCCTTTATACAGTCTATGCTGTGTTGTTGTTGTTTTTTTGGAGACCCGGCATTTTTCTTTCATCCACTGGAAGGCATCAGGGACCTGAATTTGCACAGATGCTGTTTGCAGATAAAGCTTTAAAAGTCTGACATGCGAAGCTCACCCAGTGTCTCCTACAAGCAGAACCGACTCCCCGAATTGCAGAGCTCGGCCAATCAGCACAGCCATCCTCCTCAAACCGTGGGTCCACACAACGTGGCGGAACTCCTCTGGTACTCCTGCAACGCTGTCGATGAGGGGGCCTGGCAATCAGAGCAAGATCCAAGCTGAGAGGGCTCCACGCTTCCACAGCTTTTCAAGTCGCCACAGTACTCTCAGCCACAAAAACGGTTTCTAATTGTTTTAAGGAGAACACTTTCACCCCTGCTATGGACTTTTCTGCACATGATGGGCTGGTTCACCTTCCCAGTGGTAGGAAACAGAAGGGTCTATAGAAGGATTAAAGACTTCTCCTACCACACACTATTTCTCCTTGACAATAATTCTACAAACAGAAGCAGAATTAAGGAAACGCTGAGGGAAGCCTCTGCAGAGTGAATGGAGAGGCTCTGTGTTTGCTGCTGGAGCGCTACTTACTGAACTGACTGGTGAGCTGTTTCTTTGAGAACAGGTTGTCGGGGTTCACCGTCCGTTTGAAGTGTTTCTGCAGGGTGGCCAGGATGATGGCCTCCTCCTCCTGCTTCCTCACTCGTGCAGCCAGCAACATGTAGCCTGTACATGAAGGCAACCGCTTCATTTAGGATGCCAGCCGTTTCACTAAAAAAAACACTTTACATCATGTGTGAGGTGCCTCACCGTCATCCGCTAAATGCTGCAGCCAGTCCTGAGAGCCCGCCGTCTGCTCCTCCAGCCTGTAGCGCTCCGCCCAGCGGAACAGATCTCTCAGAGTGATGAAGCCGTGTTTCCCAGCAAACACGGACGATCCTCTGCGCAACGACTGGGACGAGGGAAGCATGGAGGAGTTTTAAAGCTGCAGTACGGATCAGCACCACACGTCTGTCATGTAAGCCTACCTGAAGGTCCAGCATGACTTTGACCAGCTTGGTGCAGTAGGATGGAGGTAAACTACACCTCTGGTGAAGGATGGTCTCTAGTTCTCCACTGGGCAGCTCATCAAAGTGCAGCTCCACAAATCGGTTCCTGAAAGCCCTGGAGAGGACCTGGACAGAAGCGGGAAAGGTAAAAAGATTCCATATTTCTCATTTATTTAAATACAAAAGTTGTGAGTAAACTGTGAATATTTCCCACGCTATTAGGAAGCCCTTTGGATCATCAGTTTGACTACATAAGCTCTTTTTACCATTTTAGTCTACATGCAGCTATAAGCCTTACGGCTAGAGGGTAGGAGAGTATAACAGGGTTTATACAGGAATGAGTAACCCTAATTTAATGCTTTTTAATGCTCTTTTAATGCTCGTAGAAATAAATTTAATGCCAGTACCCATATATATATATATATATATATATATATATATATGCATAGAGTAATTGTTGATGGCTGTGTTCAGACACCAGAGCACCTCCGCATGCAGTGTTGCATTGGATCCAAATGTTGTTCGAAGACCGTCTGATTTCCCTACGTTAGTGGCAGTAAAGCTTGCTCCAGCTGCTGCTGTGCTGTTTGCGGTAGCTAATGCGGACGTGACTGCGTTGGTTACAGAAAAGTAACTTGACATTGTTAGCTGTTGTCTGCCCCTTGCAGCTTATCTGTGGCTGTCTGCAGTGGTGTAGTGGTCCCTGGAGAAGTGGGTATACTCTCAATGTTTGCCCTTTTAGACGCAGCTCAGAAAAATGATGTTTTAGAAACAATGACATGTAACACTGCTCTATTTAGTTTACCCAAAAATCCATCACTAGGGTTTACTCATTTTATCCTAAAATATTTAGCCTAAAACATTTAGATTACAATATTTCCTTGAGCTACTACGTGAGGTGTGAAAATACTGTTGTCTCTTTTTTAAAGATTTTATCCAGCTTCTGGCATGTAATGTAACATTTTCTTTGGTTAATATTGAAGGAATTCCTACACTACATCCAGAATCAACATTTCATTACTTTACTGTAGGTTTTTCAATATAGACCTAGATGATAAGGCATAAAGTCCTAAATTGAATGAGAAAGAGAATCTATAGAAAGAGATAAAGTTAATAACGAGGAGAACATCAAAACTCAAATCTCTTTGTCTTTGCAAATGGGGAATTGTCAAATATACCGGTTGAAACACCCAAACAACTGTTGATCCTGTTGATTTAGACACCCTGACAATTAATGTTTAGCCCCTCGATTTTAAAATGAACGGTGATTTTAAACTTGGCAGTCAAAAAGGACCTCAGTTAAGTCATTTTTTATCATTTAAGGAACAAAGCAAAGGTAAAAACTATTTTTTCAAGTCAAAAATATGGAAACACTACTCCAAGCCTTCATTCATCATAGCTGGATTAGTGTAATTCTCTTTATCTCTGAATCGGTCAGTCCTCACTCAAATGGCTGCAGCTGGTTCAAACGCTGCTGCACACCTTTTAATGGAAAAACATAAAATAAAGCACATCAGCCCATCCTGGCCTCCCTTCACTGGTTGCCTGTTTATCTTAGAGTTCAGTTTAAAGAACTTCTGTTTGTTTTTAAGGATTTAAACAGCTTATTATTATTGTTGTTGTTTTAAACTGTTGATTCTTTACTCAAGTCATTTTATTAGATGTTATTTTGTTGTAACTCGTGTTAAAGTGCTCTTTAAATAATGATGACAATGATGATGATTATGATCACAAGAAACGTTTGCATCATCACCCAGAAGCTGGAAAGAAAAGAGACAAAAAGATTTTTCACACCTCACTTAGTAACTCAAGGAATTATTTAAATAAATATTAACTAAATATTTTAGGCTAAAATATTAAACTGTTTATTGGTTGTTGTTTTTTCTTCAATCCCACCGTTATGTTTAATAATTTCTGCCAAAAGCTGCAGCATTTTCATTTAATCCATCCGAATGCAGTATTTGCAAGCCCTACTCTGATTGGATGGAAAGAAACCCGTCTGTGATTGGCTGGTGAGGTGGACAGTTTTTTTTTTTTTTTTTTAAGACAGTTTTTGAAGTCAAGAGCGCACAGACAGAATCCAGTGAGCCGCACACAGCTGGTGTTGAGCGTGGAAGTAGCAGGTCACGGGCAGACACGGAACCGAGGCTAGTGGATTGAGAAGAGTTTATCAGAGTTGAGCGCACGCATGATGTTTAAACGCTGAATACCTGTCTCACTGCACGCTCAAACAAAATACACAAATATCGCTCCAAAAGTGGGTATACGGCGTATATCCGCGTACACCCTGGACTACACTGTCCGACTTCATGTGAGACCGTAAAGCATTGACACCCATTGTGCAAAGCTTATTTTTTTTTTACAAACACGGCAAAATCCTTCGTCATCTTTACTGTCGACAGGCTGCAGCCATGTCCCCAATTCCTCGTTTTCCATCCGCTTTTGTTGAAATTAGCATTTTCCCCCATTCTCTAGCTCTTTCTCCGCCTCGAGTCCCTTTTCCGAACATTGTAAAAAAAATACGGCTTTAGGATCAACCGGAAGCAGTTCAGCGCACAACGCGGAATCAGTTATATCTGATATAATATATCTGACGAAACTGTTTTTATGACAGTATTTTTTTTTTTAGAAAAAAATAAGGCATTTTTAATGCCACAGATAATCACATTTAATGACTTTTAATGCCAATTAAGGCCTTAATTTTAAAAAATTTCATTTAATGACTTTTAATGACTTTTAATGCCCCGCGGAAACCCTGTATAAAAGTGAATATTTGCACGACATCGTCACCTTTGATTGACATGACGCCACCTAGGGCTGGACGATATAGAAAAAAAGCATATTGATAAAATTGAAACCATATTGATCGATATCGATAATTATCAAAAAAAAAAATTCTAAATATACATTTTAAGAGCAGCCCTGGCCATTTTATGCTGTTGCTTAATGACCTAGTTTAAAATAAATGGATTCAAACACAACCATTTATTCAACCAGCGTTTTACTAAAACTGTAAGTGTTAAAAAAGAAAAAAAGAACACGTGCTCTCTGGACTCTCTGAAGGCTGATGGAGCTTTCCTGGGTTTGTGATTGGGATGTAATGACTGTGGTATTAATCTACATGATAGGCTAGAATGCACTGTTCTTTTATTGAACTTTTTATAGACCACAGTTTTTTTTATATTGAACCACACGTCTATTGATTGATATATATCGTTATTAAATTATCGTCCAACCCTAACGCCACCTGTCAATCAGTCTTAGAGGCTTGTCAACAACTGACCAATCAGTGATTGCAAAGTGAAACGGCCCTTACCAGCAGAAGCTGCATGCCCTTCAGCTCCGACAACATTGTCAGGATTTTAGATTACAAACAGATTACGATCAGAGTAATTTCGTTAAAAAAACATCAGTAAAATGGTTACTGGTTAAAAAAATACAATTCAGACACACTTATCCTGAATGTTTTAGCGGGTGGAAGAAAAATGTAAATGATGGATAAATGCATATGGCCGACCTGAGCAGCTGAATACAGCAGTGATCAGCGGGGAACTACTGCATGTTCACCTGTACGAAGGTAACTCAAGTTTTGGTTCATAAACATTGTATGCTTAATGGTTAAATTAAAGGGTAATGCTCAACGCGAGCTCTACGGTAAAACTTCTGGTTGCATAAATTTTTCCCTTGTTAGCTAGGATCCGTTAGCAAGACTCTGATTTTGCATTTAATAGGTAATGTAAAGTAAAATTTGCACTCCCAAGAGAGAATTTCACTGTAAATCTTTGCCATGGATGACCTTGATTCAACCTCGGCCTGTCTGTGGTTACTTTCAAATAATTACAGACTTGATGTACAGCTTGTTTGAACATTTCCCCCCGTTTTCTTTGCCTTAATGTTGGTAGATAAGGCAAAATGCCTCTGGTAACATTATGAGCTTCACTATGACCACCATTAACGTCTTCGTTGTTGGGGGTTAGATGGGCCTGCGGCCCACAGAGTGAGCTGAATGATCTTACAGCTGGTGTCATGTCAATTAAAGGTGCATAGCACGTTAATTTGTCTTTTCATTTATTTATATGTCAGTAGCTCACTCTGGTTGCATACAAAGTTTTTATGAACGATTAGTTGTTATTTTGGTGTTTTATGCTTTATTTTTGCTCAATTTGTTAGTAAATAAAGCCTTTCATGTTTATTTACGATTTTACCAGATGTACGTATTATTGCACATGCGTAGCAGGGGATAAAACAAAGAAGAGGCTAACGGCTATTAACATCTCCAGGCGAAACAATGAAGAAAGGTCTGAGATCTAGTGAAAAAAAGCGAAGAAAAAATATGATTCCAAAAGTGAAAAGACTGGAATGCCGCTGGGAATACAGTATGAACATTGGTGTTCACTGAAGCGGGACTTTTTTTTTTTTTTTTTATCCACAAAAAGGACTGTCAAAACATTATCAAGATGGAGGCTTGGTGTATATAACCTTATTATTTTATCATTTTTTTCTAAGCATATTACTGGGTTATATACCTTTAACAATGAATAATTCTGATTTTCATGGGTTTTCATGTTCCCACACATACTTATCTGCTCTGCTTTCAAGCTCTGTCCCCACATTTATTTTAAAATGAGACTGCCAGTCTTAAGTTCTGTTTTTTGTAACTGATGAGTTAGTCTGGGTGTCACAAGTTCTACTTTGCCATACCTTTCTGCCACCGTAGAGTCCTGGGGGATTCTGGGTAGCAAAGAGCATGAATCTAGGATGAGCCTGGATAACTTCCTGGGTCTCTGCTACGAACAGCTCCCTGTTGTCATCCAGCAGTCTGTTCAGAGCCTCGAGGACGTCGGTGGGGGCGAGGTTCAGCTCATCGAGGATCACCCAGTAGCCTTTCCTCATGGCATCAATCAGAACGCCTAACAAGAGATAGACAACAAATCAAACCAAGGAGCAGAGTTTTGTCTGAGAACTCTGACACTGAATACGTATGTGTTACTGTATGTCATCTAGTTTTTAGAATATTTAGGACTACAAATGTTGTCACAATGCGTATCGGAGGATTTCCACTGAGAACCTCTTGGAAAAATCCTAAGTTCTCTAAGCAGTTAATGATGATATTGAATAGTTTCTCTCCTCTAGTTCGACCTCTACTGATCAGCACATCATCAACAACTTCAACCATTAGAAGAAGAAATCTTTGTCACTGCAATTGTACATTCCAATGAAATTTGTCTTTTGCATTTAACCCCTTAACTGGCGCCCCCAAAATTCCACAAGCTTCTAAAAAATATATACCCAAATTAAATTAGATGCTGCTCTTGAACCCTTGAACAATCTGGGTCTAAGGGCCTTGCTCAGGGACCCATAGTGGCAGTCTGCGGGGATCGACCCGGGGACTTGCGACCTACTCAGAGAGCAAGCATGCCGCTCAAACCACTAGGCCACCACTCCCCATAAAAAGATGACGGTGACAGAAGTGAGGCTGCCAGACAGCTCCAACAGGCACTCTGAGCACCGAGGCAAGGTGGGCGAAGTGTCTTGCCCAAGGACACAACAACTGAGACGGTTGGAGCGGGGATCGAACCGGCGACCCATCAGTTGGCAGGGCAACCTCCACACTCTTACACCACTGCCACCGTTAAGGCTGGCCCATAAAAATGATGCGCTAGATTACAGTCTTGGTGATGTGGCATGTGCCTGGTCATGTGACCCATGAATAGAGTCAGGGTTATAAGACCAACACAAGGCCAACAACACAGAAAACCATGCACCCAAACTGACAGACAAGAATAATGTTGGAATGAGGATAACCCAACATGAGCATTTATAAGCTGTGGGAGGTTAGAGCTGGACGATATGGCTTAAAAGTAAAATCTTCGATTTCATTACACCAAATCCGATTAATCAATTTTTTTTCTCCTCGTTTGTGTTTCACAAAAAGAAATTAAAGGAATTATTTTAAAAACTTGCTATTATATCAAGGATTTTGTCTGGTATTTGACCTGAATTTAAAGTGCAACTAAATTCAAGCTGTGAAACATGCTTGTAGAACAAGATGGCAGCCCTGCCATTGTAAACGTTGAAAATATAACTAAATATTTGCTGCTAGTGGTATTACACAATGAGCCAAGAACAGGCTTCACTTGTGTAACTTCAAACTAACTTAAAAAAGTAAATTGGTAAATTAAAGTGCCTCGTACTATGGTAAAAAAAAAAGAAAACATATTTTCCTAAACATATATTCAGCATTACATGCTGTTCTCTTCATGGAACCCCAATGAGTCCATTGACAAAATAAAAATGCAGATTATCCAAAAATGAAATCTTAAAAAAGAAATTATAAATGGATTCTATGGGGGGTTAGCTACAAAAACATGGACTAAAGTAGAAAAGAAGCCCAGAAAACCCAGGGATTCTAGGTTAGACTGAAGCAGAGACAGTCTTTCTGTATGAATATTTAAAAAGGCAGTCAGCTGTTACTGCCAATCACCATCTGAGCCACCAAGGATGAAGTCGGATCAGAACATTGAGGGAGAACGGACAAGACTACAAGCCCAGAACCAGGAATAAGACTGTGAACTTGGATTATGTTCCTAAAACCTAGAGGTTGATAAACCATGTCAGTCGCATGGAACTGATTTGGATTAGGTAAAAAGTGAAGAAGCTGTCATTTAAAACGGTTAAAGGCTTCATGACTCATACCCTCTTTGAACACCAGCTTGCCCCTGTCATCTGAGGAGTAGCAGCCGATGTACTCCTGGATGTCGGTGTGCTCGTGATTGTTGATGCGCACACACTGGTTCCCAGTGGCCAAAGCCAGCCAGCGGATGAGGCTGGTCTTTCCGACAGACGTCTCACCCTGGATCAGCACTGGGTGTGTCCTGTAATGTCCAAACATGTCGGGACGGGTCATGGCAGGGTAGAGCATTGATTAGTCATTAGCTGTGTGTAGAGCTGTTGCAATGAGAGTGTATGAAACCAATCTAAAAGAGTACATCCACTCAACATGGATTTTAATGACGGAATTGATCCAGGGTGAAAACATGATCTAACCAGAGCCAAACAGTTCATTTATTTGTGGTTATCATTGTAATTCATGCTAAAAACTAACAGGTATGGGGCCATACCTGACACAGCTCAAGAAGAGAGCTAGGTGAGATCATGATGATGCCAAAGAAATATTAGTGACGATAATTGGGCTAATTGCAGTGTGTTGTTTTCCTAATATCGTGCAGCCGTATATACGATATCCATTTACTAGGATTTATAAAAATTAGAGTTAGTTGACAAATTATCCCCACTTCACACAGACTCAAATACATTACTAATACTAATGTTTTAGATAAATGTCCCTGAGCAACCAGCTGAATATTTGACAGCAGAACTCAGAACCGGTGGAGGTCATTGGTATTGGCTGGTGTCCTCAAACAGACCTGGCTTCTACTTAGTCCCTTCATTGTCAATGGGTTTGATGTTGGGTTCAATCCAGAGGCTAGAAGATAGCCTTCTTAATCCATTCCAGTTCTGATGTGTGCTTGACCATTAAACTGTTTCCAGGTTTCAACCATCTGACCCAAACTGCTTCCTAAAATGAAAGAAAAATGGGTCCAAGAAACAACCAAGAAACAAGCCAATCAAACTGGAGTTTATCCTGAGTTCCACACTACTAAGTAAGAAAGAAGTCCCTACTCCAAAAGTAACATCTGAAGGTTCTGAAATTCTCTGTTCCCTACATAGACAAACCAAATTCCTTCTGGAGACAACTTTTATGTTCAGGAGAAAAGAACCAAGCTACTTGGTGGGGGCACCATCATGCTGTGGGGTTGTTTTGCTGCCAGATTTACTGGTGCATTGCATAAACTGGATGAAATAAAGAAAAAGACTAAACTTGACCTCAAATGAATTCAGCTTGATGGCACCAGTGGGTGATTCTGAAACGGCCCCAACCTTTACCATGTTGAAAATGTTTGGACTATACTGAAAAGCAACCGATTCAAATGAGCTGCACTAATTCAGATCAGCAGAGGTCAAGTATCCAGTTAGAATAATGCAAACATGTCCAGCTTACCAAGGAGCATTTATCTGAATGTTAGTGGGGGTGTTGGAGAGGGGACATGAGCATATATGTATAGTTCCTACCCTGTGTGGATTAGAGAGAATCTACAATAAAGTCCACCCAGTTTAGATCACCCGGTTTGTTTTTGAAGGACCACTGAGTTTGTATGTAGTATTATCAGGCCAGCCCCAAACAGAATGACAAGGCCAAGACACCAATGTTCATGATGAGTGGATGTAAACTTCTGAGCGGACAGCAGCAGTAAGAGTTTAAACCAAATTAAAACTCAGCATCACAAATGACACAGATCCACACACTGCTTTGTCTGTTCAACCATGGCTAGATCAACGTGTGCCACTCAAACGCTCATATTAATATTATGTTCCTCATGGCCTCATTCAGACCGGCCTGTGAAAGTGACAGAGAGCCAAAGTAAGAGCAAAGCTGGAGGGATCATCTGAGGTAACCTGAGTCCCTGTTCTATTGATTTTCAGTGACATTTGGGAACAGTGAGTCAGGCTGGGTCAGAGCCATCCTACCCTGCAGACACCACTCTGGCAAGGTCCCGCAGGTTGAGTTTAACGGAAGCAGTGAGGATGTAGCTGGGATCCAGGGCTGGTTCCATTTCCCCTCGCGGGACCCAGTAACCCTCTATTTCCACACAGGTCCGGCCTGGTGGAGCTGGGATTGGCTGCAGGAAAACACACCAACACTAGTACAACATTTGCAATCTCAAACTTACTGTCCTGCCAATTCGGAAACCTTTACACTGATCAGTACTTCAGCAGAGAACGACCAATGATTTAGTTATATAAACCTACAAGATTTCAGTTCAAACATCAATTATGTCTAGATTTCTCAGGAAGGAATTCTACACGTTGTTTACACCAGTATATAAATCAGGGTTTATTAAATATAAACATCCTTTAGTTTATGGTTAGAGTCTTACTTGTTTCAGACACTTGGTGTTCCCCAGTAGAACGTGCTGACACACTAGTTTCTGGACCTGAGGGTGGGAGCTCCGGTCGAGCTGCGTCAGGAAGCTCATACAGAAGCCCTGATCAAGATGTGGACGGAATGTCTCAACATATGAAGAAAAGTCCCCAGACATTCCACAAAACGCCCCCACGTCATGTCGGGCTTCTTACCTCATACAGTGAGCGCTGGACACTGTGGCAGGGGTTGGCTGCTGCATAGCTCAAAGCCCTGCACAGAGTGCGCAGGCTGTAGTGAGGTCTGTGGCCAGTCCCGTCCACCAGGTGGGACGAGGCCTCCTTCCGCGCTGCCAGATAGAAACTTCAAACACAACCACAGTAAGTTCAATGCAAACAGCTGCTGGGGAAATCTATTCATTTGCTTTGAGTGCTTGAGTTTTTTTTTACAACTTTGTAAAAAAGTAACATAGGTCGTTTATTGGTTCCTTTAGGTTTTGAAGACTGCCAGTCAATTGCTAATTCTGGAGGGGCTCAATAGAGAAAAGCTGTCTGAAATTCATCAGACTGAACTGTTGACTGATTGATGCAAAATGTAGGTTAAAACACTCCCAATAAACTCCTCTGTAGAGACATTCAAAGAAAGGAGGAATGTAAGGATGGGTTAAGGCTGACCTTATGATGCCACTGATGACACTTTTCTGTGGGTTCAAGCATTTGAGGTAGTGTGAAACAAGAATCCTCAGGTCTCCCTCGTTCTCCAGCTCATGCACATACACCTCGGTAAATCTGGAAGATTCACAGACAGACAGACAGACAGCTTTACCTTCTAACCACACAGCTTTTCTAATAGCAGATATGTTGTTTGTCCTTGAAGCATTTAAAGTTCAAACAGTTTGAAATGATAAGTTCATAAAGCAGAATTTGCTCAATACGAGTTGGAAAAATGACAAACTTGAAATTATGTAGGCAATACATGCCATGAATGTAAAGGAGACATATGCTTTTTAAACCCTTCCTTTTCACATTCAAATCATTCAGCTGTGAAGCGGTAATGCTTTGGTCTGAATTCCTCGTTATTGTTGGTCCACAGCCCCCGTTTCACCTCTGTTCTGAGGTGCGTCTGAGAGCAACTCGTTTTGGTGCTGTCTCTTTAAATGCAAATGATGCACTGCCATACATAGAAGTCTAGCCACTGAACTCTGCTGCACTGAGTGAAGGCTGAAACACACCAAACCATCTGACCCGTCGTGTCGGAAGGTTCGGTATGTTAACTACAATCAGCACCATCATCTGGTCCGTTCACTGATGCAACACATCCCGCTGCTGCATATACTTGCACTATTCATATTGCCTTACACATAACCTTCTGTACATACAATATGTCTTTTTTTTGGTGTGTGTGTGTGTGTGTGTGTGTGTGTGTGTGTGTGTGTGTGTGTGTGTGTGTGTGTGTGTGTGTGTGTGTGTGTGTGTGTGTGTGTGTGTGTGTGTGTGTGTGTGTGTGTGTGTGGTGGTAGGGGAAGGAGTGCTGCTACATTCCTGACGAATGACAAATCCTTCTATTTATGACGTTTCTCTTGTCTTCTGCGTTCTGCTTGGAGCCTTGCAACAAACTTTTTCTCAAACATGCATTGTGAATGTACAGTTCAATGACAGTTCACCGGTCCAAAACAGGACGGACAACAATGCCCAGACTGACACCGGAGGACTACCTGGAGAATGATTAACAGTTATGTTTTTATACTGTGTGAGGAAGCCTCTAGGAAGGTAGTTAGTCATAAATGTGATTTTAAGAACATGTTATTTGCCAGTGCTGGCACACAAATGAATTTACTGCTATCAGTTAAATAAATCAATAAACCCGTGTTCACGTAAACCAGTCTGTTTGTTTTCTTTTTACCCTGCTTCACTTTTATATCAGACCACTACTCTGACTAAAAATGCTTTACAGTTTCCGTTCTCAGTGTTTCCCACAGGAAGATTGAGGCGCACGGCCTCCTAATCCCACTTCCACGTGAATCACTATGACTCCGTGAATACATCCACCAAATGCATAATGATGGTTTAAAGTTCATAAAACATCGTTCACATCAACTGCTACGATGTTTTTGGGATTGGAGTGATTTTAGGAGGCAAAAATCCACTTTGGTCTTGGTCTATCTTGGACTAGCCATTAGCTTCAGCCTCCAGCCTCAAATAATCTGGATTTAGACAAGAGAGTCATCTACTGCAGGGAAGATATTGTGTTTAACCACTTAACAGAGTCTCCCCACATTAATGGGAAATAAATTCACCTTACTAACGCGCAGAGAAACAAATACTTTGCTTTTACCTTAGCACAATCTTACCTGTTCCTCAGACCAAGAGGAAGATTCCTTTTCCCAACATCAGTAGCTGGGTTCATACATGCAAAGAGACGGAAGTCTGTGTGACGAACCAGTGGCTCTGTAATACATAAACATAACGTTAGGGACCTTTCTGGACAGCATCAACTATGAATACATTTTAGCAAAGCGTAATAACCTGTGGACGGTTTCTTGACTCTGTTCACGCACAGAGCTGTAATACTTTTCATTGTGATTCAGACAGGTGCAGTTCATTTTAAAGATGCAGTTTTAGTGCGTATTCAGACCGGAACAGGGAAACCGGCAACTGGTGGTGGGGGGTGAGGGGAGCTGAGATGTGTTGCTATGAGCATGTTTACCGGCTGAAGGTAACTGCTGAGAAACAATTAGGAAATAACTTTTTGTTTCTCTGATTAATACCACCTTTATTAGAAGCTGGTACATGAAATAAATGAAGACAGAACACACACACAGAGGTAGATAATCAGAGTTTAGTCCGTGAATCCACCTGAATGGTCTCTGCTTCAGAAACATTTCAGGTTGTCTGTGGAGGTTTGACCGATCTGAGTGTCTCTTTCTTTCTCTGGCTCCAGGCTGAGCCACCTGATGCACCTGAAAATCCTCAGGATCCTGTTGAGGATGTTTGTATTGTCCCACTGATAATTATTATCAATGGGACAATACACATTTATCCCACTGATAATTATTATCAATGGGACAATACACATTTATTGCAATTTAATTCCAATTATGTTCTAATTTTATTTCCATAACATTTGTTATGATGGTTGTGCTATTGCAACCAATTTTCTTTTTTTAAGATTTAGAGTGCGTCAACCCGGTTGGAACACAGAAGGGGGTGCGCGGCTAAAAAAGTTTGGGAACCGCTGGTGTAATGGAATTAAATCAGATTTCAGAACCACAACCAGAAGCATCATATTTTTTCTCTCGCCACAGTAAAGGATGGAGGCTATAGATGTGTCAGCTGCAGCGGTGCAAACTGCTGCTGCTGCATGCCTTCTGATCAGAACAAAACTGATTATATCACACCTGTGCAGGCCTGTCTACAATAGCTTCTTAGTGCTTTATTGTTTCATTCAACTCTTTATTTAACTGTGTCCACTACTGAGGATGTTATACCTTGTGCTGTAGTCCATCTTAAGTTTGGACTGGGTGAATGATTTCCAAATAAAGTCCAACTCATTCCATGTAACAGTGCTAGATGCCAGGCCTGGGAATAAGGAGAACCTCACCAGTGTCTCCACGATCGAGCAACACCAGAGAGCCAGCACTGCTCTCCAGCAGCCCACTCAGACACTCCAGGGTCTCTGCTGCTGCCAGGTTGATCTCGTCCAGCAGGATCCAGTGGCCCTTCTTCACTGCCTGAGCTAAAGAGCCCTACAGCATCCACACAGATAAGTGCGGTTACTCTGTCAATGCTGTTACTCTGTCAATGCAGGAACGTGCGTCTCCTGCGATAAGCCTTACCTCCACAAAAGCAAACACCATGGCTGTTTCACAGGCTCGGATCTGCTGCTGGGTCTGACTCAGTTTTGATGCCAGTGCCTCCCACTGCTCCAACTGAGAGGAATCTGCACAGACAAGAGAAAATAGCAGCATCTCACTGGACTAGTAGTCCACCTTTAAAGTCGACAAGGGCTCTACACCTTCTGGCGCCCTACCTTCTGGTTTTTCTTGTAGCTGCGTACCCAGAGTGGACTTGCAGACATGATCCATGAGTCGAAGCAGGTCCTGCCAGCGCTTCTCCCGAAAGCAGGTTTGCACGTGGCCCAGGAAAGTCAGGTTCTGCTTCCTCGAGTACGTCTGGGAGAACAGCTCTTCAAATGCCTCCCGCAGAGGCAGCAAGATCTGCCGGTGGTCTACTGGCTTGTAGCTAAAAAAAAAAAGAGACAATGGTTGCATAATAAAATGAGAGAACTACATTCTGCAATCCCCAGCCTGCATGTTGTTTTTTTAATATATATTCCATCAGTACAGAGGTCTGAAGTATAGACAATAGCGGAACCGTGATTCTTTTGCTGTTTGTTAACCATTCTGCAGTAGATGTGCTGTTTTGTTTATTCACTGCATGAGCCAAATCAGGCTCGCCTCTAGCTGTCACATCTGACTATGGAATAGCTTAGTGTACTGGGGAGGGCATGGTGGACTCCATGGCTGAAGACCATCACGCCATTCAGAGAGCAAGGATCATTTCACCGACCACAGCTGGACCAGCAGAAGACTGAATCCTAATATCAGGAGTTCCTACACTTTTAGGCTTTAAAGCTGCAGTAGGGAATTTTGAGAAAACCATGGACTTAGCCTGAAGATTTTAACAAGCACACTTTCCAGGTCCAGACATTCCTCCTGGCTTTGATAGGCTGCATTTGATACAGTTGATCACAATATTCTCCTACAAAGACTTGAACATACTGTAGGGATTAAGGGGAAAGCATTAGGCTGGTTTAAATCTTATCTGTCGGACAGATTCCAGTTTGTTCATGTTAATAATAAATCTTCCTCAAACTCTAGGGTAACCTGTGGAGTACCACAGGGTTCAGTCCTTGGACCAATTCTCTTTACTATATATATGCTTCCGATCGGCAAAATTATCAGACAGCATGGGATTAATTTCCACTGTTATGCTGATGACACTCAGCTATATCTATCCATAAATCCTGATGAATCCAATCAATTACTTCGACTGCAGTCATGTCTTGATGACATCAAAAGCTGGATGACTTTAAATTTCCTGCATCTAAATTCTGACAAGACCGAAGTTGTAATCTTTGGGCCAGAGTCCTCAAAAAATAAACTTCTTAACCAATCACTTAATCTGGATGACATTAACTTGGCCTCTGGTAATAAAGTAAAAAACCTTGGTGTTATTTTTGACCAAGACATGTCATTTAAATCCCATATTAAACAGGTTTCCAGAGTTTCCTTTTTTCACCTCCGGAATATCGCCAAAATTAGAAACATTCTGTCCAGGAGTGATGCTGAAAAACTAGTCCATGCATTTGTTACTTCAAGGCTGGACTATTGTAATTCTTTACTATCAGGAAGTCCACAAAATTCAATTCAAAGTCTTCAGCTGATCCACAATGCTGCAGCAAGAGTTCTGATGAAAATCAACAAGAGGGATCATATTTCTCCAATTTTAGCTTCCCTTCATTGGCTTCCTGTTAAATCAAGAATAGAATTTAAAATTCTTCTTCTAACGTATAAAGCCCTTAATAATCAAGCTCCATCATATATCAGAGGTCTGATTACTCCATATGTTCCTAACAGAGCACTTTGCTCTCAGACTGCAGGTCTGCTGGTGGTTCCTAGAGTCTCTAAAAGTAGAATGGGAGGCAGATCCTTTAGCTATCAGGCTCCTCTCCTGTGGAACCAACTCCCAGTTTTGGTCCGTGAAGCAGACACCCTGTCTACTTTTAAAACTAATCTTAAAACCTTCCTTTTTGACAAAGCTTATAACTAGAGTGGCTCATGTTACCCTGAGCTACCTCTATAGTTATGCTGCTATAGGCTTAGGCTACTGGAGGACATCAGGGCCTATTTTTCTCACTCTACTGATTTCTACTGTTCTCCAGTCTACTGTTCTCCATTTTTGCATTGCATTACATTGAAATGACTGTTGTCATTTCAGCTTTTAACTTTTTGTTCTCTCTCTTTTTTCTTCATAGTAGGTACACCTGGTCTGACGTTCTGTTGACTGTGAAATCATCCAGGGAGGACAGATCACCGACTATTACCATCTAATGTAGAACAGATTACTAGATCAATGTGTGCTTCTGTGCTTTTTTGTATCTCTTGTTGTGTCTCTGCTCTGTCTTCTGTAACCCCAGTCGGTCGAGGCAGATGACCGTTCATACTGAGCCCGGTTCTGCCGGAGGTTTTTTTTTCCCGTTAATGGGTGGTTTTTCTTCCCACTGTCGCTTCATGTTTGCTCAGTATGAGGGATTGCAGCAAAGCCATGTACAATGCAGACGACTCTCCCTGTGGCTCTACGGTTCCCCAGGAGTGAATGCTGCTTGTCGGGACTTTGATGCAATTAACTGGTTTCCTTATATAGGACATTTTGACCAATCTGTATAATCTGACCCAATCTGTATAATATGATTGAACTTGATTTTGTAAAGTGCCTTGAGATGACATGTTTCATGATTTGGCGCTATATAAATAAAATTGAATTGAATTGAATTGTTTCTGACCAGGAACGGTGTATTTCTGCAGATGGTAGTAGGACCACAGGGAGGAGCCAGAGGATCTTTATTTTTCTCACAGATTATCTGGCTCATGTTTTAGTGACAGTGACAGTTTTAAAAAAATATCTAAAAAGTTCCTTTGTACATATGTTATCTACTACACCTTTAAGGAAGGAACTGAAGGAAGTTGTTAGGAACATAACGTGGAACGCATCCAGAGCCCTGATGACTGCAATTGTACCTGAACAATATTCCATAATATATTGAAACTATGTTGTGATGTTGAAATCAATGACTACTGTACAGAACGCAGTATTTGTTTGCTACTAAATTCTAGGGTTCAGGAATTTACCCTTTGAAAGTATTAATATCTTTAGCCTGGTGGGTGGAGCCTGTCCTGCTGGCATTGGGTCAAACTGGTAAATTATCTGGTTTTAAGGTGGGCCTCATACTTCTTTTTGATCTGTTCATTTATGCGTGTCCTCATTTGATAAGCTAGCTACACCTGGCAGTTTCTAAACTTTTATTTGGTATAAAGGAAGAGTCTTTTTTTTTCTTTGTCTGCCTTTCAGTTTTTTTTGCTAAATAAGTACCAAAAGATTGATGTGGTTGTTTTCCCATCACTTTGCACACTTGTTATGAGACTTTACTAGCCCTCTGCCCAAATTAATGACGTTTAATAACCTTTAATGTGTCACTCACCCGCCAAGAAGGTCGGCTGTATCACTTTGCTGGTTCATGTTCACCACACGCAGCTTGTGTCCTGAGTTTCCAAACAAGCGATATCAGCGAGCAGCTTTGACAGGTTGGTATAAAAGAATTTGAACAGAAGGATCTGGAGAGCCTCCAGAGACGCGGAACCCACCAGTGATTGCGGCTAGGTGTTGTACGGTGGAGGTCTTTCCTGTTCCAGTCTCTCCAACCAGGAGGACAGGCTCTCCCTTGGCCACACAAACAGCCAGTTGTTCCAGCAGAACAGCCGATGGTCGTGTCGCAGCAAACGTCTGGTTCCGGTTTTGACTGGAAACAAACAGAAAATATGCATAATACATGATGTGTGAAGTCAAACCTTTATCAGCAGTTTATCCAACATCCAGACATTCACAGATAACATCCTGACTGATTAAAGCCCAGCATTAGGAGAATCTATTCATTATAGGATGGGTGGTCATAATGTTTTTGGCTGAATGGAGTATGCAGTTAGAAAATATTTACTATGTATCCAGGCCAAAGGTTATCACCCATTCATTTTTGCTTTCAGGGAGGATCGATGGGACTATTTGGATGAGTCTGGACAGCTGAACCATTAGATGACTGTGTTTACAACAGAATAGTTTAAAATCAATTTGATGTTTATTCAATCTACCAGCAGGGGTCTACTCAGTTCTATCCATGGCTGAAAGCTGAACCAGCAACAAGCTGAGGCACATGGTGTAAATAAGGTGAGTGGTTAGGATGGCCCACTTACACGGTCAGCTGCACGGCCTCGGCCTGCTTTCGAGCCAGGGTTGCTCTGCCCACCATAGCCTGCAGCTCTGTCAGCGAGATGCCCGGCTGATACAGCTGGCAGAAGTGCTGAGCCTAGGCACAAACACAGAAAAGCAACAGTTCTGACCAAACCAAACTCCGAATCTTCAGTTCTGGTTTTAGGTTAGTGCTTTTTACAAATAGAAATGTTTCTTCAACCAAAAAAAAGCTAAGACCTTCTCCTTGGAGATGTTCAGCTTGCTTCCAATGATCTCAGCCATTCGCAGTCTGCTTGCAGGGAGGGACAGCATGGCTGTGAAGCAGTCCAGGGCCTGACGAGATAAAAACAGTGGCAAGGTCTGTGTTTCACCCCTGATTTGGGGCACAATACTTATGGGAAGTAGGTCAAAAACATACTAACCTCAAGAAAGACACGTTGTGCTGTGGCAGATGAAGTGCTGTCAAAGTTCACACTGATCCGCTCACACCATTTCAGCAGGTCTCTGATCAACAAGAGCATGCAGCAACAGAGAAGATGATCACCTTTAGCATCCAACTGCTGGATCATAGTTTAGTAGAGGCATGTTGATAATTATGTTGTTTAAATTATTTCTATTGGCAGAGTTTGAATTAAAAACAATAATTTCATGCATCGCAATAATCCAGGTAGAAATTGTTTTTAAAAAGTTGAGTAGGTCAGTCTACTTCACACACGAGGTCAATACTATAGGCAGAAACATAGGGATCCCATTTCTCCTATTGTTGTAAACCTGCACATGGAGTAGGTAGAAAAGAGAACTTTAGCATAATTTTCAGGGACAACACCAAGCCATTGGTTCAGCTGTGTTGACACCTGGGATAAAATTACAACTCTGTAAGTCCAACATTTCACTGATCACATCAATTCTGTGGATAAATACAAAAAGTTCACACGGGAGGATGTAATATATGGCAGGTTGGGTTTACTGGGATGGAGGACAGTTGGACACTGCCGATTACCGCAAACCCACCCACACAGACCAGTATTTGTGGTTTGACTCCCATCACCTACTGGGGCACATCAGGACTCAGGATCACAGAGCAGACAACGTCCCCACAAACTCAGGAGCCAGGGAGAAGCAACCACATACAAGACAGGCCCTAGAACAATGTAGTTACCCCAACTGGGCTTTCCTCAAAGCAGACAAGAAACCCAAACAGGACTCCAGCCATCAGGTGAAAAGGAGGATCCCAAACCCAGACCAGCAGTCATCCCGTATGTTGCGGGAGTTTCCGAGGTACTGAGATGTTTATTTTCTAACATGACCTCCCAGTGGCTTTGAAAGCCCAAAACGCATTGGGGCAAAGTCTAGTTCACCCCAAAGATCCGGTTCCCCATCACTAACAGAGCAACGCTGCCTCTGCTGCTAAGTGCCAGGAGGACTTCTTCTACACTTCTACATCTGAGAATCAAAGCAGCTACTGGCCAAAAGGAGGGCCCAGCAGAACAATTAACAACTTGACAGAGACGTGTTGTTGTGTAAATAAAAAAGCTGGCGCCATAAACCTCAAACACAGATGACCACAGAGCCTTGTGAACTGCAGCGTGTCATGTGTGTCATGTTTAACAGGATGAACTTTAAATGACCTGAAAGAGTATACATGACAATCACAACCACCTAAAACAGTGAAATGATCAGCTGTTACCGAATGAGTGCAGCAGTGATCTGGAGATTGGGTGACTCCATCCCAGCGGAATCAATCATTTATTGAACGCTGCAGCAGCAGAAAGCTAATTAAATCAAGAGAAGCTGAGTTTCGGTTTGTCTGGTAGATTTGCCTGGGGTGACATGATGATTTTATCAGATTTAAAGAGGTTAGAATTTTATGGCCAAGGCATGAAGTTCATACGTCAAGTCTATATGCTATACGTCTTTTTTAAAAACTTGTGACGAAGTGAAAGGTCACGACACGGAATAGATGGGTTGACCCAGCACTGTTATCCTTCAGATCCACCGAAGGAGGTCGTATCAGAGCCGTACAGGCCTGTGGTGTAGTAGGACAGGGTCACAGGAGGAGTGTGACATAGGGATGTGAGAGTCCAGTGTGATGTAAGACGTGCTCATCAGCAGATTCTGATGCAGAGAACGTGTTGAAGAGGCACAACAACTCTGCTTATATATTCCCTTTACAAAATGATCTGTAGAGGAGGGTTCGTGACGGCCTAGTTATTTCAGAACTGAAATCTGATGGAAATTATTTATCGAGCAAATGCAGCCTTCTCTTAGGAATTAAAGTCCAACAAAGGAAACCATTTAAACCAGCACGCATCTTTAGTTTGTCAGAGGCAGAGTCTGAAATAGTGACAGCTATGTTAATACTCAAACATGCTGTTTTGTGAGTTTATTTTCCTCATGGTTGGTGTTTACATGGATGCAGACGGCAAAGGAAAGGGAAGGAGGGCACACGAAGGTACCAAGGCTAAAACCCTGGGGAGCCCCTGGTTTACAAGAGTAGGAAGGAGGCAGAAGATGATGGTAAAATGACTAACCTCATTGACAAAGCTCTCCCCTCCAATGATGTGGTTTTGTCTTCAGGCTTATTCTGCTGTCCATCTGTGGCAGTCTGCATGGTGCTGGTGTCCAGCTCAGAGTGTCTCTCACCGGTCAACTGGCAGTAGATATCCAGCAGACGCTCCGACACCACCGTCAGCATGGGGAACCTGTGGACTAGCACCTACAGACAGGAGCAAGGGTTTAGCTGGGGGACAACTTTAGAACCACTGCAATGATAACCTAGAGCAGGGTCAGCACATTTAAGTGATATACCATCACAACTACTGTTTTTCCAGACACAGCTGCACAAATGCCACCATCTACACTCACCTTCTTCAGTTCCGCTTGGCTCATGCTGCCCATTTGCAGCTTGGTCCAGTACTTGTCTAGCAATGCTGCATGGGAGTTCTGTGGTTTGTGCCAATTACCACCACTGTAGTACATCCTGCAAAGCCCAAATAATACTCAATTACTCCTGCAGAGGAGCAGACACATTCATCACTTTTCATCTCAACTAAGACTTGGTGTATAGCAAATGTTCAAGTTGGATTTATGAGAGCCCTTGGTTCATGCCATTGCAGTCACTTGCATCATTTGTCCCCAATAAAGGGGACTAAAGTCTGTCCAAGAGCTGCATAGACCTCTTTGTATTCTGTTTGAGTCAAATTTTTCAAGCCGTCCAGTCGTCTCTGTTCTCGGTTATATTTTTTGAACAATTACGTCACAGTATCTACTGCGGAACTGCTAAACAAGGTCAAAGAGTTCCCGGTTACCGATTCTGCAATCCCGTCATTACTATTTTATTTGCCATGATTTTGTGGTTGAAGCTCAAGGATGTCGACGCGACAAGTGGATAAGTGAAGATATTTGGCTGTCGGATGTATTAATCCATACAATTCCCCCAGCATTCTACAAAAACGGCTGAACAGGGTGGAGTGGAACACTCTGTGACCTGGAAAGGGGGGCGGGGGGGGGGGGGTTGAAGTGCCTCCTTTAGATTTAAAGAGACAGCACCAAAACGAGTTGCTCTCAGACACATCTCAGAGCAGGTATAAAAGAGGGGCTGTGGTATTAAGGTATTAATTGTTCCATTCGATACTACAGAGCCTGCACTTAAAAATGCGTGCCAAAAGAGGAGCAAACTTACATCAAGCATGGAAAGTCTAGCAAATGTACCGGAGGAAGCTAAACATGCAGCTGTACAAACCTCCTAGGGGTACAGGTCCCTACAAACACAAAAGCCCACAGGAATGCGCACCACCTGGCGGAGTGTGCATGAAGACAGAGCAGAGGCTAGGGGCTTCTGCTAGAATAAGTTAACATAACTTCCACGGTCTATTCTAGTGGGAAAGATATCTGCTTTGACACAGGCTTTCCTACTTGTGGTTTTGCCAAGGACAAATAACAGATTTTCCTAAAACCTTGCCTCCTGTCCAAATACAGGGTTTATACAGGAATGAGTAACCCTAATTTAATGCTAGATAGCTAGATTGCTAGATAGCTAGATAGCTAGATAGATAGCTAGATAGCTAGATAGATAGATAGATCTTGTCAATGGCTGTGTTCAGACACCAGAGCACCTCCGCATGCAATGTTGCATTGGATCCAAATGTTGTTCGAAGACTGTGTGATTTCCCTACATTAGTGGCAGTAGAGCTTGCTCCAGCTGCTGCTGTGCTGTTTGCGGTAGCTAATGCGGACGTGACTGCGTTGGTTACAGAAAAGTAACTTGACATTGTTAGCTGTTGTCTGCCCCTTGCAGCTGATCTGTGGCTGTCTGCAGTGGTGTAGTGGTCCCTGGAGAAGTAGGTATACTCTCAATGTTTGCCCTTTTAGACGCAGCTCAGAAAAATGCCGTTTTAGAAACAATGACATGTAACACTGCTCTATTTAGTTTACCCAAAAATCCATCACTAGGGTTTACTCATTTTAGCCTAAAATATTTAGCCTAAAACAGTTAGATTAAAATATTTCCTTGCGCTACTACGTGAGGTGTGAAAATACTGTTGTCTCTTTTTTAAAGATTTTATCCAGCTTCTGGCAGGTAATGTAAAATTTTCTTTGGTTTATATTGAAGGAATTCCTACACTACATCCAGAATCAACATTTCATTACTTTACTGTAGGTTTTTCAATATAGACGTAGATGATAAGGCATATGGAAAGTCCTAAATTGAATGAGAAAGAGAATCTAGAATCTAGAAAGAGATAAAGTTAATAACGAGGAGAACATCAAAACTCAAATCTCTTTGTCTTTGCAAATGAGGAATTGTCAAATATACCAGTTGAAACACCCAAACAACTGTTGATCCTGTTGATTTAGACACCCTGACAATGAATGTTTAGCCCCTCGATTTTAAAATGGATGGTGATATTAAACTTGACCTCAGTTAAGTAATTTTTATCATTTAAGGAACAAAGCAAAGGTAAAACCTATTCTTTCAAGGCAGAAATATGGAAACACTACTCTAAGCCTACATTTCATCATGGCTGAATTAGTGTAATTCTCTTTATCTCTGAATCGGTCAGTCTTCACTCAAATGTCTGCAGCTGGTTCAAATGCTGCGGCACACCTTTTAATGGAAAAACATAAAATAAAGCACATTAGCCCATCCTGGCCTCCCTTCACTGGTTGCCTGTTTATCTTAGAGTTCAGTTTAAAGAACTTCTGTTTCTTTTTAAGGATTTAAACAGCTTATTACTATTGTTGTTTTTTTTTTAATTGTTGAGTCTTTACCCAAGTCATTTTATTAGATGTTATTTTGTTTTACCTCGTGTTAAAGTGCTCTTTCAATAATGACAATGATGATGATTGTGATCACAAGAAACTTTTACATCACCTCCCAGAAGCTGGAAAGAAAAGAGACAAAAACATTTTTCACACCTCACTTAGTAACTCAAGCAATTATTTTAGACTAAATATTTTAGGCTAAATATTTTAGGCTACAATATTAAACTGTTTATTGGTTGTTGTTTTTTCTTCAATCCCACCGTTATGTTTAGTAATTTCTGCCAAAAGCTGCAGCATTTTGATTTAATCCATCTGAATGCAGTATTTGCAAGCCCTACTCTGATTGGATGGAAAGAAACCTGTCTGTGATTGGCTGGTGAGGTGGACAGTTTTTGAAGTCACGAGCGCACAGACAGAGTCGAGCGAGCGCACAGCTGGTGTTGAGCGTGGAAGGACCAGGTCACGACCAGACACGGAATTGAAATGGATTGAGAAGAGTTCATCAGATTTGAGCGCGCGCGATGTTTAAACGCTGTATCGCTCCAGAAGTTGGTATAGGCCAGGGGTCAGCAACCCAAAATGTTTGAAGAGCCATATTGGACCAAAAAAACAAAAAACAGATCTGTCTGGAGCCGCAAAAAATTTAAAGTCTGATATAAGCCTTATAATAAAGGCAACATGTGCTGTGTCTATATTAGCTACGTTAGCCTACTATCAAATGGCTAAGTAGGCTACAAATACATAATGAGCATTCATGTTTAATTTTTATTTTCCTTGCAGCACATCCTGGAGAGAATAAAGCATCACTTGACTATACTGCTCTATGATGAGGCTTTAAATTTAACTTCCATAACGATATTAACGTATTATATTTCATTGCGTTGATGATTAATGAAGAAATTAGTTTTTTATGTAATTTTTATGTTTGGGATTCAAAAAAAACAATGAAACATGTACAATAGGCCTCCTACAACTTCAGACCTCCCCATAGAAATAAAGTGCAGTTATCTTTATTGCTCACTAACACAACAACCCCCCCCCTTATTTGGGCAACAGAGTGCAATAAAACAGCAGTCCTTTAAAAAGGTAACGTATATAAAATAAAACAATAGAGTTTTAGCTTAATATCTGTGCATTATCCTCTTCTCTTTGGTTTTGTGCAAATTAGGCCGTGGGCCTAAATCTGTAGGATGACTTTTCGTATGAACTATCAGGGGCAACTTTTTTCCACTTGGATCAGTTGCTACACATAGCAGTGATCTCAAAACACCAATTTTCCAACGTTTTTACTTGCATATTAATAAGTTATAGCCAATATAAAATATAAACTGCTGCGCTCTGGTTCAAGAGGTCATGTGATTCGAGTTTTGCTGCTCAGCCAATCAGATCGCTGTATTGTCAGTCGTGCAAGTTCAACCAGTTCATCATGGCTGCGCCCGTAAGGTGTTGTATCTGTTTCCAGACAAAAAACACCCCAGTTCATTCATTCATCCATCCATCCATCCATCCATCCATCCATCCATCCATTTTCAAACACGTCTATCCCTTGTGGGGTCCTGAGGGGTGCCGGTGCCTATCTCCAGTTGTCAATGGGCGAAAGGCGGGGTTCACCCTGGACAGGTCACCACACAATGTTCCCCCTAATTTTTCCACGTGTCTGAGCAAACACACAAACTCCCTGAGCGTTCACTTGACCTCTGTGAGCAACATCACACAAGCACACTGAGGCTACATTACGCCTGTCCAAAACCTGGACAGGCGTAATGACCTGTCGATATAACCTGAGGTTATATCAAGCTACATGGTTTAATAAAAGAATCAAGTTACAGCAATAATTTCTTTTAGGTTATTTAGTTTAGATAAAACTGATTTAGCCCGATTACATGAAAAAGACAAAATTCTTGGATTTTTTTAAAGAGCTGTATGGCTTATTTTTATTTCACAGTAGGGGTCCTACTAAGGAAGAACTGAGAGATGTGCCCATCTTTCAGAGTTCCACTCTTGTTACCATAAAATTATTTACATTTTCTGCAGTGAGATTTAGCTTAAGCATTTGGTGTTGTGAAGCCTCCAGGGCAGCTGTGGCTACTAACATAGCTCACCACTGTCAGGGTGTGAATGGGTGAATGATTGACCAATGTAAAGCACTTTGGGGTCCTCAGATGATTTATTTCAATATTCTCAGCCACACATCGCTTTTCTAACACAAGGAGGGAACGCTCTCAGTTCTGAAAAATTTCTTTGTGCTGCTCCTTTTTTTATATACCAACGACAGCTTTTTAATAACATAGGAGATGCAGAAAATCTTTCAGAGACCCACAAGATTAATAACAGATCTTTACAGAATGAAAGCAATAATTTATTCTGTGTCAAATATTGGCACTTCCATTTCTACTTTTCTATTCATATATTTTAGTTTCCATTCACTTATTTTCCCCCCAACACTGTTAGTGCTACTGCACATTTATTCACTTAAATAACACTACCTTTACTTCAGCTGGAAATATACATATATAGCCTATATAAAGGCTAAATAAAGTGAGGTTGGCACAAATTAAACACAAGACAATTAATGTCAACTAATTTTTAGAAGGATGGGTGACCAATGCTTGCAAAAAGCTGAACATATCAGTTATTCAATAACTTACACCATCCCAATATTAATTGCATATGTTGAATATAGCCAATTAATGATTTAGTTGAGTATGTTTAAACATAAGAAAACTTAGGACTTAACCATACCTGATTAAACTTCATCAAGATTGGCTGCCATGTCCTTTCAATGCTTTTTGTAATCAATGCGCCCTCCCCACTTCCCCCTTTTGTGTTGAATTAGTGAAGTGGGAGAAAACAGCTTTAATTCTCCATCAAATAACTATCATATCAAGCCAACTCGCTTTTTCAACAGCAACAGCATTATTTCTTATGGTTAAATATTCTCCATATACCTTCATTAAAATGTTCTAATTCCACTAGCGGGAAATGCGCACCATCGTTCCCATGGTGAAGCACGTCATCTGCGTTCCATTGATCAGGGCTTCTTTCATGCTTGCGTTGAAGTCATGGTTGGTTGGACGCTGTGTTTAATTACCTGGCTGATATCACCTGTTCTTTATAATCAGCGTAGCTCGGTATTTTTTTCTTTAACGGAGTCCAGAACAAAGACGCACACCGCAACCTGCCCAACTATAAAGGCGTCTGCCCCACCCACCAATCAGCGGTGCGCTTCGATCAGCACCTGCGCTCACAGAGCAGGCCGCGGAACACCGTGTCAAGACTCAAGAGAGTTGCAAAATAGTATAAACAACTTAGTCTATTATTATTTTGTTTACAGTTCAGCTTGGATTTTATTTTCTGCGCATTATAGATTTGCTGTGCGCGCTGAAGCCACATGCTGTGCGCGATGGCGCACGCGCGCAGCTTAGAGGGAACACTCGCCAGTCCATCGCAGGGCAGAAATAGCCGTCTTTTGCCCAATTTACTATGATATCGCCAATGAAAGCAAATGATTCGGTCCAAGAACTGTTGAATCCTCTGTTCTCCTCAGCTATCTTTCTCTATTTCCCTTTGGGATCCATGGCTCATCACACACCCACCGGTTTGTTTACAACTGCGACCCGCCTGGCGCTACACCGAGCTGCAAGAAACGTGTGCTGCAGCTTATGATGCAAATCTCCGTTGACAGATATTTTGAAATGTAATATGTATTCTACACATTTTTCATCATTGGAAAACATTGAGAATGTTTGTCTCGGGGATTCCCTGCTACAGAAACCACACTAAAATGGAAACTATATTTTCCCTCTCATCTTTTTCCATTTTCACACATTTTTAAAAAAGCTCCAGGGAGCCACAAGGGGGGCGCTAAAGAGCCGCATGCGGCTCTAGAGCCGCGGGTTGCCGACCCCCGGTATAGGCAATGCTGACTGAAAAATAAGTGGGTATACGCCGTATACCCACGTACACCCTGTACTACACCACTGCCTGTCCGACTTCATGTGAGATCGTAAAGCATTGACACCCATTGTGCAAAGCTTAATTTTTTTACAAACATAGCAAAATCCTTTGTCATCTTTACTGTTGACAGGCTGCAGCCAGGTCCCGAATTCCTCCTTTTCCACCCACTTTTGTTGAAATTTGCATTTTCCCATTCTCTAGCTCTTTCTCCGCCTCGAGCTTCTTTTCCGAACATTGTAAAAACATACGGCTTTACGAACAACCGGAAGCAGTTCCGCGCAAACACGCGGATTCAGTTATATCTGATATAATATATCCGACGAAACTGTTTTTATGAACGTATTTTTTTTAGAAAAAAATAGGGCATTTTTAATGCCACAGACAATCACATTTAATGACTTTTAATGCCAATTAAGGCCTTAATTTTAAAAAATTTCATTTAATGACTTAATGATTTTTAATGACCCACGGAAACCCTGTAATAAAGCCGCACTGTACACACTGGACACAAATTATGTCGACCTTTTGCTCCTCTGAAGCAAAGGGGTAAAAAGCAGTCCATTAGAGAGCACGAACCCACTACTTTTGGAACAAAAGCTGGATGTGGTTGCAGGATGACCTTTTTGTCATTAGGGGACTAGTTCTCGAATGTTTTCTGTGGTGCCCCCCTTTGAAGAAGGAAACATTTTCAGGTCCCCCCCCCCCCACCCAAGAAAATGCGTCAAAAATGAAACTATTTTTCGTTTTCTGTTTTAATGCATTAAAGTTGTTGTTCCGAAGATTAGAAAGATTCGATTATAATAAGTATAATAATATTCTTACCTTCGGGTCGCAAAGAACTGAAATCCAGGAGCAACATCAATGCAATCTTCCCGTCCTGGAATCATTAGCTTTTTATTCTCCATCAAAGGCAGGAGGACAGATATCTGAAAAACACATTTTGTTTCACTTTTTAGTAGTAAAATAAATTTAATCATTAATTTAAAATAAAGATTCAACAAAATCTAAAATGCATCTTCTCAACAGCTCTCGAACTGACCACATCCAAAGGTGCATGGTCAATGTCTTCCAGAAGGATCCAGAGGCCTTTAGAAACAGCTTGTGTAAGGGTTCCTGGCTGCCACACAAACTTTCCTGGTATATCAGTACATCGGTACATCCCAAGCAGCATCTGCAGGAATGAAATAAAGATTGCTCATACTATTCCAAGGTGCTGTGCAGTCACTGCCTCAGAAGCACCCTCAGAGTTTTACAAAAGAGACACAAGGTATTACATGGCTTGAACTGGGAAGCACAGCTTGAAAATGTTGAAACCTCCACTGGTGAACAGTGCAAAAATACCTTTGCAACAGTGTAAATGAGGCACACCCTGCATCTTTAATTAATAGTAATTTTTTTAGAATCAACCATTGTTTCTCCCACCTTGCTGTCAGTTTGATCCCCTAGCTGGACCTTGAGAATGTCTGCAGCTTTGGTATGACCTGTTAGGGCTGCTATAAACTCCACCAAAGCAGTTTTCCCACAGCCAATCGGACCCTCGAGGAGCACAGATTTGTGGGAAGCCACAGCCAAAGCCAGTCTTCTCAGGTTCTGGCAGGTTGACTCCACCAGCACCAGACTGGTCGGCTCGACCTAAAAGCAAAGCCCAATCAATAAAGACGAGCCAACAAAGAGAGGCGTTTCTACCTGGCAGCATTACACACCTGCTGAGCCTGTCGGGGAACAGTCCTAGGCAGAACGACACCACAGACTGCTACAACACTTTTGGACATGTC